>JBAIZL010000001.1:374952545-375365045 GCA_036971475.1 Prosapia bicincta
CACCAATGCAATGAAAAGAAATTAACTTTGAAACATACTGAGATCACTAAACAAGGGGTAAGAGCATGAGGTGACATTTATTCTATTTACACAACAATATACACTAGTGCAAGCCAACAGCACCCAAGTAGATTTGTACTTTAAAAGTTATCAATTATCAGCCATTTTTCTTCTATATGAATTACTAAAAAAGTGGGGGAAAATAATTTAGTGTTAAAGTAGGCACTGATAAAGAATTTCTTTCATTCTAAATTGTTATCTTTAAAATTAGAATTACCATAGTAAATAAATTTGTCTTTTATGAGTCATAATAATTAAAATCAGTAATGCGGTTAACAGTAATAAATTCATGTTTATATTAAATTTTGCCTGTAAGGAAAAAAACAGCTACATAACATATATTCAAATTGAAAATAATTATTTAACTCGTCTTTTGCATCAATATTGACTAGGTTAATAATAATTTTGTAAATTGTTTCAAAATTTTCAATATGTAATTGATTATCTGAAATTTGTTATAACCTTCAAAAATAGTTTAAGAGCTAATAATAGATACACATGAGAACTGTTTTTAGAAATTATTCAATAGCCAATAATGTTTTTGTTTAGGTTAAAATTGCAATTAAATATTATTAGATTAAATAAATAAGTGAAAATAATTTTATCATGAAAAGTAGAATGTCCACATTTTTTTATAAATATAAAATTTTGTTTTCAAACAAAAATATTTGTATTAATAGTATTAGACCCTATATAGCCTACTTTTATTGAATAGAGTTAACTGATTTTCTATTGAGATTTGTTTCTTCTTATAGAAAATTATCATATAGAAATACTGTATTACTTTTTAATTAAAGGCAGTCCAACACATATTTGTGCACTGTTTTGTTTAGGTTGTAAGTTTTAGACGAGTTAAAAAAACAAAAATTTACATAGTTATGATAGTGAAAGTTTATTTAAAGATTAAACGTTTTATACAGTTAACCTGCTGCTATTATATAAATTATAGATTTTATATAAATTGTATTGCAGCTATATTAATATATATATATATATATATATATATATATATATATATATATATATATATATATATATATATATATATATATATATATATTAGTTTATATATATATATATATATATATATATTAGTTTATATATATATATTCTTGATATTTAACGTTATCCATTGTTTTTCCGTTGCACTGACTTTATGAAGTTAATATATTACTATTGTAAGTAATTTTATCCACCATTAAGTGCAATAATTTTACCTTGAGTGATGAGGCACCTTTCGGTCAATTGACCATTGTCGAATCACTCGAGCAGTGATTCGACAATGGTCAATTGACCGAAAGGTGCCTCATCACTCAAGGTAAAATTATTGCACTTAATGGTGGATAAAATTACTTACAATAGTAATATATTAACTTCATATATATATATATATATATATATATATATATATATATATATATATATATATATATGTGTGTGTGTGTGTGTGTGTGTGTGTGTGCGCACGCGTGTGTGTATGTAAAAACATAGAACAGAAAAGGTTCTTTCTACGCTTGCGTTAGAAATCGGTAACGTGATAAAGATTCGTAGCAAATTAGACTTTTTAATAAATAATTATTCCAGTTTCGATAACACTTATGGCTAGAGAATATTATTAATTTCATAATAAGCTATTATTATAAAAATGGTTTATTAATTAATATAAGTAGTTATTCTCCCAACGCGAACAATTCCGGAGTCAACTGCGAATACTACGCTTGCAAAATTATGAATTGAAAATCATATGTTCGAGACTAAGCTTCCCTAGCCCTATCTGTTGTTAAAACATTGAGACGTTTACGAGGGTATGCCGAGGGAATGTGTCACATTTTCAAATTAAAAATTAAAATTTTATTTTTTATTTACAATAAAAAACGAATTAACTTAAGTAAAAGTCTAATTTAATAGAAAGTCCTAATTTAATAATATATTGTCGATTTTTAACCCAAAGTTCTTGAGGGTTGGGGGGGCGATCACCCCATCGCCCCCCCCCTTGGAACAGGATAATCTGTACAATACAATGCAGTGCAGAACCAATATTCTGAAAACAATGGTGAAGAAGGCCCAAGATAATGTCACATCAAGACAAACTAATAATGATTAAGACAGTGATTTTTAACAGTGTAGTTTTTGTGACTGCTGGTCTAACTCAAAAGTCAATTTCAGAATATCCAATTAGTATACTCAGGCTAATGCCAATACATATGTTTCCTGCATGAAATGCATCCTGTATAATTCAAAGCAGCCAAAGATAGCTGAAATTCCCTATGATGCTGGTATCTGCAGGTGCTTACAGTTTTTCTGCAAGAAATTTGAAAGTTCTTTATTGCTAACTGGAATTCATGTTAATGTGCTATCACTCTTCTGTGAAATAAATTAAATCCAGAATTTATCTGTAAGGTGGAATGTAATCTAGTGGTATATTTTGTATAGCTTGATAAGAATGGAAAATTTTTACAGTGAATTTATTATTATTTTGGTATGCCTTCATGGTTCAAAATTGACTGAGATTATAAATATGGAATTAAGAAAAAATGTCTTGCTGTTCTCATAAATTGTAAAATAACCTGTTTAATTTAAATTGTACTTCATAATTTATTTTTTTTATCATTTGCAGTATTATGTAGCTGTTAAAAAATATTGGAAAATTGAGTTTATAAATTGTAAAAATATGAATAATGTACATAAAAATGCCGGTTAGTTTTAAACATGCTATTATTTGTTGTCTTTTTAATTAATATGACAGGCAGTGTTTCGTTTGACAACAAATAATAATTAATGGGTTACATTAAGCACTTTCTAATTAATTATGTTCGTATTTTTTGAAATAATTCCATTTAGGTTACAGTTCTGAGAAAATGTCCTTTTCTCAACTCTAACCTCAGTGCTTTTCAGGGCATATATGGAGGGGAAAAATACTTAAATATAGCAATACTAAGCTTTTTTTAACTAGGTGTAATGGGTGTACATACTAAATCATACAGTGGACATGGCAAATGGTAATAATCAAGCAGAAAAATTTCTTGGAAGTAATCCAAAACATTATAGTTTTCAATTTGTAAATAAATACTAAATGGCATAGGCTATCCATAAGCCTAAACCTACCAAAACAGTGAATCAAAAAATTGCAATAAAATTGCCAGTAGCTAACAAACAGCTATCAATCTTTCGCTGTTAGTAAACAATTTTTTAAATATCAAATGGTATAAGAAGTTGTATATATGACCTAAGTATTAGTATCACAACTGTTTACATAGTCTGAAAAATTGTCACAAATTGATTTTAACGACATTACAGTTTTCTAGGATCTTCATTATTAAATCACTTAAATACACAATATCATGGAAATATTATTAAACGAGTTTTCAACTTCTAGTTTAGGCTCAAAAATTATATGATACAGCTGCTACAGCTGACCACAAACAATATGAGACATGTTAGCAGTGATACGGGAGTTTTTTTATGACTTCATAGAAAATTGTTAGTTATTCATTCAGGGTTTTTGCTCATCCCACCAACAAAATCCTTGAAGGGCTTCAGAAAACTGTAATTACAGGCATATGTCAAAAGAAACCAGTAAGATAAGGTTTTAAATTCATTCTTTGAATGATGTTTCAAATATATAGGTTGTTCAGAAAAATAGTTTTCTTTGACTTGAGTAACATCACCTTGGATTGTTATTTTATGAGCATAGTAAGACTCTACTAATGAACTGTTCAAAAGTGTGACTAAAATTCTAGGAGCATGACTGGAAACACTGTACAACCACTTTAGCATGTTGGGCATACTGGCATGCTTACAGGAACTAATTCACTCTAGTTCACTAGATCCCTTCCTCAACAATAATATTTAAAATGCATAGATGATAAATTTGGATATGTGACAAAATCCAGATCAAAATTAAAGCCAATAATTAAAATATCTTTTACATAGACATTACTATTTCCACAATTCTGTTAATGTATATATATATATATATATATATATATATATATATATATATATATATATATATATATATATATATATATATATATATATATATAAACAGTATATTAATTTTCAAGGCAATTTTAAATGTATTTGTAACTGTTAACAAGGATTAAAAAACATTGTATATTCACACTTGGTAATTTCCAAAAATATAAAATTAAAGAGTTTGTAACAAAATTTATCTTTTACAACCAACAAAAATATGACTGTGTAACTATAAATCAACTGTGTATGATAATTGGCAGGTTAACTGTACAAACGCAATTGTATTAACTTTTCAGTTTAAAGAACTTTTGAAAAAACTAAATGATGTATTAAGTTTGTGATGAATAACCCAACTTTCTTATCAGGATTGAAAAATTAATAGAAAGGTAATTTATTAAACAATTATGTTGATTAATTTAAACATTTATCCAAATGTTATAAAATTTAAAATAATATAAGGCATTTATATATTTTAGTTTTATTAAAGCATGTTTTAATTTACTTTTAGAATGAAATTATGATAAAAAAGGAGAAATTACAAACAATGTTAAAAAATTACATGTACCTCTGCACATGGAAACGTAACACTTTATAACTCCTTACCAATGGTTGGAAAATTCTTCCTTCTCTGTTATTATTAAAGAGCGTTATTATAACAATAGTGCACTAATCGCTTACAAATATTGCAGTAGGAATTAACGGAATCAAATAGTTTTTCAGTGCACAGTAACTCTTTGGACACCAAAACATTAAAATACTAATGGCTTTCAAAAAAATGTTGGTAATGGCTATAACGTAATGCTGAGAGGTAATTGGCAGCAAGTTTTAGATAATGAAATGGACAAGTATAGTTATAAATTAAAATATATTTTACACAATCTATTTTACATGAAAAAGTAAATACATTATATGTATTTTTTATTATTAATGAATGTTTGACTAAGATCTGGTAAATTATTTTTATATTCAACTTTATTGTCACAAAAGTTGAATGTTGTTACAATAATTACAATAACAGAACTCTTAATTTATTTTTTTATCGTACTAATTACAATTTATATTACACTAAATATTCTTTCTTAATAAAAGAAAAATGGCAGTTACCCTAAATTATGGAGGTGAGTATATTTCAACTCCTTTGAGTCTCAAAGATTTATACAGCATCACCACCGGTTACTCTGTCTCACTCACTAGTAATCTCATTTTTTTTTATATACATGAATAGGTTGTAAATATATTATACATATATAAACACTCAACACATGTAACTCAAACCAAGATTCATTTAATAAATCATGGAAAAGTACTAAATTAACAAAATGTATAAATAAGTAATAATATTAAGCAACAGATATACAATACTTTTTTATTTTGAACAATTTCATAATAAATCTCACATAAGTCTAACAATATTTTAATAATTTATTCTCTATTCAAAAATTTTTTTAAATATCTTTTACTTTAATCAGTTTTAGTATATTACAAATAAATAATTCATAATGAAATAAATAAACGACTTAATTTTTATAATTATTTGCAATATAATGATTATTTGTAAAAAGTGTGATTCCAAATTCCAAGCATCTTCAATAAAAATTTCAAATGATTTATTTTGGTTGCAAGCAAATACTTATTTACAAAAAATTATCTTATACTCTTTTTTGTTAATATTTTTGTTTTATTCATTACAAATTATGTAGCCAAAAATTACATATTTTCCATTAAACATTAAAGAAACACATTTATGTAAATGTAAGAGTTAATCTTTAACAAACTGAAAAGTTTTTAAAATATTTATTTAACATTTTTCTCATAAATCATTATTGTGTAGAAACAAACTCATGATACACACAAAACAAAAATTTACAGTTTTGAACAATCCTTAAATTTTCCTGACTACCTGCAGAGATACAGATCTAAAGCTTTTATTATATCACATCAACCTCACAGGCTCTCATCTGTCATCAACTGCTACACCCCATGAAATCAGTCAAAAGTGAGTCAAGAATTCCAGCCTAAATTCACTTGGTTAATAGTCTTGTTTCTTTCTAACCATCAAAATGTTTCAAAAAGCTATTTACTAACAAATTTTTGAATATGTTCTTTTTATAAATGTCTTAACATGTTTTAGAAATTTAATTTTTTTTCTTTTGTTTTACAAATGAATGCATTTACATTATACTTACAATATTTAAAGCATTGATATTTAAAAAGCCACCAGAAACTGAAAAATATGTCAATGAGAATGTTTAAAAATAAAAGGAAGAAATTGAAAAAAATCACGGTTTTAACTTAGGAATCACATTCTTTTCAACAAATAATTAAATTCTCAATTTCGTATACGATATACATAACTATATCAAAATCTCATCATGAATCTTGGCTTGTTAAAATAAATGAGTTTACCTAAGGGTAGCTTGTTTATTTTGTACTATATGTTTGGTGAGACAGGGATATTTCGATTGTATGCTCACAGTGAGATAAGGAGATACACTTAGAAGTGAGAGAGGCTCCAAAAGGATAAACCTCTAGTTAATCTGATCCTTTCTAAAGCATTGCTATCACAGATAAGGATAGTAAATGAGACAAACTGGAAGGAAGATAGAAATCAGATTAATCGAGAGAAATTCCTTTAGGATTAAAAAAGTAGTATTCACTTATCAGTAGTACTAGAAAACAGTATAAAACACGTATGTTATGAAAAGCAATCAAATAATTTACAGATAATTATTTCTCTACAATGGTATACTTTGACAGAAGTTCAATGTTTGTTCATTAATCACTGGGTATTTTTTGCACAAAGAATTAAGCAGTCAAAGTGAGGAACAAATTCACTGTGGTTCTGTCTTGATAATGGTATTAATGGGGGATGTGATGACGGACACTGGGCTACTACGGGGGAGCGGGGCAGGGGGCTCAGGTACAGGTGAAGGGAAAGCAGACTTCTTCTTTTTCTGTGATTCTTCTTCCTGTTGTTTTTGGTGCTGAAACAAAAATTATATTTTTACTTAACATTTCGTTATTGCTTCTATACATGCTAATATATAATTTATATTTACAGTAGTTATATACATCAATAGTAATAAGTTATCCATTTAACATTATGCAGATGTTGCTCAAATGTAATATTTTAGTATACTAGACAAAATATTAATAGTTATTATTAATATTATTTAAAAGACTAACTTCTTCTGATGACATATATTCACTAAAATAAATAAGGTACAACTGTAACATATATGTCCACAAGTATTTATTACTATGGCTTTTGCAATTAGTAATGAAAATATATTGTTTCTTTCATAATAGGAAAATATTAAAACACACTGAATATCATGTTTTTTTATGGTTAATTTAAAGCTCAAAAATAAGAATGCATGAACAGCTTTTTAGCTTATACATATGATGATGAATAGCTAATATCTAAAGTACTCGTTCATTTCGCAGTGTATAAAATCGCAGTTCCGACATTTTGCTAGAATCTCATCTAGAATTGACAAAGTGAACCCAATAACAGTTGAAGAGCGCAGACAACTCTGTGCCTATATAGGGGAAAGAAACCCTCCATTAACATAAATTCACAAACACCTGATCCAAACAATTATTCGCATTCCTTTCCTTTTCTTCACCTTTCTGCATATAAAATCTATCAAATGACACATTTCCACACTGCAAGCAAATTCAAAGTATCATCACATGTTTGGGCTCCCTTGTTTCACCGAGAGCTTCATGTATAATCCTACCCCTGTAGTTTTCCATTTGAGCAATCTGCTGGCAAGACTGGAAATCAATGGTATGTCATGTATTGCTGTAATGCTGGTAAAGAGCAGATGTTTCCTGCTTGTTTTTAAGACTAGGTTTCTGCTCCTAAAGCCTAGCAGAGATATGTCTTCGTTTTGCCAATGTATTTCTTACAAACTCCACAAGAAACGCTGTAAACACCATGGTTTTCCAAGATCTTATCTTTGGAATTACCTAGAATCTTGTTGATGGTGATGTTAGATTTGTAGACAGAAAGTATACCATGCCTCCTAAAGAGTCTGACAATCATATCAGTGATCTCTTTAGTAAAAGGCAGGCAATCAGTACCATTTTTCTCAGTTTCCTTCTTGTTCATGTCAAGTGAAAGAACACTTTGGTAGTGCAACGCTTTATCAATGGCATAAACCTTATATCCATTGCTTCTAAGCACCTCTCTCATTGTAATAAGTTCATGGTCCCTAGTAGTTAACTTCAGAGACCAAAAGAAAAGCGAGTCAGAGACAGCCTGGATCAGCAATGGGTGGTTGTATGACTCAACATTAAGATATCTATTGCTGTGAGTCTGTATACCAATGGGTGAACACAATCATTCTGACCTTCCTAACCAAGATGTCCAGAAACGGAAAGCTGCCATCACTTTCTAGTTCCAAAGTGAAAAACATCCTGGAGTGGCGATAGTTGAGGTACAAGACGAACTTATCAAGTTCTGTGCCGCCATGTTGCCAAATCATAAAGACATCATCCACATAGGGAAACCAAGTTTTAGGCCTGAGAGAAGTACTTTAAGTGTTGTTGGGTTCACCTCGTCAATGCTACATGAGATTCTAGCGAAACGTCAGAAGTGCAATTTTATGCACTGCAAAATGAACGGATGTACTGCAAGTATTAAATATTCAAATTATTTTTCCATCCCTGAAGGAATATGTTTCAGCATATATGGTATATGTATATATATATATATATATATTTATAGGTTAGTTTTGGTTGGTAAAGATTATTTAGATTTTTTGGACTAGGAGACTGACAGACTTACCTTGGTAAGAGTCCACTCTGTAGTCTTGAAATAGTAACACATAAAGGCACTTAAACAATGATATATTTCGACCACACAGTGGTCTTTATCAATCGAAGAGAAAACACAAAAAAAAAATAATTGTAATCACAGATTGTGTAGAGTAGAAATCAGATGTCACAGATGCACAGATTAAAGATATATATATTGTTTCCATGAACATATGAGTGATTATAGTTTATATAAGTCTGTCAGGGGAAAAGAGATAAGGCTAGTTGGAAAAAAAAAAAAAAAAAAAAAAAAAAAAAAAAAAAAAAAAAAAAAAAAAAAAAAAAAAAAAAAAAAAAAAAAATAAATAAATAAATAAAAAAAAAAAAAAATAAAAAAAAATAAAAAATAAAAGTGAATGGATTTATCTGATGTTGAGGTTAGGGGATTCTCTGGACTTGGTATACCACTGGTATGATAGTTCCCACCTTCTCAGTTCTGAGGGATTGCAATCAGGGGGGAGTGATTTAATTATTTTTGTGGTATAGCAGTCATCAAAAGTTGTGATGTTGTGACTCGCAGCATGTTGAGCTGTTGGTCTATCCATATTCATAATTTTAACATCATGTCTGTGGCCATTCATTCTGATATTCAGACCATCCGTGGTCAGGCCTATGTACTGTGCTGAGCAAAGTTTACATTGTAGCTGGTATATGACATTTTTCGATGTACAATTATGATGACCCTGTATTTTGAAGACCATTTTTGTTGTTTGGCTGTTGAAACTATTTGCTGAGGGGTGTATTGGACACGTCTTGCATCTAGGTCTATTACATGGGAAGGAGCCATGAGGAAGTTTGTGTGGTTTCTCTGCATCAGGGTCTGGTAGTTTAGGATGTACTAGGATGTTTTTCAAGTTGGGAGGTTGCTTGTACCAAATTTGTGGTGGATCGGTGAAAAGATTTTTGGTGTGGACGGAAGCTTGAAGAATTTTGAAGCCATCTCTCAATATCTTGTTGAGTTTATGTAGACCAGGATGGTAGTCTGTTATTAAAGACAGTTTATTTTGTTCTGTTTGTGGTTTATGGTGAACCGAGGATTGTGCTGAATGGATTTGGTTTTCAATGAGTTTTTTTGGGTATCCTCTTCTCTGGAAGGCTGTTGATATCTTTCTATTAAAATCTTCCAATTCCCTATCATTCGAACAGATTCTCTTACCCCTGATTGCTTGACTGTATGGAATGGATCGTTTTATGTTTATTGGGTGGTTGCTGTCGAAATGGAGATATTGTAGGTGGTTTGTAGGTTTGATGTGAATTCCTGTGTTGATATTTCCATTCTGGAACTACCTTCAAATAAAGGGAACAGCAATGGGTACCATTATATGGATCTTTGGTAATATATAGAATTGAGGAGTAGATGGGTTTTCATTATATAATAATTTTAGAGATTTTAGAGATATAATGAAAACCCATCTACTCCTCAATTCTATATATTACCAAAGATCCATAAAAACATAATCCCTCCACCTGGTAGACCAATAATTGCTGGCTGCAATTCAGTAACGGAAAGAATTTCAGCTTTCCTCGACTCACACCTTCAACCCTTAGTAAAGAACCTTCCATCACATACCCAGGACACCAATCATTTCATAGACCGACTCTCACAAATATCTGTACCTCTACCCCGGTAACTATTTTGGTCACCATAGATGTCACCTCTCTCTATACCAACATCCCTCATGCACACGGCCTATCTGCAATAGAGAATTTTCTAAACAAACGCCCAGGCAAGCCTTCTCCCACTACACCTTTTCTTGTGAACCTGACCAGGTTCATCCTCGAGAAGAACAACTTTCAGTTTGAGGGAAGGAACTACCTTCAAATAAAGGGAACAGCAATGGGCACCAGAATGGCACCATCGTACGCAAATCTGTACATGGGATTGTTGGAAGAAAGTTTTCTAAAGACACAAACACACCAGCCATTATGTTGGTATAGATATATAGATGACATCTTCCTAATTTGGACACAGGGTGCTTCAACACTTGAGGCATTTTTAGACAGCCTGACACAATTCTCCACACTTCAATTTACCTGGGAGAAATCTACATCAGCCATCACCTTTTTGGATGTAGAGGTAACACTCCAGGATGGAAATATCAACACAGGAATTCACATCAAACCGACAAACCACCTACAATATCTCCATTTCGACAGCAACCACCCAATAAACATAAAACGATCCATTCCATACAGTCAAGCAATCAGGGGTAAGAGAATCTGTTCGAATGATAGGGAATTGGAAGATTTTAATAGAAAGATATCAACAGCCTTCCAGAGAAGAGGATACCCAAAAAGACTCATTGAAAACCAAATTCATTCAGCACAATCCTCGGTTCGCCCCAAACCACAAACAGAACAAAATAAACTGTCTTTAATAACAGACTACCATCCTGGTCTACATAAACTCAACAAGATATTGAGAGATGGCTTCAAAATTCTTCAAGCTTCCGTCCACACCAAAAATCTTTTCACCGATCCACCGCAAATTTGGTACAAGCAACCTCCCAACTTGAAAAACATCCTAGTACATCCTAAACTACCAGACCCTGATGCAGAGAAACCACACAAACTTCCTCATGGCTCCTTCCCATGCAATAGACCTAGATGCAAGACGTGTCCAATACACCCCTCAGCAAATAGTTTCAACAGCCAAACAACAAAAATGGTCTTCAAAATACAGGGTCATCATAATTGTACATCGAAAAATGTCATATACCAGCTACAATGTAAACTTTGCTCAGCACAGTACATAGGCCTGACCACGGATGGTCTGAATATCAGAATGAATGGCCACAGACATGATGTTAAAATTATGAATATGGATAGACCAACAGCTCAACATGCTGCGAGTCACAACATCGCAACTTTTGATGACTGCTATACCACAAAAATAATTAAATCACTCCCCCCTGATTGCAATCCCTCAGAACTGAGAAGGTGGGAACTATCATACCAGTGGTATACCAAGTCCAGAGAATCCCCTAACCTCAACATCAGATAAATCCATTTTTTTTTTTTTTTTTTTCCCAATAGCCTTATCTCTTTTCCTCTGACAGACTTATATAAACTATAATCACTCATATGCTCATGGAAACAATTTATATATATATATATATATCTTTAATCTGTGCATCTGTGTCATCTGATTTCTACTCTACACAATCTGTGATTACAACTTATATTTATTTTATTTCATTCTCTCATATTTCTTTTTGTGTTTTCTCTTCGATTGATAAAGACCACTGTGTGGTTGAAATATATCATTGTTTAAGTGCTTTTATGTGTTTCTATTTCAAGACTACAGTGTGGACTCTTACCAAGGTAAGTCTGTCAGTCTCCTAGTCCAAAAAATCTAAATAATCTTTACCAACCAAAACTAACCTAAAATATATATATATATATATATATATATATATATATATATATATATATATATATATATTCTTGATATTTAACGTTATCCATTGTTTTTCCGTTGCACTGACTTTATGAAGTTAATATTACTTAAGTTAATATTAAGTTACTTACATAGTAATATATTAACTTCATATATATATATATATATATTTAGGTTAGATCTAGTAGAGCTTAAAGCTTAATATAATATGAAGTTAATATATTACTATTGTAAGTAATTTTTACTTTTGTAAGGACAACGAAAAATATCAAAATATATATATATGCTGCTACGTTGTTGAAAGTATTGGCACTTAATAAGCAATTTACTGAATAGATGGAAAACCCGAAGTTAAAAATTGTCTCCCATAAACATATCACTATTTCTTCCTAATAATACTACCAACATACGTCTCATATGCTTAAAAATCAGGAATCATTATTAGCATTATTATTGCAAAGTTTCTAATTACTCTATATTGTTTTTCCACATTATCAGAATATCATTTAGCAGATAACCTCTCCAACCATCAGTTAACATAAACAATGTAGCACTTAAGTTTCTTTATCCACTATTCTCAGCGTGTTAAAGTAGTGTTCATTTCAGTATATAGATATGCTCGGAAAAACAATGTAGCACTTAAGTTTCTTTTATCCACTATTCTCAGCTTGTTAAAGTAGTGTTCATTTCAGTATGGATATGCTCGGAAAAACAATGTAGCACTTAAGTTTCTTTATCCACTATTCTCAGCTTGTTAAAGTAGTGTTCATTTCAGTATGGATATGCTCGGAAAAACAATGTAGCACTTAAGTTTCTTTATCCACTATTCCCAGCTTGTTAAAGTAGTGTTCATTTCAGTAAGGATATGCTCGGAAAAACAATGTAGCACTTAAGTTTCTTTATCCACTATTCTCAGCTTGTTAAAGTAGTGTTCATTTCAGTATATGGATATGCTCGGAAAAACAATGTAGCACTTAAGTTTCTTTATCCACTATTCCCAGCTTGTTAAAGTAGTGTTCATTTCAGTATGGATATGCTCGGAAAAACAATGTAGCACTTAAGTTTCTTTATCCACTATTCTCAGCTTGTTAAAGTAGTGTTCATTTCAGTATGGATATGCTCGGAAAAACAATGTAGCACTTAAGTTTCTTTATCCACTATTCTCAGCTTGTTAAAGTATTGTTCATTTCAGTATGGATATGCTCGGAAAAACAATGTAGCACTTAAGTTTCTTTATCCACTATTCTCAGCTTGTTAAAGTGGTGTTCATTTCAGTATGGATATGCTCGGAAAAACAATGTAGCACTTAAGTTTCTTTATCCACTATTCTCAGCTTGTTAAAGTAGTGTTCATTTCAGTATATGGATATGCTCGGAAAAACAATGTAGCACTTAAGTTTCTTTATCCACTATTCCCAGCTTGTTAAAGTATTGTTCATTTCAGTATGGATATGCTCGGAAAAACAATGTTAAGAAAAGAAAAGGAAAGACTAGATGGTGAATTTAGAGAGCAATTAAAATCCGTAATGTTAATCAGGTTTTACATTTGGCTTTAAATCATATTATATTTTATAATATGTAGAACAAGAGTAAAGTAGAGAAAAATCTACTTAGATATAATGAAAATAATAGCAAAATTAGAATCTCAAAACTGTTTCAACCATCTCACCTTTTCTAGCTGCTCTTGAAGATGGCGTTTTTCTTCTGATAACCTACGGTTATCAGCTTCAACTCTATCCAACCGAACAGCTAGCCTTTCAACTAGACCAATGACTCGTTGACGAGTGGTTTCTTTAGCATCACTAAGGGCATCTAAAACAGCTGCTACTTGTTCTACTACACTCCCGACAGCTGAAACAGACATTTTTTATTGTAAAACCACCCTATTTTTAACTAAGTGTGTAATAAATATGTACATATTAAAAATTAATGTACACTGGAATTCAATAATAATATATAAACGCTTTATTATTAACCTTCTAAAAATCAGGTCAAAATTTCCAATATTTGCTTGGACTAGAAATCTATTACAATAGTATTTCTTAATTTACTAAAATAACTGAACAAATAATCACCTTTTAATTGTAACTGATTTATTATTTGTTATATCTATTTCTATTTTATTCCTAAATTAGATGTTTAAATTTAGTTCTTGAATCAATATAAAAGATTAAAATAAAATTTCTCATTATTTTAAATCATACATAACCTTTTGATATTCGCCAGATTTTATTGAAAATTAAAAATTAGAAGAATAGTATGTAGGATGCACATTTGCAGATGATGTATATATTACAAATCTTTCTGTATTTCTTGCTTCAAACTATTTTTCTCCATTTAAATCCTAACTATCATTAACTTATAACTTGAAATTTTATTTTACATTCTTCTTTAGCATTTATAGAAATATTCGTTCACCATTTCAATATATTCACTCTTATACTAATCTGAACAAGTTTATGTAAAATCTTTTTCAGGTTTTCTTTCAGTGTAAAGATATCATACTGTATGCTATTTTAAAAGAACCATACTTTTCAGACTTATTTTTCCTATGATATTGAACAACCAAATGTAATTTTACAATTGATATACAACTTCAGAATTCAATTTTGGACTGATAATTTTTTTACTCTTAATATAAATGATAAGAAGTTCATTACTCTCTTTAATTTGTGAATGGAATGGTTTTCCATGACCTTATTCATATGTATTTATCTTTTCAACAAAATAAGACATTAAACAACAGTTGTTACTGAAAAACTAACTCTGATGTAAATTTATTAAATACTAGGAAATATTTTTAAAATAAATTATAGTAAAAGATCAAACTTGTAACCTCTTAGTTACTTCAGACTTACAAATTTATATATATATATATATATATATATATATATATATATATATATATATATATATATATATATATATATATATATATATATATTTTAAAACAACACAGGTTATTCAAATACAAGAATATTTATTATTTTAAATCCAAAGCTTTTCGTTGGCAAACAGTACCAACATCATCAGGTATGAAAATTACAACAATGTAAGCTATAGGCCTATATAGCTTTTGAGGCCTATAGCTTACATTATTGTAATTTTCATTCCTGATGATGTTGGTACTGTTTGCCAACGAAAAGCTTTGGATTTAAAATAATAAATATTCTTGTATTTGAATAACCTGTGTTGTTTTAAATTATTAAACAAGAAAACGTATTTTATATTTATATATATATATATATATATATATATATATATATATATATATATATATATATATATATATATATATCAATTGGTTACAGACTTGCAGTGATGAAATGTTATTGTACAGGAATGGTGAATTATTGTCCTTAGAAATATTTTTTTTAAAAAAAGGCAAATGCATTATTAAACTTATAACCTCAGAGAAATAACATGTAATCATTTATTCTTTTTTCAATTAAAAGGTAATATATCTCGACTTTGTAACATACTAAGCATAAAAAGTGTAACATGAGCAAACATATTAAATTGTTACAAATAAAACTAATGTCTAAACCCAAAACCTAACAAAAATTAAGATACCTACACAAATTTAGGAAATTTTAAAAGTGGAAGCATACATTACAATTCCAATCCATGGAAAATATTTTGCTTTAACTATGTCTTGGCAACTCTTATGGAATATCCATCTACTATTACTTGATTCCACCTTCACTTGAGCGACTATTTTTTCACTAAAACCATTTGAACATATATTAATATGTTACACTTGCCTATAATAGGACTTACTTTTTTGATTATAGAGGATGGCCGTTTAGAAAGATGTGTCCCATTGACAACTCAGGCCATAACTGTAGGGTCTGAGTTGACAATGGAACACATTTCACTAAACAATAATAAAAAAAAAAATAATAATCACTATCCTCAATAATAAAAAAAAATAATAAATGTTACTATAAGCAGGTGTAACATAATAATATTTGTTAAAGTGTTTTTAGTGCATCCATCTCCCTTTCAGAGTAAATATATCCGCTCAATTAAATATATAACCGCCTTTAGTCAAATTTCTAACCGTCATTTCATCTTCTACGTCAACTGGGTCTAAAGAATCTGCATTTTTAAGATTTTGCTCTTGCTCACGCATTTCTATGTGCACATCAATTAATTGTTAGCTTCTGAGTGTGTAAATCCAGCAGTTCATGGATGACGTAAAATAAATTGACAATTCTTCCTGTATTTCAATGTGATCAAAACAATACTGAACACTAATGATGCTACTGTTATGCAAAAAAAAAATGAATTTTTTTTCTAGATTAATTTATACAAATTATTTTAGGCCCATATGTTTTAACAATTATTTTTAAAACTTTAAAGAATAACTATGTAAATATTTTTTAAAAAAATAAAATTATGCTCAATTTTTCTATGACTTTTTATTCATTGCAATGAATATTCATAGGTGTATTTATTATCAGAAAAATTTTCATCTGGAATTCCCCTAGAAGAAAGTCTAGAATCTAGAAAGTACCCCCAGGTTAAACCAGCGTACTACAGTATATTAAAAACCTATTTTTATATGTCATGAAGAAACATGTTCTTATATGTGAAGAAACATGGGCCATATTAAGTATACATAAAATAAGAAAACTACAAAAAAATTTTAAAAAACTAAAAATTAATTATTTGATATATTTCAGAGGCCCTTGAGTATCAGATAAAAACAGCTAATAGCATGATATGTGACGATTAATCGAAGAAGAACCATCTGTGAGGATCATTACATAATTAAAAATAATATGGAAATAGAAAAATTATACTATAAAAACAAGTTCAGTATACAAATAAAAGTAAACATTTTAAAAATAACAGTTTTACTGACCATTTTCTGTTGTTAGTTCAGAGGCACTGTCATCTGTGTCTGTAGACAATTCAATTTCAGGATTGAAAAGAGAAGTCACAGATGGGCAAGGGGTAGGTGTACAAGGAGGTTCCAGTTTTGGTGCAGGCAATGGCCTCTTTTCCTTTACCTCAATTTTTACCTTTACAATAAAATTATATAATTAGTACTGGTTAATTTATAATATTTTTCCATTGTGTGTGTGTGTGTGTGTATTTTTAATTTTTTGGAGGGCGATTTATTTGCAGCAAATGAATCATATCATCGCAAGCATCAATTAAATAAAGAAAATTGTTAAATAAAGAACATTGTCTATTAAATGTAAGTGTTACCTCTGATTTAGGTACAGAATCGTGCCTCCGAGCAGGTGGGGCTAGAGCTACATTTGGTTGGAAACTACGTTCAAAGTGTTCAGTCTGTGAAAGAGGAACCACTCTTTCTGGATGCAGTAATACAGGCGGGTCATGGTTCAAGTAGGTTGGAACACTGAAAATAAAATAATTATAGTTAGTACTAACTAATATAATAAACAATATATAATCAAAACTGTTAATTGGGCTTCAAAAGAAAATGTCATCCAATACCAACCCATTCTGACCACACCATACAATATCATAAAGGAACATGGCCTGCATTTCCAACCTTTTGAACCAGAAAGAATTATTGTTTTATATATTTCCAAATATTTATTTTCTTTTGTCAGAAAACATTCGCTGGAGAGAGTAATATATGTTGGCATTATCAATGTATCATTTGAGATGCATGTAACTGCACATGAGCTCAACACTAGACAAAAACATGATTATATGGTAATAATACAAATGTTCAATTTCATGATTCAAGAGTTTTATCTAACACTTTGACATCACTTTATATAATCCATCAATATAAATTAAAGTGTCATATCAAAAAGGGATATCTTGGATAACTAGAGATTATTTTTTTAAATAAATTTATCATAGAAAGTTTAATCTTGCAAATACCAATCAATTTACAACTGCCCATATTTTCTAATCTATTTTCAAATATTTCTATAACAAAATCACATATTTTCATAGCTTCATGATATGGTTAAACATACATTTCTGAAAATTCAGCCATCAAATGTTTTATTGCTCTCAAACTATAATTTAATGTTTTAATTTTAATTAATGTATACATGAAAACAGGTAAACAACTTCCAAAGCAAATGTCACATATATTTCAAAAGTATATTGTATTATTTTTATTATTAATTATATATACAATTTGACTTCTACCACAAAACAATTAATAAAGTTAAAGAAGTATAATTTCTCTACATTCTTTACAATGTTTTTTTTTATCATGGTCAAAATTAACATTATTTTAATAAGGGGTTAGGTAAGACTCTAGGGAAAAACTTATACTTTAAAAACACACCTGTCCCTAAGAATAGGCTGAGCTGTCTGACGACCCATGGCTGGCCAGGGCCTGAATGCAGATGACATATTCCTCGCCCATGTATCATGGTACCAACTATAGTAGTGGAATGCGTCATATGATTGCTGGAGGTACACTGAAGCTGTTGCTGTTGTTGTTGGGCTGCAGAAACCACTGTCCTCCAATTTTGGTTTTTTACATGAGACTTCTGATAAGTCTTCTTCTTTTTCAGACTTGATGTCATCTTGTACTCGTTCAACTCGTTCAGATACCTGAAACCATAAGGAAGATAAGTTTAACACGTTCTCTGCAAAAGGCTTACGTTGCGTGAAGTTCATTAAGTGCTAAAATTTTTTAAAATTTATTCTGATGGTTTTGCTTTAGAAATAAAAGAATATGACAATAAGAATTAATTTCAAGCCTTGAAAATGGAAAAAATACTAGGCCGCCATTTTGTCTTCAATTGGAGATGGCATCAACTTGCGAGCACCCATGATTAACAGTATTTTATTTTTTATGTTACGCATATAATTCACATTTGTAACTATAAAAATAATAAGCAATGAAATAATTAATAAATATTATTTCGTGAAATAAAAACTACAAATTAGCTTTTAAAATATTTAATAAAAATTATACAAATTTTTGCGATCCAGTATAAATCAGTAGGCATATGAGTGTTTTCAGTTTAGGCACTATCAACTCTTTCTAGTTATTTATTCTTGACAATTGTTTCAGATTTGGTTTAGCAAACACATCCCATGCATAAATATTAGTAGCTTTTATAATATTCTCGAAAAATATATCAGGAAGTAGTCTCAAACAGTTATAGGGTCGATTTTCTCCCGGGAATGGAACGATATTTTTTTCCTTTGTAAACAGAAAGTTACGAAGGCCTAATGTACTAGGTGTCCATTGAGGATTATCTATTTCTTCTTCCAAATCGGAATCAGACAGTTCCTCGCGATCGTAATAAACTTCCTCTGTAGCTGGATCCAGGTCACTGTCGTGGCAGTCGTCCTCCCTTGCTACAGACTCAGCATACTTAGAAGCCCCATTTGTAGGGTCCCTAGTAAACTCTACTGCCTTATTGGTAATAAATAAACAGTCGTTGGAAGTCTCAAGCACACATTCCATGTAGTGAACCATGTTCACTCACAGCCACGGACATGCACTAAACTCTCACTAACACTGCTGACACAAAAATGACAGGTAATCTTAACCAACTCAAACAAAGATCCAACATACGTCACCTTTACGCTGCAACACTCAACTAAGTCTCTTGTACAACGCTGGGATATATTACAAGATATCCAAATAAAATTTTAACTGTCTCCGATCGGAGACGGCAGCATCCAACTGCAGTGAAAGTGATATTCCATATTATAAAAAATTAATATTACAATTATTACTTGGTACTGTCATGTACAGTAGTCAAAAACATTCAAAATTGAATCGTTTATCAACACAGTAACATTTATTATTGTTAAAAATACCCTAAGGTTAGGTTTGGTAATTTCTATTTTTACTAGGAATTGACATGTATAATAGTCAATCAAATATAATTTTTTTTTTATTATACTGATAATTTTTATCTGCAAAATTCATAACTTTTTCCTTCAAACATATTTTAGTATATTGATAATGTTTATTAAATGTAACTATAAATTCAACATTCAACTATCCTAACAACTTTTGTTGTGAAAAGAGACTACTATTCATAAATAACAATATCCATGTAATAGAACTAGGATCAGAGGATTAGATACATTGATTAAAATATCATTAATGATTATACAATTAGATTTTAAAATTTTAAAAAATATTCAGTTTAAATTATTTATCTGGCTTACATAGATTACTTTTTTTAACTGATCATTTTTTCATATCTTCAATTATCGAATGCTTTAAAGTAGTTCTAGATTTACAAAAAAGTATTTATTTGAAATGTAACAACTTTAAAGATAAATGTTAAAAACTAACACAAAGCATCATCCAAATATTAGAAAAGCCAATATTAAAATATTGATTGAAGTTTTAAACACACAATAGAATAAAATAAATGAATTGAATATTTCCCACAGTAGCTAGAAATATTATGTCCAGAAACTAATCCAAATTATGGTTGGGTTAAATCATTTAATTGAACATTATTTTTAAACAACTCAAGATTAACAACAAAACCTAATTAGAATACATTTTATTGAAATTTTCTCTAAATTGTAGTATTTTTTTAAAAAACAATCTCCATAGTTTCTTCCTTATTTTGAATTGACATCCTCCAGTTTTAATGGATCAATCTTTTATAGTAATAAAAAAATAACCATCTTTGCATTTATTTACATAAGAGCTTTTATAAATACTAGTCTTGAAGTAAACAAAGGAAGTTCCTGTTCCAAGGAAATAATGATAGCTGCAAAGTGTGGCCTACATTCACAGAGGTTGCACTGGCCAGGGAGGGGGTAAAGCCGGTAACTATGGTTACCGTCTGGTCCCATATTCCCGTGAATGAAACTGGGTGTTTGGCGTGCGTCCTTGGCCCACAAGGGGTGTATTGCACCCTTCCCGGATTCCTGGTTCCCCTTTACGCATATAAGACAATTTATACCAGGAAATCTGAATAACGTTAAGATGTGCAAAAAAACATATACAGTACATAGTTACTCTACCTAAAAACCTAACTAATGTGACTGAGCCCTGATGGTGATAACTTACTCGAATTGTATTTGACTTGCAAGTCAACCACATTTATTTAAAGAATAGATTTTGATACCTTTAATTATGAATTATGTTTTAATTTAGTTTTAATTTTTTGTAAAAACTATTTTTGGACTTCTAACTAAAAGACTAAATTAATTTAATGGATCAAATTTTAATAATACGTAGTTAAAAAGTTATTAGAAAACGCATATCATGAGTGTGGCATTGCATTTCTAAATATAAAAAGCCTCCAACTACATGGCAGATACTTATTACTATCTGACTTGACAGACATACTATAATTGCTTTATAAAGGCCTAGAGCAATCAGTAACTTTTCCACGACAGCTTTTTGTGGGAAAAAATCACAGGAAAAAAGTAAGTATATATTTACCATGTTTATTTTTGTACTATATTTTACCAACCTGCCTTCTGTTTAATAACTTACTGGAATATTATACAAATTCTACATAATTTCAACTTTATAATTATACATTTTCCAAAAAGCTGATGTCACTGGTTGGTTTCTTATATTGCTTTCTTTTGCGTCAGTTATGGACATTTGTTTATCCTAATTGATTAGTCTAAAACTTTATTCTTTATTACTTTTTAATTACAACAGGTAATAATGTAAAGAAGGGCTAACAGACGCAATATATTAATTTAATCAAATATTAACAATTTACAAAGATACACCCAACAATTCAACTAAAATTCTTACTAATAGTCTTTATGGTTTGACTAGTTTCGGCGTCGGTGTCGGTATTATCAGTGACGTGCTAACATCACTTAATAACTAAATGAGCTTACTCTACTAATTTTATAATATTTACCTTTGTTATTAATAATTCTAATGTAAAATATAAATATGTAGATATAAAAATAAAATATATTCCGTAGTTTTTTACAAATTGTTGTAAAGTGTTCTGTGGTATTTATAATAAAGTTTGTGATATACGAGTTGCATTTTCCAACCCTTCATTTTATAGGATCTTGAGAATGTTTATTAATTTTATTCATTTAGTTGTTTAAAAAATAATTTTATTATTTCACTGGTTAAGAGTTTTTTTTAAATTGTTCTATAGTAGATTTACATGACATATTTTATATTTCCAAAGAAATGCAGTAGGCCTAAATGTTACTTGCACTTTAAGCAAAAAGTCCTTCTGTAAAATAAGGTGTCAGTTATTTTTAGAATGGTATATAATCTCCTTGCTACAAAAAATTTAATTTCATTGAAAAAAATAACTGTTTGTAACCTGTTATTTCCTCACTCAAATAAAATTCTTTTTCTGATGTGGACAAACAAAATGATATTAAACTTGTAAAATGATGCACAATTTCCAGAAGCAAATATGGCCGTTTAAACATCCACCGTGAGTCTACTGTGAACCCTCTCCCCGCAGGCGCCATACTCTGCCAAACTCTGTTGTGCTGTTTGTAAGTTGTCGCCGTCTAGACGAAATGTTACTTCCGAGATTTAATACCAGGGGCGCTGTTCGAGTGTAATTAATTCTTGGAAAAGTTCTCACTCAGAGTTGACAAGTAGAAGCGAGAATACAGCCTGTTAGGAGTATCCAGTAGGTCTAGCTTTCTTTGTTTTTCTTTTAAAATATATTAAAAGTAGTACAGTAATCTGAGTTTGCTGCTATCTATATATAGTGTCTACGACAGATTTTGTTCCTTGCCTATTTAAAAATTTACCAGTCTAATTTGAGTGAGAAAATGTTTTATAAGGCTTACTTCACTTAATAATGTATAGTATGCAATAGCAATAGAAACGTATATAATTAAAATCAATGTAAGAAATTAAATTTAATCGTGTATAGGGTAATATCCCAAAAATGAAAAAAATAGAATTAAAAAACTTTTTATCTCTTTAGGCACCAAAAAATATAAATTTTAAAACTTTTACAGTTATCTATGCCAATATATGTTTCCTTAATCCTTTTCACTCCAAATCATGTGTAGAGGTCATTCATTATAATTATTAACCTAAGGTATCTGTTTCAACATCGTTGAAAACATTTTGAACTCTTCATTCAACATATCTACCCACCCAACACGCACATTAATTAAAGCGTTATACAGAAATATGGCTCTAGACAGAAAATTTCGATGGAATATGGCTAAATCCACATCAATTATGTTTTCTAATGTAAAATTATTCATAGTCTTGAATACTTTCCCAATCCCTTACTTTGTCAAAATAATGCCTAAAATGGGGTTTGTAGTGCGTCATTACGCCATGAAAGTAATTCATTTGGTTAATTTTAAATTATTAATTTTCTTTAAATTAGCCTTACTTCCAGTGCAGTAACATATTTCAAGGCCTCCTTGTCAATCAGCTGTTAATAGATCCTTCTTTGACCTTGATAACGCCCTTTATTCAATACAAAACAATCTGTGGCTGTTTAGTTCACAAAATTATTTACTCCAGTTCCAACATTATAAAAATCTACAATAGATTTCATCCGCTGACAATTATTCCACACAATATATAAAATTGCTGGTGGTTTTTAATTTATTTAATGTTACATTAACTATTATTTCTTAAAACTAACCCTGAAAAATTGCGTCAACTTATCTTGTTTGGTGAGTTTTCATTTTAATTTCTTATAGGCCTAATATCTATTAATATATTGGTATATTTTTAACTTTAGGTAGAAGTTATTTAGATAGAAGTTATAAAATATTTTCTAAAGGTAGAACTTTTATGATTTAAATGTCTGCCACCTTTGGGATTATGTTTACTAAATCATTTAATTAACGCCCTTCTTTAAAAACATTTTTAAACAATAAACTGTATGTAGCTATATATTCAGTTCAGACTATATTTTAAATATATTCCCTGAAACAATAAATTACTTTTGGTTGCGTGAATTCAATTATATTTCTGCGCATCAAAGTTTTACTTTCGTGGGCCAAGGTAAGACAAACACTATCAAAAGTTTTCTACTGCCGACAAAGTTTAGACTATATAATTATAAAAAAAATATATTGCTTGGCAACTTTCCTTATTGGATTTCATTAACTGCAGGAGAAGTTGGAACACGCACAGTGATTTTCGGCGCAAACTTTCCAGTCGAACATTCTGAAACAGTGGATGAAGCGAGAGGGTGCTAATTTGCATGTTGTGCATTGTGTCCGTGCCATGGGGGAAGTTGGTTTGCATATTAAAATACAAAATTACATTTGCCCGAGATGAACATTAGCGCCCGAGGCAAGTTTGTCCAGGGTAGTGTTGGCGAAACTTAAATGAAATTTTCGAGTACAGTGCAAGTTGTCAGTTTTAATGATGATTTAGGAATAATGTTTACAAGCTGGAACACTCTTGTCTTGTAATAAGATTCACAAAGAGCATAATACACCTAAGAAATGATTAAAAATAAGAAAGGAATACAAATTTATTCATTTAGGACAGCTTTTTGTAGAAGGTACATAATTTCCTGCCAGAATTGCTTATGAGTCATCCACTCGACTTAATGAGAGTTGAAAAATTGAAGAAATAAATCGAAACGCTTTACAAATACTGTATTGATTTATAAGACAAAGAAGTAATTATAATTCAATTTTGTAAATATTTTTCAACCTTTAAAACTTTTGAGGAAAATAATATTTTTATAAGGTTTGTATAGGTGAATTAATCTATCTTTTACGCCTTATATTATTAGGCTTATTCTTAACAGTATCATTATTACTAACAATATATATTTCAAACTAGAGATATTACGAGAGTTACTGTGCAACGTAGTTAGACTTTATTGGAAAAACTCTTAAACAGTCACAAAATCAGAGGAGAACTACGCCATAACTTTAATCCTATCTACAATCAAGTTACATTTGTATCTCATGAATATCTTAAAATAAAAAATAATCTAAATTAACCATTCCAATAACAGTGTAGAACTACTATTGAAAGCAAAAGATGATGTAATGAAATCCATATTCTTTAATAAAAACTAATAAAGTATTGGAAAACGTGTGTCGATAACAGGACACACAATAGGTTATATGCAATTGTTTCTTTAGCACACAAATGACTTCTTACTGTGTTGAAATCACGTGGAAAGGTCCCTGCGGAAAAGCGAAAGGGGAACGTCAGAACTGGAGTAAAAGGGAAAGGAGATCCGTTTCAAAGATAAAAACGAAAAAATTTCAACCATCGCATGCAACATATTTGGAATCAACAGAGTATATTTGAGAAAGATTTGGTATTTCAAATTAGTCTTTTCGATCTATCCGTTGTAGAAGACTGTAAATGAGAGTAGAATTAAAGAAAGCAAATAAGAATGAAAGCGAAAGATATGAACAATATATTTATTTAATATTTATATTTAATTTACAATATTATCTACATTTCATTTTCTGACTTTCAGGTTAACTTTAAAACAATGCATTTGAAAAACGTTCCCATCAGTTTAGTTTTTTTTATTTAGACTTTAAAATATAAAATAAAAACAGTAAAATTTGTACTTTTCATATCAGTATAGGTAATTACTGATGTACAGTATCTAGTGCACTATAATTAACCGTCCATCAATGTCAAAAGCCAAATCTGAAAGAATTTCACTTGAAATCTTGATGTACATCTGTCCCAAAACAAAAAAAATACTAGGCATATTATCGTCAACTACATCTAATCGTCCCTACATTCCAATGTCATGAAATGAAATTGCCAACGCGATATGCAAATAGGGGCATTGTTGGATATAACCTTTTTCACTAATCACCTGTTTGTACATTCTAACTGCGATGCGTAATTATATTTTATGTTGGGACACTTGGGACGATCGCTGAAATGGGCGTTCCCCTAATTAGGTTCGGGACACCACGTTAATCGAAACTGGCATTTAGGACTAGTTTCGCTCTCAAAAGAATGAAGAAGCCAGACAGATGTTTCTTTATCTCACCTGCTTGATGTTTGCTCTCGGTTAGTGCGTTTGCTATTAAGGCGGTTCACAATAAGATGGCGTTAAATGCAGCCTGTACAATGTTCAAACATCCTCTTTGCCCTAAACACAATCCAGTTTTCAACCCAATTCTTCGGATCGATAAATGGCGAAATTGCGTTATTAATCTTTCGCAATCTCGTCAAAAGTATTATCGAAAAGTATTCAACTAATGAATGACCGAACGATTTCAGAATAATCGAAGAAAAGTCGCGTGAACCAAGTTGCATTGAACCAATGGATGATGGAAAGATTTGAGAATGGGCAGCGTTATTAAAGTTTGTTTTTTTAACTTTTCTACCTGAAATTCAATTACCTTATAATATCCGTTTCAATTGTCTTTGAATAGGCTAAGTTTTTTTTATTTTTGTTTTAAGTAACCTTCATTTATAATTTATGACAAATCGGGAAAAAGTTTGTGAAGTTGAAAAAACAGATACAACTCTGTGCGCACGATCGCATGACATTCGTTTGTTCCCAATACCTGGCGAATCATTACATTCTTTCCTTAAATCCTCCTTATACATGCATGTAATCCATATATATGCATAGACCACGTAACCGTGCACTTGGCTTTGACAGATCGCACGAGATTCCTTGTGTACTACCACTTCTGAATACATCAACAGCTTCTGCATCGGATTTGTCTACACATATCAATATTGTTTGTTATTTCATACAGAAAATAATTTATCATCAAATTTACCTAATATCGACTATCTCAACAGTGTTTTGACAGTCCTTATTATTTTTGATGAAAAGTATTTATACTGACCCTCTATCTCTCGACTCGCCTACTGCGATATCTCAAGGCCAAGTGCAGGGTTACGTTGTCGGCACTACACACTTCCTTTTAATCTCACAAGGAATGTAAGGGTAGAAACCTTCTATAATTCGAATAAATAAGTCTACCTCAAGGTATGCTTCTCACCTGCGACGGATGTGATACCATGACCCCTTCCTCAAATATCTTCTACCAGGGGTTACCTCCCTTCGTTAATCTAACCCTTCATAATCCTTAGCTATCTCATTCGTAGGTGAATTTTGTTATCTTGGTTGATGTACTTCATACTATAGTAAAATCATTCCAATAGTTTTTCAATGAATTATTTACGCGCAATCTTCACATCTTAAAAGCATTAAGGACATTATACTAAACATATTTTTCAAACTAATGTTGAAATCGCCAATTGAAAAAGATCTAAACGTCAATTAAAAGCATGAAAATAATGACAGCCCATTGTGAAGAATGTACGTAGTGCAAAAGCATAACAAAACCGTTAGGCCGGAGTGTTGACGTGCCAGCACTGTGTACAAATAACGGCCGGTCGTTGCGTTACGGCTTTTAGAAACTGATGCCGACCGACCTTTCTAACCTGACTTGTAAAGCGTTTTGTCGTTGTAAGTTAATCGCTACGAATTATCCTTTAGTGTGTAATCACAACAGTGTCTTGTTTCATTCGTAGACGTTGGTTATCTTGACCAATTTAATCTCCTTTAATGCCGTTAGATTTGTTTTAAAGCGATGTATCAAATTAGTTTAGCGAATCCATTTCAATTTTTCCAATTATTTTACAGCGTAATATAAGAACGCTGAGCAACACGTGGAAAGATAATCATTGTTTTTCAATTGATTTGTTTTTATATTCGACAAAATTCAAATGCAATTTTATTTGAAGACAATTTGATCTTCAAAATTAATGGGGATATAATTAATTTTGTGAGTGAAAGAGCGAAAGAAAGAAAGAAAGATAGATAGAGAGAGAGAGAGAGAGAGAGAGAAAGAGAGAGAGAGAGAGAGAGAGTGTAAGGGAGTATTTTTTATGGGAGTGTTTTGTGTAGGTGTGGGGGTGTTTTTGTGGGTGTGGGATGTTTTGTGTGATTGTGTTTTGTATGGGTTGGTGTGTGAGGGTCGTTTAAAGTGGGTGTTTTGGTGGGTATGTGGGTGTATCGGTTGGCTGTGTTGGTATGTGTTGGTAGATAGGTGTGGGGGTTGGGTTGGTGGGTGGGTATGTTGGTGGGTGTATGTGTTGGTGGGTGGGAGTGTTGGTAGGTGGGCATGTTGGTGGCTGGGTGTGTTGGTGGCTGGGTGTGTTGGTGGGTGGGTATGTTGGTGGGTGGGTATGTTGGTAGGTGTCACGCGTGATTGTTGTTTGTGCCTGCGTGCACCCACGCGCAGGGGGACATGTGGGTCAACACACAAACAAAAGGTTTTATGTATTTTATGTAAAAATATGCAATTTGTTTGATCCTCGTTCCGTATCATTGCATAATCTATCATTTACCGCATACCCACGTTTCTTCATCGCTACGTTTGGGAAGACTCTTTAAATAATTACTATACAGTACTTTAAAAAACTTTGTTATTGTCTGTTTACCAATTGAAGTGCTAGGAAATTATTTTAAAACACTTTAAATTCTTCTTCTTCAAGTTCCTATCTGTTCTGGATTTTAGCAACCTACTGGCTACTAATCTTTCCTTATTTACTTAATCTTCAGTTTTATCTTGTTCATTGCCTTCTTGTGACCGCAGACTGAAAACGGAACCTCTGTATCCAGCGAAACGTTTACTGAGAAAAGTTATTTGCAACATAGGACATCAATTTTAGAACTTTACGTTATCCACGGCCATCAAAACACCAGGTCTAATAAAGCAATTAGTCTCCAGATGCCAGCTTACAATCTCTAATTTTATAAAGTTGTTTTCTACATATAGCCCATTAGAAAATAAAATCTGAATCGATTGCGAAACAAAGGTTTCGAAGTTAGGCGCTGCTTTAAGTTGATGATAAAAGCCCGCAATTTTGCCTGCGACAGGGCGTTACGATGTACGCAACAAACCCAACGCCGCCCTTTTCAGATCAAAGGACTGTTTGATAAATCGCATATTCCTTTTTCGAAGCTAATAAACGACTCGAAGGCAACACCCTCTGCTTTCTCGTGCGATTTATGAACGACATAAACCCGGCTGCTCTTTATACCTAAATACGGTTCCTTCCTAATATTACGGGTAATCTCTGTTAAGACCAAATTCTAAGAGAGGATATAATGATTTTCGCCAAGCTTTCATTCAAAAATGATAACAACAGATCAGAACATTAATTTCCACAAACTGGGTAGCGGGTAGGTATTTCTCTTTATCCCGGTTGGGGACAAGCCCGTACTTCAGATAAGAGACTCTACCCATACAATCACATAATTTCCCTATTATGGTTTCCCTAATCATAAACTGTTAAATTTGTCCTTTTTTAGTCTTGTTTTAAGGGAGTGTGTATAACATGTTTATATACCCGCTAAAGAGTAGGTTTTTACTGATCCGCGACGCTGTTAAAGTGATACCTTGATTTTACCCCATATATCCTATATCAAGGGGGGGAGGTTGTCTATATCTTAATGCACCACTCAACATCCTATCCTTTTTAGGCGGTAATTCATACCGGCAAATCGCCTTTAAAAAAATCCGTAAATCCGTTTTTTTTGGTTTTTTTGTTTGTTTCTTTACACTTGATATTTACTCTTTAAGAAATCAATATGACTAAAATATAAAAACATCTTAATTCTAAAAATTATTATCAAAGAAGATAATTAATATAGTTATAAAAGCATTATATATTATAAAAGCATTTATACCTTTAAACAAGTAATATAATCAAACATATTTTAAATTAATTCCTACTTAGGTCAACGAAAAATATTTAAATTTTAGCTACTTTTGATTATATAATTACAATTAATATAAAATAAAGTAACCTATGCGTTAAAACAGCTATTCCACCACATAACCTACCACATAAAACCACCTGTTCTATAAAGTCATATGTTTTTACTTATTTTAAGCATAATGTTACAAAAGAAATGTATTGGATACCTTGCCCCTTTTGTGAAAGGTTTTTCTACCATATAAAACTAAATTTAATTTATTAAATTTAATTAACAAATTATTATTTGAAAAATATCTTCAAGTTATAAAAAATGTAGGCCTACATGAACTTGAGTGGATAAAATTTTGAACAAATATATATATATATATATATATATATATATATATATATATATATATATATATATATATATAAAGAGAGTGAACTAATAGAAGGAATCGAAAAATCTCACCAATAATACATCTAAATATCCATTAAACCTACCTAATTACTAATTTTTACAAACAAAACAAAGACTAAAAGCCAGCTAATCTAAAATCATCTATTTCAAATTTAATACAAAAACCAGCAAATACGTGAAAAAGCAAATTATATAAAGCATTCTACTGTTCTGTACCTGTTACTATCGATAGCATTGCTACCACAGAATTTTAATTTTAGAGAACTGTTTTACGTGATGAGGATACTGTAATATGTGTATTGGATTGAATTATATAAACAAAAAAGTTCCGTCACAATGCTTAATGAGATCCAGAAATAATTGTTGAAATAGTCAAAAGTAAAAGTAGTAATTAAGACAAAGAAGTTGTTTTGTTTCTTTGACGAAGCGTTTACAATAACAGAAGCACGTGTGTTCAGGCAATTAATGGGGAACGAACAAGGCCAATGAAAATAGACTGAAACCTTTTATTTCCAGCTTTGTAATCAGCTGATCTATCGGTGACCGTAGTGACAGTATTATTTATGTTAATTCCGAAGTGTATGCTACGATACACGTGTGCGATGGCGGAAGGAATGTAGAAAGTCTGCTGGATTTGTTGGAATGTTTTTTTTTTCTTAAAAATTAAACTGTCGATGGAAATGTAAAGCATGAATTATTTTTGCCCTTAGAAGACATAACACAAATTTAATAAACTGTTTCACTGATATATATATATACAGTAAACTCCCGATTATCCGTGGAATAGGGTGGCCTGGCAACGCCGGATAACGAATTCCCCGGATAATCCGCTATGAACAAAGAACACGCAAAACGATCGATTATTATACCATAAGTTACACAAATAATGACGCCGGTTAATGCAATTCACAAATAATCTTCAGAGGACAAAATAAATACAGAAAATAATTTAAAATGTCGATGTATTCATTCGTTGACGGATTATAACATGTACATTTATATGTCTATTTACAATACGTACATAAGTATATGTCAAAAGTAAGTATGTATGTATGTACGTATGTAATTTCCTTTACACATAATACTTTCAATTTTTAAGAAAAAAATCTGTCACTTTCGTCTGTTTTTTGTGAGCATTGATTTAACTTTAATGTGCGATCTAAGTTTCTTGAGAACCATTTTGTCGCACAGTATCTAGTTGTGTCACAAAGCCATAAAGATCAATAATATATATGACAGACAAGGATAATGCATATGTCACGTCCTATACTATTTATAGCCGAGATTAGCTGACATTTGTTTACAATCTTATGATACACGTTAGGTTTTCGGGCGCCCAAGCATTTTGTCATTGTCTCTTATATACAGTAGTCTGCTCGCCCCTTTTATTTCGCTGGCCCACATCAGGATGCTTCCATTACAATATAAAAATTAGTACGTACATATTTACATATCTATTCCTTTCATCTTAACTTCTATTAAGCCTTATATGTATTTACGTCGTAATTCACCGTTTGGAAATTTAAACACATGAATCTGATTGGAATAAAAATTGGATATTTGTAAAACAATGGCAGACCCCGGATAATCCGCAAACCGGTTAATCAGCCCACGGATAATCGGGAGTTTACTATATATATATATATATATATATATATATATATATATATATATATATATACACTATATATAAATATCGCAATATGTTTTCTTGTGTATTAATAAAGAACAAAAGTCAAAATACAAATACAAGAATTATATTTGAATTTACAATTCAAAGCTTTTCGTTGGCTAACAGTACCAACATCATCAGGAATATTAAACAATTCTGAATTGTTTAATATTCCTGATGATGTTGGTACTGTTAGCCAACGAAAAGCTTTGAATTGTAAATTCAAATATAATTCTTGTATTTGTATTTTGACTTTTGTTCTTTATATATATATATATATATATATATATATATATATATATATATATATATATATATATATACACTACATCTTTAGGGCGTTGCATCTTAAGTGTTGGAGATAAACAACAAAAACACCTTGTTTTGCTAAGCACCGCCTCTAACTAATTACAAAGTAATTTTGTTAATTAATTTACTTAAATGCAGTTACGAGTAGTCTTGTTCTGAAACAAGCTAAAAATAGACCGAAACTGCTGAGAGGACAGTGTATAATATGAAGCATTATACAGTTTCTTATCATCACATACAGTCCAACCCCGTTTTCACATTCCTCATTCTACGCTTTGGGATAGAACAACGCATTCCGTCAATGGAATTCCGTGATAATGGGTTTGTTGTTTGATGTGTGGGTGAGGATTTGGATGCAGTGATTGCATTTAAGAATAGAGCACTTGTAGAGAACATCGAATGGCCGAGCTTTCGTTAAATGCACCTAGAAACAAATGGACAGTGGGAATATTCCTGTCGATCATGCATTATCTTCTCAAGTAAGATAGTTTTCCTCAAAACTTACGTGGCCTACTCTCTCCCCTCTGTAAACACGATACATCTAAACTAACTTTGAGAGTAGGGATAACACTTCCTCTGCTTGAAATATTAAAACAGATATTCTTTTCTTAACAAGTAACTTACATAAAAGAAAATAACAAATAAATTAAACAGAAGAGACGAAGCAAAGAGTAAAGAGGATTGCAAAACACGCGGTTGAATGGAAGAACTGCTAGTGAGCAAAACCAATTCAAGATCCAATTGCTGTATAAATGTAATAAGATGAATATACTAAATGTAAATTAATCAATTGATTTATACATCAACAGCATTACTACATTAAATGATTATAATATTTTTGTATACTAACTGTGTTTTCTTGATTGTGTACAACACTGTAGGGGAGCGGCGAGCGGGGTTTGAAGGTAAACGGGTTGACGGTAACCGACAACAATTAATTATGCGTACACAATGTCTGCTTGAAATGTCAATCCGTTTGGGGATGGCATCATACTTGGGAAATACGAAAAACTTACAAATAGCACCAAAATTTCATACTTGTGGCTATATATATATATATATATATATATATATATATATATATATATATATATATAGAATATGGCCTATACATACATGACTTATTCGTTGTAACATTTAATTTGAAATCTCTTGAGGTTTAGGTTTTAACGAACCTTCCACCCAACAGTCTCGTAAAACAAAAGCGTATTTACTTCGTGAAAATAAAAATTATCGCTCGCTTTTAAAACCCTGTTAGTTCTTGCAAGCTTTTATATCCCCTAAGTAGACACCATCATTCATGTACTTAGAGTTAATTTTTAATATATAGGATTACTCTTTTAATTTGAATTTATTTAAACTAATAAATATAATTCACCTAATTTGTAACTAGATTTAAGCTTTATATTGGCTGAATTTCAAATTTTGCCTTGGAGTGTAAATTGGTTTCCAGTCTCCTCGAGATATTCCTATTGCATTACTGCAATACATAGTTCCATTTTATAACAAAAAGTACTGCCACTGTAACAAATAGCCCAGCGCTATAAAAAAACAAGATTTTCTTCCAACTTTTGTGACAGTTGTCTTATCGCTATGCTTGACTAAAGATTTCCATATACAGTAGGGGAGAAACACTTCTCTTATGAAGCATCTTGTTGCCCGGAACAAGCTTCTGGTCTTTACTTTGTTAATTTAAGTTTAATTGGTTCCTCAGATTGAACACAAGAGTGTACCAAATAAACCTTTTTATTCAGTGATTTAAAATAATTTTGTTCAGCACAAAACGCCATTACAAAAACATAATAATAAATCTTTCAGATTATGGTAATAACTAAGGTGACTTGAGTAAGCAGCTATTTCGAATCAGCTGTTTATGGCTGTTGTTAAACGCAAGGTTATGTGGGGTTAAATAAAGGTGTCGCGCCGCAAGATAGCGACGATAAACGGAAACTCTCGGAAACAGTAAAATTCGGGTTTCAGAGTAAAATAACATCTGTGTTCAAGAAATTTAAACATTGCTTTTGTTAGTATTCTTTTTTAAATAATTATTTAAATGCAATTTCAAAATAACCTATTTCTTAGGAACCAAAATCTCATTAATATAAGCGCAATTTAAATAGGGTAAACGGAATGTTCTTAGGTACACTTCAAGAAACCTTTTGCGATTTTCCTCTCTACTAGCTGTTCATTTGACAAATTAAGTCACTGTAGTTTATTTCCAGTTGATTCAGTCATCTGTAGTTTCTGCCTCGATAGCAAAATAATTAATTTTGTAGTTCTCCAGCGACTTGTGAACTGCCAAAATATGATAAACAAAACTTGAATAAAAAATAAATTATATTATATTTCAACTTTCATAAAAAAACTGATGTCAGTCTCCTTCTTTAAATCTCTTGTCCTATAAATATCATAGCTGAATGACGTTCTCTTTATACATGACTGTGTGCTAACTCCTGTCATCCAGCAAGTTTTTTAACCAGATATTCTTCTGCTTGATTTATGTTTACCTTTACGTTGTATTTCATCATTATCTGTAGATGAGTTTTTTTCACCATACATTTTCGAAATATTAAAGTTTTAAATCGTTAACTGATCTGGACAAATACAAGTGCATTCGTTAGTGTGGCAGTCATTCTCAAATACATTGTGTTCACTTTTCAGAATTATTAAATTTTTTGCACGTGGTTTCATGTTGGCTGCATTACCCATTTTTTTTATTTGCTTCCGCTTTATTGCTGTTTGAATTATACCTAAACAGTAATTACATATTATACTGTTTTATACTTCACTTACTGTACAGTATATACTTACTATAGCTACTTTATTTCTGTTGTAATATTTTATGTCAGAGATACCACAAATAATTACTTGCGTTTTCTTAACGTTTAACTATTTTACTATCTATTTACTATTTGATAGCGAGTTTAAAAAGGTATTGCAAATTAAATCTGGTTGGTTACGAAATCTTCACAAATTAGTTGTGCTTTGGTGCTCAGTGTTTTCTGATTACTAGAGCAAATATTTTGATACACTACGACAATGCAGGTGATTGATTCCAAGTATTGAGAATCAGTAAAATCAGGTTGAAAATATTTATCGTAATAAATACATTAAGTACATTACAATAAGTAAAAATATCACCAACGCCCGACAATGTTTTATTCTTTGTACAGGTATCTGTACAAGTCAGTTGTGAACGCAGGAATTTTCCTTGATGAATGGAGACGAGGAAGAACCGAGGATTGCGAATGGAATGCTTCCTACACCGGATATCTGCTAATAGGAAGAGCACGCCAGTAACCAACTCCCGAGATGCAAATAATAAGGGACGAACGGATGTGGAGGACCTGCAAAGGTTACCTTAAAATTCTTTATACTTACAGTAACAACTGTTATTGTGCAATTCAGCTTGAAATAAAATTTACTGTCAGCCCTACGAGATAACATGGAGACACGATCTGCTACCTCTTCTCACCGGAATATTTCAAATGATGCCTTACTAAACACAGATGTAATGAAATCAACCTGTTTATTTTTTTTAATTAGTTTTTTTTTATCGTGCATTTATTTATAAAGCTGCAAGTAATTTTCTCAGCATAACTAAAATCCGTAAACAAAATGTAGTGAAAGACAAAATACAAAACGGGAGGGGGTGAACTGTGAGCGTGAACTCGGTGTCTACACGTAGCGTGACAATGTTCTAGTCGATAAAGAGTACAACAAATAAATATCAAGAACAGAACTGGCGATGGTATTTTACAAAATGTTACTACTGTTCCAAGTATGCACGTGAGGTTCTGTAAAAACACACATTCATTCTAGAACTATATTAGCACTTTTTTAAAATCTATTCCAATGACGAACTTAAATATTGACATTATAGCTATCCGAATAAATGGGCATTTAGATTTAGGGTGGGTTCCTTAGGAGCGTCTAATATTTGTAAGAACCAATATCAGTTACATTTGTTAAATACATTTTGTATTGAGGAACGTTATCAATATCTACGCTATATATAGTTTCCTTCTCACAATATTCTTTCTATTATTAACCACATTTTATTAAAATGTCTATTAACAACAATCTTCAACCTAGCTTTCAGTTCTGTCGGCAGACACTATTCTTTATAAAACTTCAACTTATTATAAATTTTATTAAATTCCTTCTATTAGCTTACACTCTCCTGATATATAGCTTGTATAAATTTTCAATCGTTAATAAAATACGTTTGTATTCATAACAATCACGCTTAAATATATTTTTTAAACCTGTAGTGAATGACAATTGATCTTATAGTTTTTTTTCAAATATTTATTCAATAATTAAACTATAAAAATTTGGGGGCCTAGGGCGGATTCGAACTGAGTATCTTCATGTTCAAAGTCTGCCGCTTCTGGCAGAACCAACATTCCAATAACTAGAACTGTATGAATTTTTTATTTCCTCCTCCTTATCTGGTTGTCATCGAAATCTCCATTGTACAACCTTAAATTTTTGTCCTGGTAACCCCACAATATCATAAATATTGCTCATTGACTAAAAATGAATGAAAAGATTAAAATAAACTAACAAACTGGATTAACGGTATATGCGTAGCCTATTTATGTTCGGTAACAATCATAAATTTACCGAATTATCTCATATTTGCTGTCGATCTTATATTTTACGTACTTTTCAAATAATCCATAAAAATTTGGATCAAATAAAAATTATGATTAATTTAAGAAAGTGAATTCACTTAGTGGGAATGTTTAGTGATTTATTAAGAAAAAAACTGCGAAAGATAAGCCGGGTGCACAAGACTTCAAGATTTTTAATAAGACAAATAAAGTTCAACTTACTGTAGTTGAAAATTCCATTCTATTGGTTGCTATAGCGTACATATTTTGTGTAAAGAGTAAACTCAACGGTTTTTACTTTAAAACTTAACGAAATATTTTTGAAAATTGTAATTTTAAGTTTAGCTGGGATCGGCAGTAGTTCCGAAAATTAGGTGTTTAAATGTCTATGACCTCAAAAAAAAAACAAAATATAACCAGAAACTCTAAAAGTAATTTGAAGTTACAAATTAGAGTTCAGGTTTAAGTCTGTGCTACAGCGCGTTGCGCCGGGCGTGTCATTATATAGTCAGTGACACTCCACACGCTATGCTTCCTCAATGAATATTAATTTTTTCACACCATTAATTTGGATCTGCTACAAATTATTATGGCCGAAATGCCGAAACCATTCAGCACCCGGTAATTTTACAGTCATAAACCTAAAGGCCGAACTTCAGTTTCCCACCACCGAATTTGTCCGTTTCGTATAATTAATTGAACGATACATTCTAAATAAGATGTATCTAAATATTGGAAATCATGACACTTATGCTGTATAGTCCCATATAAATATAACTTCTTCCAGTCAGTCTTTAGCAATTGACTTTTGAATAATTACCGCAATATACTATAACCCATTGCCGTAATATCTTTTAAAGTATATCTATGAAGTATCTTGTTGCAATAGAGATGGTTTATAAAAAGTTAACTGATAACATCAAAAAAAATTCCATGTAAATAAGTTAAAACCAAATCTTCAAGTCTACTTCTACCCGGCCGTGTAAACACATTGAGGCCAAGGAGGTGAATACTGTACCAGTAGCGTTAGTCCACATATTTTCCGTAAGCAATGTTTACTCGGTCTAGTAGTACTCTCGGTTTTCCGGGAACAAAGATTAAGCGTGATTATTGTCGGTACAGAAGGAAGTTTGTGGAATAGAATAATGTAGTGGTTTCCTACAAATATTTTCAGGTAGGCATAGTTAAACCTAAATAAGGAATTACAATCTATGATATTTCTTTAAATTCAAGTTCTATTCGTATTTTTTTCATATGAAAATGACAATAATGAAGAACATATATTACAATATATAAATTGTAACTATTAAAATATTAAATTGTTTAAAACATCATGAGTTATAATTGTCTGGTACACAAAAAAATAGTTGTGAAATAGTTGAAATCATGTAATAGATTATTGATGCAAAAATTCAATAAAGTACCTAATCAGCATTTCATTACCTACAGCGGCAAATTAAATCCCGTAATGGCAAAACAAGTTACGGAAGTTTTATTATATTTCGGTATCGCGAGCTTTTACCGTTATTTTTTTTTTAATAATTATACTGAAAACAGCAAAAACGAATACAGTTAAAATAAGTTACAACAAAAATAATAATAAAATGTCATAACTTCAAATAACAGCTTCCTCCATTCAAGGCTATCGTTAACAAAATGAATGTTTTTTTATAACCAAATACATCCTAAACGGATACTTTGTTGATATATTGTAAAATACAAATATGACTATTTAATACTGTATTGTAAAGTTGTTTTGTATTAAAAATAACGGGACACTGCCGTTTTTTTAGACATGTGTCCCGTTGTCCCGACTATCCTCCTGGAGACGCTTATTTGTCCCGATTTAGAAAAATAGAAACATTACTTTTAAAATATGTTGTTTTTCTTTTTTTTAATTTTGAGCAGATAAATACTGAATGCTTCTAACAATAAATTAAAGGTCTAGTATTATTGGTTTCAAAGTACAAATTCAGAGTACGTTTTATTGTACTATCGCGTAGTTTACGATGATGCCAATATCACTGCACAACAAAGATTTTGTTTCGAGGTTGAAATTAGCTGATTTTAATGTATTTCCACGTGTTAAAACCGAAAATGACCATAAAAATTATATATTAGCTCGTATTTCAGATATATATATATATTGAGTTTTCAACAAATGAAATATTTCATTACCAACAGTTAGTACACAGGTTTGTTTACATAATTTCCCTCTCTTCAGCTGTTCATAAGTAGTAAACATAACCTATGTGAGTTTGTCAGTTGTACGCACGTGGTTGCTATTGAAATTATTGTGTGAAGTTGATTTTTAAATTAATTTTAGTGCTGATCTGAAATGCCTCGAAAGTGTGTGAATTCTGTCGATAGCTTTTGCTATATATGTGGTGAAATAACATTTTTGGCTCAGAAACGTAAAATGACACCTATCGTTAAGACTGCCTATGAACATTATTTTGGTGTGAAAGTTGGGGACCAAGATAAATCATGGGCTCCTCATATTTGTTGCAATTCTTGTTCCGTCATATTGCGAGAGTGGCTGAAAAATAAAAACCGGGCAATGGCTTTTGCAGTACCTATGGTTTGGCGTGAGCCTTCCAATCATACAGACGACTGTTATTTCTGCTTAACTCCTCCCATTAAGCAAGGTTTATCTATGAAGAAAAGAGGAGCGGTTAAATACCCTAATCTCCCATCTGCTCTTCGGCCTGTACCACACTCAGACACTTTGCCAGTCCCTTCTCCACCCCAAAACTATGAAATTTTAGAGGAAGGTGATGAAGACTGTTTAGAAGGAGCAACCCATCCTTCAACATCTTATGACCCTGATTTTCAGGTAAGCGATAGATCTAGTGATCCGCACAAAATTAGTCAAGCAGAGTTGAGTGACCTTATAAGAGATCTTGGCTTGTCTAAGGTAAAGGCTGAGCTTTTAGGGTCAAGACTACAACAGTGGAATCTTCTAAAACATGATGTGAAAATATCTCAGTACAGACAGCGTCAAAAAGATTTGCTTCCTTTTTTTGAGAAAAAAGAAAACCTCGTAGTTTGTTCTGATGTTAATGGTTTGATGGACTGCTTCAAATTGGTTCACACTCCATCTGAATGGAGACTGTTTATAGACTCTTCAAAACTAAGCTTAAAAGCTGTACTTCTGCATAATGGAAATCAGCTACCTTCTATTCCTATAGGTCATGCAGTACACATGAAGGAAACTTATATAAATATGAAAACACTTCTCCAATCAATCAAATATGAACAACACAAGTGGCAAATCTGTGGTGATCTGAAAGTCATTGCTATACTCCTAGGAATGCAATTAGGGTTCACCAAGTACTGTTGTTTTTTATGACTGTGGGACAGTCGGGATAGAAAATCTCACTATAAAAAAGTGAACTGGCCTACACGAGACCTAAACCTTAATGAGAAAAATGTAGTTTACGAGCCTCTTGTAGATCCTAAGGATGTTCTCTTACCCCCATTACATATTAAGTTGGGACTAATGAAAAACTTTGTAAAGGCCATGGACCAGGAAGGACAAGCTTTTAAGTACTTGAGAGCAAAGTTTCCCAGGTTAAGTGATGCTAAAGTCAAGGAAGGCATCTTTATTGGGCCTCAAATCCGTGAAATCGTAAATGTTCCTGCTTTTGACATGATTGTAACAGGAAATGAAAAAAGAGCCTGGGAAGCCTTTAAGGGAGTTGTACATGGGTTTTTAGGTAACAAAAGAGATGATAACTTCACAGCATTGGTTAAAGAGCTTCTTCAAGCTTACCACCAACTAGGATGCAACATGTCCTTAAAAATTCATTTTCTTCACTCTCATCTTAATTTCTTCCCACAAAACTGTGGAGCTGTGAGTGACGAACATGGAGAAAGATTCCATCAAGACATTGCCTTAATGGAACAGAGATATCAGGGCCGTTGGAATGAAACAATGCTTGCAGACTACTGCTGGTCTGTGTGTAGGGATGCTCCAGAAGTGTTTTATAAAAGACAAGCTAAACGACAGCGATCTTACAATGAATCGGATTGACTTAATTGAAATTTGGTGGTACAAACTTCTTTTATTTGTCAAAACACTAAGAATAATGTTTTTTTAATCAATTTTGTACTTGAAATATTGTAAAAGAAACATAACAATATTGTTTTATGTACTTTCACTTTTCACGTATAGTATAACTACTCTTTAAGATTAAGTACTGTGTATCTCAAAAACCAAAGCTAATAAAATTTTTTCATTGTTATTTTCGTTTTTATCACCCCAAAATTAGTAGAAATTGACTAATTTAGTGTAGGAAACATTCAAAAAATATTTTTTTGTTGTGCAGTGTATTTATTCCAACCTCAGCAACACCCATCTGTCCATCGCTACACCTGAATTTTGATCAGAAATCTGATCACCTTAATTATAAGATTTATATTTATGGCATTCTGTTTATGCACTTCTATTTGTCTTAATGAGTTTAGGTCGAGTTCTTATTTGTTTTAAACTTAAGCACTCTACAGTTTCCTACTTGTAAAATAATTTTAATTTTATTTTATTTTAGAATGTATTGTTCAATAATATATGTGACAAGAAAAAAATCGAAAGTTCTGAAAAAACTGTAAACTTTTACCAACCTAACCTTGTCAGAACAAACCTAAAATCAAAGTGCTGATAATTCCATTTAATGACATGCTGTCCGTCAATGGGTTGTTCGCAAGGTGGGTAAGCCATCTTGGGTTGTTCGTATCTTCCTTAGAAATATGCAATTCCTTAGAGTAACATTCCGTCTGTTTTTAAAAGTTCTTAAAAAGAAATGACTAAATACTAACAATTTGTTGTAGTAACAGTTTTTATACTACTCTTATCCAAATTTTATATATTTAATTTACTAATTCAACAAAGCCGGTTTAAAAGAGCCGATTCATCTCTGTGTAATCTAGCCTAACTTCTTTAGGCGTTGCATTATTTTCTGTTGCTTTTTCAACAAACAAATCTTTTCTACTTGACCGTCTCAATATTCTAGATTTGCCACCAATGTTTGAGAAGCAATGTAACTCGCCTAATTGTTACTAGTTATTTCGTAGTACTGTGCATTGAACCTTCTCCCGTCAGTCTCGTGTCTTGTAGCGTACAATAAGTAGCCATGTGTGCCATACATCCATATCGAAAACGTTTATTGCTTTGTACATTTTAAACATTCATGATCTTACTAATCGAGATGATAGTGGATTAAATGAAACAAGTATAAAAGTTTCCTATTATTTTTATAAGGTCTTAGTGGTTTGTACTGTTTGTTTTATCAACTTCATTAGGCCTTATAATTGTTATAAACATGTTTTAGACTTCTTAGTGGAATATTTAAAGTGTTTTTTTTTTTTTTTTTATTAGAGAACTTTGAAGTCTTCCGTATGGTTCTCTTGTATTACAAAATTGATGCAGAATGAATGTGACACTAAATTAAGGTGGCCAAATTTCTAGATCAAAACGGTGCAGTACCAAGTTGAAGCGAGGGGACGGACCGACGGGAACTCACCATCATTTCCATGGCTGTAAACTACGCGAATGTACTAATGTACTAAAAATTGTTTACTTTCAAATCATTAATATGTCACCTTTAATTTAGTGTCATAGCATTCGCTATTTATCTGCTCGAAATAACAACAATACAAATATTGAAAAAGTAGTCTCAGTTAGTATTCTGCCGAAACGGGGCAAATAAATGTCTCCAGAAAGATAGTCGGGACAACGGGGACACATGTCTGGAAAAGTAGTATCTCAGTTAGTATTCTGCCGAAACGGGGCAAATAAATGTCTCCAGAAAGATAGTCGGGACAACGGGGACACACGTCTGGAAAAGTAGTATCTCAGTATTCTGCCGATACGGGACAAATAAATGTCTCCAGAAAGATAGTCGGGACAACGGGGACACACGTCTGGAAAAGTAGTATCTCAGTTAGTATTCTGCCGAAACGGGGCAAATAAATGTCTCCAGAAAGATAGTCGGGACAACGGGGACACATGTCTGGAAAAGTAGTATCTCAGTTAGTATTCTGCCGAAACGGGGCAAATAAATGTCTCCAGAAAGATAGTCGGGACAACGGGGACACATGTCTGGAAAAGTAGTATCTCAGTATTCTGCCGATACGGGACAAATAAATGTCTCCAGAAAGATAGTCGGGACAACGGGGACACATGTCTGAAAAAGTAGTATCTCAGTTAGTATTCTGCTGATACGGGACAAATAAATGTCTCCAGAAAGATAGTCGCGACAACGGGGACACATGTCTGGAAAAGGTGACGCCTGATCACCTTACATATGATACAACTGACTGTCCTTATATCTCTCGAAAAATTAATAGATTACTTTAATGCATTAAACAAAAAAATTATCGGCTACTGTGAAACGTCGGCACGTCCATTTTTATCTTTAAAACATATTATTTAATTTATATTATATAGATTTTTTTACATTTCAGAATAACGCTGACATTCTTGCATTCTAACCTAGAAGTGTGTATGTGTAAGAACAATCCTAGTTTGTACGCACGCACACAAATAAGTCTCACGTAAACGCCTACACAATATTTCTGATCTAAATATATTACAGTCATGCACGAAGATTCGCACCTAATTTCTAAAAGTCTTTTATTTTGGAACAAGAAATCCACTGCAATCATAAAATACTTACAAAGTTATGTGTAGGCCACACTCAATTGAGGCAATGTAATACACTTGGTTGAATTTTTTATTGCGCTGTTCCTCTATAAATATGCGCATAAAATAACGGTTTATGAACACGAAAACTGTTTTTTATTAATGTAAAAGCTACCTAATCATAATAAATACAGGGGATGAAGTAAATATGTCTGCAGTTTGCATGTCCATGAGTCCTATTGTCGCTAGGGTTCCCTAAGGAAGGGCGTTCCGGGAACATACATCACTTGAATTATTTTTCTACGTCCATTCCACTCCAACCTGCGATTTGGAATAATAGTTTTAGATAAATGCCAACACATATTTCGAGAAACCAAAGAAATACTTATACTGAATATCTTTTCTGCATAAACAACTGTAGCACAAAAATGTCGTTTTCCATTTCATGTCAAACTTGTAATCTGTAATGTCGACAACAAATGTTCCATGAAGTTAAGGCGCTATTGTTAAGTGGCAAGTTTCCAACAGTGGAATGAAACATTAACTAAGTTTGCTATTAGTAATAATTAAGCACTCACAGCAAATTTAGATGTGAAACATCCACGGGTGGTTTGCGTTTTACTTGGAAACATTTCGAAAACTTTCCGCTGCGTGCGCTTATTTGTTCCAATACTCACAAGCACGCATCCACGTTAGCAAACGTTTCTACTGTTTGTTTTTAGATTCAGGGAAATTTTGGATTTTCTATAGTGAGAGGATTGAAAACACTGATGTTAGCCATCACTGTGAACATTACTCAGCAAATAGTTGATATTCTTACAATAGAACGTTATACTTTACACAATGGTATAAACAAAATATATAAAATTCCAGCCTCTCTTTAAAAAAAATATTACAAATTAATTCTGATTTACCAAGTTAATTAGAGCCTAGATAGAGAGAACAACTCCCTGCGGTAAATACTTTAATAAGAGTTCCCTCAAAACATATTGTTTGATTGAGTTTTTTGATTACCACAATAAAAAAACTAACCATCATTTCACAGAATTTACGCTCTCTCTCTCTCTCTCTCTCACACACACACACACACACACACACACACACACACACACACACACACACACACACACACACACACACACACACACACACACACACACACACACACACACACACACACACACACACAAACGCTCGCAGTCACGCATTTTCTAAATGTTAACGCCTAAAATTCAACAAGGTTTTATGAAAAAAAAGGACATTATGCAATTTTATAGGTCTTGATAAATCATGGTAAGAAGGAAATGTGTTCTTATTTTTATTTATATAAAACACACTGTAAGGACTTGATACAGTGTTGTTTTTAAAACTGGTTTTACCAATCATAAGAACAAAAAGTATTTTGGGAGTAACCTACTAAAAAAAAAAAGATTATTTAAAAGAAATAATACAAACAAAAACGTTTTAATGTCAATTCCTACTCAGGTCAACAAAGAAAAATGTTACCTAAGTTACTTTATATTAAATAATTACAAGTAATATACATAAAGTACCATAACCTATGCGTAAAAACAGCTGTTCCACCAAATAACCTACAACATGAAATCAGCTGTTTTATGAAATCATGTTATCGTTTAATCCAATCCAAATGGGGTGAAATAGCTATATTCCATACCTTAACCTATTTCCGTATAAAACTGAAATTAAGTTTTATTAATCAATGAATTAATATTTGCAAAACTGTATAACATGAATTATCACCACTTCAAGCTTCAAAAAATGTATTTTAATTTGTTCGAATGAATAAAATGTATCTTATATCGAGTAAAAACGATTGACAATTTGAACATATATATATATATATATATATATATATATATATATATATATATATATATATATACATTAAACAACATAAATTATTCAAATACAAGAATATTTATTAATTTATATTATAAGAATTAATAAATATTCTTGTATTTGAATAACCTATGTTGTTTTAAATTATTAAACAAGAAAACATATATATATATATATATATATATATATATATATATATATATATATATATATATATATATATTTGTAGATTATACAACACTGTTTTCTTGTATACACTTATCACTTTCACTTATGTACTTAAACAAGAATCTTCTTGGTATTTATGCGAGTACTTTCAAAGACTGGTTTTGTCTCCATCCACGGGCATATATATATATATATATATATATATATATATATATATATATATATATATATATATATATAGATAGATAAGGAGAGTGTAAACTAATAAAAAGAATTGAAAAAAGGACTGTTGAAATTTTGTTGTAGTTTAAACCTACAGGAAACTATAAGATTTCCGAAAAATTTTTATTTAATTTTATTTTCAAATATATTTATATAGTAGGCTAACCGTGCCAATATACCAACTATGCCAACAATATTATTCTAATATTTTCTATGATAAATTCTTTACTTAATAATTAATAATTAATAATTGATAATTTTCAACTTATCCAATACAATTGAATACGTTTCTAAAATTCTTTTACTTCCCATTAGGTTACATATATTTATAGTTACAAAGGTAAAAGTTATATAAAGGTAAATTACTGCCCTACTGAATAAATAAAACTAAGAATATAAATAATTTTAAAAACCACTTAACTTATATCAGTTAGTTTAATCTGTGGAAACTCCTATTCACCGAGTTCCCCACAAAAGCATATATAATTAACTAGTTTCTTGGCCAACAATATTTGTATAGTGTCATCTGTGTTTAACTACACTCACTATCGTTATTTACTTTCATAGTAAAAATTTAAACATGTCTAATTTCATCTTTAAATTCAAGATGGTAATGATCTTTATTTCCAATACAACTCCATATTTTGTTCCGTTGGTTATATGTAATAAATTGGTATGTATTATATTCGTCATATGAATATAATTATCGTTTTATTGGTAGATTTCCACTAATCGGTTTATAATCGCGTACTCCAATTAGCTGAAACATCGCCAACAAAACAAATGCTTATCTCATAATATTACTCAATTTTCGTACAATAATTATGGGAGTAACACGTGCATAACCACAATCCCGATATAGGCCTATAAATAAAACTAAAACAAGGAAGCTTATCCTGCTAGACAATATTCTGTGAACACTACTATCCCAAATGCATTCTATAACTGTCTCAACTGATAGTTCGGAATTTCTCTAAGGAAAGAAGGGTCAGACCCAAATAAAAAAGCAACCCCTTATTTGGGTACCTGAGGGTAGGGAAGAGAGATGAAAGACTTTTTTTGTATTTTTCCACTGCAACTTGTAAACCTACAGAGTTTGATACACAAGTTATCCTATGAGCATTGTTTAAATGTAGCTTATTTCTTTATAATCATTCCTTTTTCTACCAGGTATGATAATTTAGGTCATTTGTCTTAGCACTAAATTTCTAAAATTGTAGAAAAATTTTGGAACCTGTATCTTATTTAATTGATTTTTTCTTAAATTAAACCTTTTAAAGATATGATTTTGGGATTTTGATCAATTTCTGTTTACGTCACTCAAGGCTTAGTTTTCTTAGATGTAGCCATAAATTTCGTCATATAAAAAAACATGTATATTATCAAATTTGACAAAAATCCAAACTTAAGTAGATAACCTATAACGCAAGAATTTAAAAAAGTGTAGCAGACAATAATGGCCTAGAAGTTTTTAAAACAAATTTCTCACTTTGAAAATAAATATTTTTTTAAAGGACGTACACAATAGACTAATAATCAATGTCTTAAAATGTAGTTCCCTTTAAGTATCGACACGTGCTCTACAATTTTAAATGCCTTATGACCGTAATCACTTGTTTACAACGTAACTAATCTGCAGTGGTTTAAACTGTAAACAAGGTTGGCGCTGAATAACGAGGTTGGCGCTAGGTTTGACTTTGTTTAAAATACTGTATTTACACAAATTATCTTCACAAATATAATTTTGAATACTGTAATTACACTACTTACTACGGCAGGTACAAGAGTCATACGAATAACTATATAAAATGAGCAGGTGTTTGTCTTATAGAAATTGAAATATAGGCCACTTGTTCACCTATATGTTACAGGTAGACTACACATATATAATACTACCTACTGTACCAGAAACTAATTATTTTTACCGGAAACCTTCTCTGCCTCATTTTATACAGAACAAGGTTCAAGTCTCACTAGTAGACTGTGTGATGACCTTTTTTTCAACAATCCTAAATCAATAAAATCTCGACAAATGAAATGATGAATTGAAAACATATGTAAACACAAAGAAGGCGGGGTAAGAATCAATAAACACCCGTAATGAAATCTATTTACTTAGGAGGGGTGGGAAAGGGGAGGAGATCGATACTCGTCGCGACGCCTGGATGGGGTTGGGAAACTAGGCCACCAACTCCACCCCTACCTCCGCCCCCGCAAGATGACGTAATTCCCCCACTCTAAACATTTTGAAATCTGTAAATGTTGTTAATGAAACTTGAATGCTTCCTAATAGATGGACTTTGGGTTTCTTTTATTGCGAATTAATGACCACAGAACTGTGGATCACGTGGTGTTAGGTCTTAATTCTATTTAGAATTGATAATGTTTCAGTCCCGCTTTTCTAATCAGACCTACTTTTAAAAACAATAAGCAGTCGTGGAATGAGCGACACGTTTTTAACCGTTTTCGACACGTACTAGGCATTCATCATCAGTATATAATTTAGCTTAATGCAAATAAGAAATGTTAATTTTTAAAAAAAAATATCTTTAAATACAGCACAGGTTAATCCAAGTTGTAAAATACAGTCGACATAAAAGTTTCGTTGAACATCTTAGACAACAACCTTACTGAATAAAACAATTACCCACCGACACTGGCCTACAGAAGTGAATGTACTTACTCGAAAAAGATTTTAATTGAATACTTATTTTATTAAAGATTTTATTTAATGCGGTTAATAGTAAAGTAATACATTTAATAGAAAATCTTAGATGTTATAACATAAAATCAGCTGTTATATGGAATCATATGTTATTAATTTTATTTGAATAGATTTAATGTTTAAAAAATCTGTATTAGAGTGTCTCATGAGTGTCACGGCTGGCCGAAGATTTTACTCTGTACTAAATATATACACACAGGCCTGGCTTATCATAGTCATTTCAAAAAGTAATATTATATAAAAAATAAAACACATAAAAAATATCACTGATAAAAACTAATAAATATATCTAGTATGGACACGTCATGAAGTAAGACGACATCAGACTAACAATCTCCATGATTTAACGCTAATTATGTATTATTCTCAGGAATATATTTGGCACTCTAACAATTGCAGAAAGCCTTAAACCAACTAAGTTTGGTAACTAACACTCTATTGAGGTCAAATTCCCTTCCACTTCTTTTTTAGAGCAATACATAGTTTTACGGCCAACATTGATACAAACGCATTGTAATTTAGACTTATTTCAAATGCATGAAGGTTTTTAAAATATATTAATAATTTTTTTACAGAAAATGTTAATCATAATGACGGAACTTTTAAAAATTGTGAGGTTTAACATTACTAAACAGTTGAGATATTGTGGAAAAGATATAAAGAGATACAGAACCTGTTTGTATTCTGAAGCTCTGAATTATACACAGCTGTGAAAAAAGTCAAGGTGTTTTAGACAAGTATTTATTAAATAAAAATTAATATACCTTAGTAGAACTTGGTAAGGAAAGTAAAGAGATTAAGCTATTCAAGATAATTTATAAAACATAAACAAAATATAGACATTCTACGATAATTATTTCAAACTCACATGTATGGTCTTAGCCTCTATGAATGTTTATTTTTCACTTGCCCTAAAGCGTCAACAGGATGTGTCGTTCTTCCCACCCAACAATAATCCTCGAGATAAATTTGCAGAGACCATTAGCACATTCCACAGCACAACGATGCTATTTGCAGTCTGGTGTAATAAACAACCAAAAGCAGAAGCCAGCCTCACCTCTGAGAAACACCTTATCAATACAACCCAGAAAGCCAGCAGAGGAAATAAGGGCATCACTTAGCAGTTCGGTCCTCTGGTGCCCACAAACTATAGGTCAACTGCCGTGGCTGACTTTCGACTCCTGACAGGACACGACTATCTCCAGGCCTACCTTTACCATTTTGGCCTCGCAAAATCCAATACGTGCTCGCTCCGTCTCGATGGTGTCATGAATGGGGACCACATTTCAATCTGCCCTGAGCTGGACGACCAGCTGTCCAGAATAGGTTGTTAATGGGAGGCTCGCTGCAGAATGGTTCAACAGCCAAATGCGGACATTGGCTAAAGTGAAGTAGTGTAATAAACAAATAAAATTCGTTAAACTGCGCGGGGTGTTTTATTTTTGGCAGTTAAAAGATTTTGGCCTTAGTAGGCTCTAATTTGGCAACGTCGTGCTGCTGATGTGACGGGACTCTTGAGTTCAAAACTGCAAACTGAGCAACGTCAAAAAGAACGCGCTCGGTTTCAATTTTTTATCATGAAACTGTACAAACATGGTCATTGTAAAATCAGACAGTCTTGAAATTCTTGCTAAAACAGGAAATATTCTAATAATAGTTCTAAATTTGGCGACACAATTCAATTAACGAAGGATCTGGTATAAGGGTAACACATGTTTATGCCCACGATGGAAGGTAGGTTTACTTTAAGTTGGCGACCCTGCAAACGTGATGTTATCTCCACGAGGGATTATATATGCTTACATTAATCCAGCCTTTATTCGCAATCCTTTCCAGCCCTTAGAAGGCTATAACAGGAATACTGGTGGAATTAACACAGTACATAGATTGAAGCCACAGTAAAGATTGCCTGTAAAATCTACATAGATATTTCATCACGACCTACTCATCGATATAGAATCATATTAAGGTGGTTACTCATAATAAGGTTTTAGCGAGGTTTATACAATAAGAGCAGATACATAGCTCAACGAAACATAGAATTGTATTAATACAAAGTAATCTCATCACGAAGAAACCACATCATATTACCAGAAACGGGTAATGGAAAAATGACATAACTTGACTATTCCCAGCCTGCAGCCAAGCATCACAGGAGGTATAAGAAGGTCTCGGATTCTACGAAGAACATATTCAACACTAAACGTTAGTTGGGCAAAGCAAATGATTGCGTGCGTCGTAAAACGTTACGTTTTCTGGGAAATGTTTTGAAAGGTATCGGCCTACCGGCAGTTAGTTCCCTCCTCTCCCATACATACAGCGCTCGTCAATGCCTGTAAAAATAATGAAAAGTAAGGCAAGGCAAGGAGGTTTTGCCAGTTTACTGCGTGTATTAACCCAACGAGATAACTACCTCTGATCTCCTTCGGCGATTTATTATTTGTGGTAAAACTTAGCAGTAAAGATAAATTAGCAAGTGATGATCTGAATCGAATTCAGACAAAAAATGTTTACTGCCAACATGAAAAAATAATACAAAAGTAAGAAATGAACGTCCCAAGGAAGCTACATCGTATCACATTACAACTGTGTTGTAGCTATTTGTTACAACTATGATGTGTTACTTTCATAACAATTAGCTCTGTTCGCTTTTTACATCTGTATTCAACAAAATATGATGGAAAACCTCTGTCTATTATTATTTATACGAATCATATTTTGTTCGAACTGAAATCCTCTCCCTCCGAGGCCTCTTTTAATCCAAGCACCAATTACTTTGACTATTACACAACCGGCGGAGTATAAACCCTTTTTCTAGCCGTCATAAAACCAAACAGTAATAAATAAAAAAAAACGTTCCGACGAGTGGGGCGGCACTGGTTTTATTATCGTTCTCAAGAAATATAATTTGAATTTTACACAACGCCTGTAAAAAAGAGTATTTTAATTAAAGGATACTGTGGAGGAACGAAACGGGCGGCGGACGGTGGCTGTGGACCTGAGCCTTGCTACGGATTGCTGTAACTCGAAATGTATTTTACAACTATTGGTTTCAGATAAAGGTTTAATACACACTATAAATTCTAGAATAAAATTTGTTTTGATACATTGCTACTGTAATGATTGTATGAGACTGTAATTTTACTACACGTGATTTTTTAGAGTAATAGTTGATCAAAGAGGTACACTCAAAAATACGTTACAAACAAGAATCGCAAAAAGTGAATAGTGGTTAAAATCCGAAAAAAATTTATTAAACACATAAACTGCATAAGTAAATGTGCCTTTACAAAACAGTGTTTTACAATAACACCAAGTGCTCTATTAGGTCGGCGTTGGATATAAAAAATATAAATTTACTAAAGAAAACATTGAACTTGCTGACGTTTGAAATTGGTAAACACGTTATATGCAATTTTTTGTATAAGCTCCAAGTTTTTCAATTCTACACAATACTATATTTATACTGTAAACTACGATATAGGTTAAAATATAGGCAAAGTCTCTGGTTAGGTTAAAAATAGCCCTTAATCGTTGCCAATGTTAAACAAGTCATTAGGGATGGTAATCATCTACCCCAATCTCCTGTGAATATAAACATTTATAACATTTATACAAAAAAAATTGTACTTGCCACACAGACATGGGAAATGGTGTGAGCAAAATGAACGAAGTCATGTAATTAAAATATAACCCACTTCCAATAGTACGAGTCAAATTTGGTATTGCAACAACACAACTCTAAAGACAATATAAGGTTCTAGGATTTCGTTAGCCTTGGCTGTAACGCTACCACATGAATCACTTTCCTAAGCCGTGTACGTCGTTGAGTAATTCCTACTTTCAGTTACACAACCACAGCAGTACCACTCGTTATAGTATTGGCGGCATCTAATTTCAAACACCGACATAATGGTTTACCTTCTGTCTTGAAACTTTTACCATGTTAAGGCTGAGATCCAAACCATACTGCTTACAAAAAAAATCATCACTTTAACCTGCGCAAAAGTTGTCGATTCCAGCTTCTAATTAAAGACATCTCTAAAAATCGAAATGAATTCCCGAGTTGGATTTGCACGATTGCCATAAAAACCTTTGCTTTTTCGGTCGAACAAAACTTCATGTTTAGCAATCGAGTAGACTGTACGTCTAAAATAACCGTTTATATTGCCTTTCCTGACTGGAACTCAATGACGTGTGGTGATTTCCTTATCAGCGGAAGGATGTTACTACGTGATTACTGGAATGCCACACTGAAATGCTGGAAACGTTTGTGTGTGGGGGGGGGAGAAGTACCTCCTTGAAACAAAACTTTATAGTTCGGAATATCAATTCACAAATAAAAACAGCTCTTAGTCAACACTGACATGCGGCAACAGAAATTTTAAATAATGTTAAGTTTTAATCAAAAGACTGAAAATTTTAAATTTAAAAGTAAATAAAACAACAGCTTGCTCTCTATTTTTGTATATAGGAATACCTTTCCGTTCTTGTTTATAAAAATATATTGTTTATAAATTCAGCGAAATAAATATCTAGATCACGATTTACACAATTTTAGATCATGATTTACACAACTCTAAATCATGATTTACACAACTCTAAATCAAGATTTACACAACTCTAGATCATGATTTACATAACTCTAGATCATGATTTACACAACTTTTGATCATGATTTACACAACTCTAGATCATAATTAACACAACTCTAGATCAAGATTTTCACAGCTGTAGATCATGATTTACACAACTCTAGATCATGATTTACACAACTCTAGATCATGATTTACACATCTCTAGATCATAATATACACAAATCTAGATCATGATTTACACAACTCTAGATCATGGCTTACACAAATCTAGATCATGATTTACAAAACTCTAAGTTAAATGCAAACAAAGTAAGATTGACAACTCAGTATACGTTTCCCATATGCAAATAAAAACTATTTAAAAGTAAACACAGATAGAGTACTAAGAATCAGGCCCACTGTATTGTAAGTGACTACAATGAAAACCTATTGATTTTAGAGATTTCATTTGAAACCGGACAAGACCGGTGTTTCACAACAGCATAAGCAAGTACTTTGGGTTTATTTGCACAACAAACGGTAGGAAATGTACAACAAACGCGGTACTTGTTTGTACAAAAAAATTGCAAATGCTGAATGTGTTGAACCGGTTGAAAGATTTGCATGGCAGAGTGCAACAGGGCGCGTAAAGTAAGGTCCAAACCAAACAAAGCTGGGATCGGAGGGTGAGCCTGTCAGTTCTTAAGAAATCTGATCAAACAACTGACTCAATGGGTCTGTACTACATTTTATGCGGCAGCGTTGCATTGGGAACCACCATGTTTACATAAATTACCAATAGCTTAAAATAAATTATTTGTGAAACACTGATTTTTCAAATACAACCAATACTGTTTTAATGATTTCAAATTTATGACTCATGAATTGCTAAATTCTTCTCGGAAAACTGAACTTATTTCAAACTCTCTGTTTTTTGTTCTCACGACTACATTCATCATGTTTACATATACAGATTTGTCTATGTAAACAACCTGTTTTTGTTTACAAGCCTGTAAATTTGTCTATGTTCCCTGTAGTGTAGACCTGTTTTCATCGTCGCCACGTGGTCACGCCTACTGCACAAACATTCTGTTATTTGCCCACATTTTAAAACAAAGACAAAACAAAACAAAGACAAACGATGCTCTGAAACGTCTGTTGGATGTTAATTAATCGAAACGGACGTGAACCATTAACAACGAATTCCAACCTGGTGTTAATGTAAAAAAATCTATTTTGTTTATGGGTTTTACACCATTCACTAGCGTCATTCGCGCTCAAGTTATTGCTATACATTTTATGTTATTGTTTTAATTACTAATACTGTAAAAACTACTGAGGAGTGATTTAATTTGTAATTACGTATTTTACTATGTAAAATACCCCCCCCCCCCCGTGTGTGTGTGTGTGTGTGTGTGTGTGTGTGTGCGCGCGCGCGCGTGCGCGCGCGTGTATGAGAGAGAGTTAAAAAAATAGGGGAAAGAGAAAGCTATTATGTATTCATAAAATTTTTCAACGCTTTTACTAACAGTTTTTAAATCTAAACAGAGAAAGGTCTGTTTCCACATACTGTAATTACGTATACTTTAATGATTATGAAAGTTGTGTTTATAGGAATACATTACCTAAATAAATTGTTACATTTGTATTACTGTTTTGGAAATTAAAAATCAGCAGTACTGAAGATTTTTTAAAAATAATTCTACTGAAAATTATTTCCTAATTTGATTAAATTCCAGCCCAGAAAATAAGAACAAGAAATTTATTACGAGACAAACTTAATGACTTTTGAATTATTAAATCCTCTTCCACAAAGACCAAATCATTAGCCTAAGCCCAACGGATACCTGACACGTATTTCACTGGAAATGACTCCTATAATCTGCTTGTCACGCGTGGTTCCAATAAACGTTAACAGCCCCTCGCCAGCAATAGTAGCTCCACTTGGCTGGTCTTGCATCACGTTTTATAATTTATAAGATTACGCTCTCCTTTCCCTGATCCAGTCATCTACCTTACGTTAATGATGGCGAAATGCTGAGTGCTGGCGTTGAGGGCAGGGAGTGGCGTCCCAATTAGAAACGTTGCTTGGGGACAAGTCTGTTTTCGCCTTTGTTTGCTGACAGATTTACCCGCCTCCCCCTCTCGTCAGCAAGTTGAAATTAACATGGGCTGACGCGTTCGTATCAAGAGAACACTTCATGGGTTTTGTACGCTCGAATGCTTAATTACGTATCACTGAAATCCCGAAATGAAAAAGCGAAAATAAATAAATATCAACATTTGAGGAATGTTATACTAATTGGATTGTTCAAAAGACAATGAATTTTTCTGCCTCAAGATATTTTCATGTTCACACTAACTAGCTTCAGTCATGATTTTTATCCGTATAACACAATTAAATAATCTGATGAACACGTGGTATGTGTGTATTAAATATCATTATTTACCAATACCAAAAGCACCCTATTGCGTTAAAATACTTCAATTTAATAACAGATCCATTTAATAAAAGTTTTATCGCAAGCAAGTTTCCGGTTCATTCAATCTGTAAAGGTAGTACTAACTAGCCAACGCCCACCCTTGGCTGGTGACCAGTACAGACGAACAAGTGGGTCATCATCATCTCCGGAATGGTCGAGTGCAAGTAAAGGTAGTACTAACTAGCCAACGCCCACCCTTGGCTGGTGACCAGTACAGACGAACAAGTGGGTCATCATCATCTCCGGAATGGTCGAGTGCAAGTAAAGGTAGTACTAACTAGCCAACGCCCACCCTTGGCTGGTGACCAGTACAGACGAACAAGTGGGTCATCATCATCTCCGGAATGGTCGAGTGCAAGTAAAGGTAGTACTAACTAGCCAACGCCCACCCTTGGCTGGTGACCAGTACAGACGAACAAGTGGGTCATCATCATCTCCGGAATGGTCGAGTGCAAGTAAAGGTAGTACTAACTAGCCAACGCCCACCCTTGGCTGGTGACCAGTACAGACGAACAAGTGGGTCATCATCATCTCCGGAATGGTCCAGTGCAAGTAAAGGTAGTATCCTAACAAGAATATTATGTCATAAATACTAGATTTTTACAGTAGTTTTTTTGTTTAGAGTGAACAAAGATCAAAAGTTTTTTCCTTGTATTTTCAAAGACGTTATCTCGGAAAATAATTGACCTAATAAATTAAATTTTATGTAAATTTTAAATAAAACTTTTACATGTCAGAGTTGTATTTCTTTTGTTTTACAAATTTTTTTTTCTTTTGAGAAATATCGGGCATCCCACCATATTTGGGTATCCTGATAAGTTACCCAAACACATGTTAGGTTTCATTATAGCACAACAGAATTCCATTTTTTTTTTTTTAAAGTAATTCATTTATTGTTCAACAGAATGCGATTTTTAGTAACAACTGAATCGGTTGGAAACAAAATACTTTAAAAACAAAATTGTTTCAAGATATTTATTTCCAACTTACAAAATTGATCTTGTTAGCCTACGAAAAATATCTATATAAGCCTACATATTATGTAATATATACAGTATATTACAAAATACATACAACAAAATTAAATAACATTAATTCTTCTCACAATAAACCTATTGTTGGTTACTAGGCCTCTCCCTGGAATCACTCTACATTACACATTTTTTCTGACCCGAAACAAACGTTATCGTCCTATTTACACTCGAATATCTTAAATTTTTGTATGCATCTATTTCAGGAGGAACACAATGTCAAACTGAACAAAAGTGTATTAAGCATAGACAATTAAATTATATCCAAATATTTTTTTTTATGAATAGGCTGTAAATCCACAACAAACAAAAATGTGTTCAATAGTCTTATAAAATCTGGCAGCTGTTTATCACAAGTTATTGTATATGATTCTTAGCTGTAATTAAACAAGAGGGATATTTTTTTTTTTATGAATAGGCTGTAAATCCACAACAAACAAAAATGTGTTCAATAGTCTTATAAAATCTGGCAGCTGTTTATCACAAGTTATTGTATATGCTTCTTAGCTGTAATTAAACAAGAGTGTTGGACATAGATTAAATCACAGGTAAAACGGGAGGTGAAACCATACTGAAATACCTACTGCTAAACTAATACTGAAATACCAATTTCCCTGTACATAATATAATTCCCCAAAAACTTCTATAATTAAAAAGACACTAACCTCTGGTATGGAACATAAACTGCTCAGAGTTCAATTAATTATAGTGTAACTACACGATGAGACAACACCGTTTTGCGTAAAGTTGGCAACACTGCATCAGTCTAGCCTCCAAGGCCGTGATGTGATGAAAGGAGTGGGAGAATCGCAAGAAAGTTGTACCAAACATGGCTGCCACTGACACTTCATAGAGGATGCAGAACTAGCCAACTCTATTTTGTTTTTTCTCAACTGTTTTCAAATTTATTCATTAATTATTGTTTTGTAACAGAATACAGAAATATTGCAGTTAGGAGAGCTTAACAAATTTCGCGAATTTTCTTCTTCGCGAAAAACAAGGTTTGAGTAAATGAAATTGATCTTGAAAATACAGAAGAAAAGTTTCAAAAGAGAAAAGTATAATCGCAGATAATAGACAAAAGAAGTGTAATAGAACTATTCAGAAACCTTTTGCAATTAGTTTTTTGTCAATATTATCGGAAAACTACTGTTATGAGATAAACACAAAAAATGCCTCTGAAAAAAAAAACAATATTAATGAAAAACATATTGTTAAAAAACAAAAGATTAGTCCCAACACTTCTGCTCTTGGTAAACTATGTGTTTGTATTACATATTATAACTTGTACGACTGAATCTTTATTTACAGAAGTCTGCTGTGAACACATATTTTGCCACTGCATTCCGTCACCCAAACACTACAATATCCTTTGAATATAAACAAAAGACTACACAAAAACACTGTCGTCCTTTGTTCAATATTAAAAGTAAAGAAGGCAGAAGCTATGGAAAGAGAGTCTTTTATGTCAAGTTCTCTAATATACTGTCAAGTATATGCGATATACTCCTAACACGCATATATTATATATTTATTGCATTTACATGCTATACCCTTGAAGAGATTCTTGCTAACTGATACTTAAAATTATTACACTAAATTATAAAAGAAAATTAATAATTATGATCAAATTAACAGCCTATAATAACTTAACTAGTTTATGTAAACATAGAAACTTGTGGCAACAAACTAATCGCGATTTAAATAGAAGAAATGTTCTGGTGCTTTGCATTCAGGTTCTAAATGTTGTAAATACACATGCCTCTTATCAAAATGGATGCTATACACAAGTTTTTTTTATAAGTAATGAAACATTAATTGCATTTAAAATTTATGATTTTTATACTCAATAAACTACAAAACTAATTTTTTTTGCCATCTAAGATTTCACCTCATGGCCCAAAATCATTTTTACGCTCTGGTAACTGGATACAAAAGGTGTTTACACGCGGAACCGTCCATACACTTCTGAGAATAGGAAAAAAACAGTTTCAAGTAAGTTAATTGGTTAATATTTGTTGTTCAAGAAGTGACGGGCGAGAGGGGGATCGTAGAACCACTGGAGAGGAGAATGTCAAGATTAGTAAATGACGGGGGAGAAATGGGTTATAGAAACACTGGAGAAGAACGTGTGGAGATAAGCAGTGACGGGCGAGAAGTGGGTTATAAAAACACTGGAGAAGAACGTGTGGAGATAAGCAGTGACGGGCGAGAAGTGGGTTATAAAACACTGGAGAAGAACGTGTGGAGATAAGCAGTGACGGGCGAGAAGTGGGTTATAAAAACACTGGAGAAGAACGTGTGGAGATAAGCAGTGACGGGCGAGAAGTGGGTTATAAAAACACTGGAGAAGAACGTGTGGAGATAAGCAGTGACGGGCGAGAAATGGGTTATAAAAACACTGGAGAAGAACGTGTGGAGATAAGCAGTGACGGGCGAGAAATGGGTTATAAAAACACTGTAGAAGAACGTGTGGAGATAAGCAGTGACGGGCGAGAAGTGGGTTATAAAAACACTGGAGAAGAACGTGTGGAGTTAAGCAGTGACGGGCGAGAAGTGGGTTATAAAACACTGGAGAAGAACGTGTGGAGATAAGCAGTGATGGGCGAGAAGTGGGTTATAAAAACACTGGAGAAGAACGTGTGGAGATAAGCAGTGATGGACGAGAAGTGGGTTATAAAAACACTGGAGAAGATATTGTAGGGACGAGTAATAACGGACGTGAGGATGATTATAGAAACACTGGAGAAGAGAATGCCGAGGCAAGAAAAGACGGACGAGAGGAAAATTAAAGAGACCCTGGAGAAAAGAAACTTTTTTTTAGACGTTAGGCCATTGTCCAGCATTACGCTTGGCCAGTTCATCAAGTTGATGAATTGTTTACCGGGATTTTTAAATTTTCATTACAACTGGCAGGTAAAACAAAGAAATCAATAATGGTGATTTCGCATATTAAAATGATGGGGCAAATTGAATTTAGTTCAATAAAACAATTTAGATGAATGGACCGAATGAAATCCACTCGTGAGGATTTTAAGGTTTATAAGATTTGAAGGCTAGACTGTAACAACGCCTTCGGCTGTTCGACAATTAATGTCGATCCACACAACCACAACAATGAAATGTTTTATGTTACTAATCCTTCATTTAACGTTTTGTAAGGTAATGTTTCATTTGTCTTACAACTAAATCTATCGTGTCCTGATATTTTATTGCTCCACACACAGTGCGAATATTCCTGAGACCTTTACTAAGACATCAAAGGCTTTACATTTTTTTAAAGTGAGGTTATGTTTCCAGAGTTACAATTACACAGGTTTTAACCACTATTTATAATTTAGGACAATTAATTTAAGCTCTTTTTTGTTCGGGACATATTTGTTATTACACATATGGAATGGAAAACACAAAATTGTGCAATCATTTACAACAAACATTCAGGGAAAAGAGATATTTTCCAACTTACATAAAACGTTCAGAAGAGTTGGAAGCGATTTTGGTAATTGTAATACTGTACTTATAAAAGCTTAAATACTGCATTCCATTTTGTAAGGAACTGGATGGTGAATAAATATGTATTTCATTTAGCTACGCCTATATTTGGAAACCATATTCTCTTCTTATAAGATTTTTTTAAACTTGAGGTTAAAAAGACAATCATGAGATGTTTCCTCGTTTATAAAAGTTGCAGAAAAGGCCCACTATTTACTAAAAAGACAAGTATCTGGAATACAAGACATTTCCTGATAAACTCCAAACATTCGAGTTATAATTCTTATATTTAATTAACTCCAAAAACATGTTTTCATAATTTTAATTTAATTTTTTAATTCTTTATGTCTCTATGATTACGGAAGAAACGGCAAAAATCGTGTTTTCTCTAACAGAAGGAGAATGCAGCACCGTCAGCCCAGCCCACTGACCTTCACATACGGGAACTTACATAATTTGAAGGACAGATATTGATAATATCTCACTTACACTGACAACCAGAAACAGTTGTATTTTGACAATACCGAAACGCTACGAGTACAATGACCACTTTTGCATATGAATGCGTCAAAGAGATGACAGCCACAAGTATTATTGGTTGTAGGCTGCCACAACGAAACAAAAGGAAAGTAGGCCTGGTATCTGTGGGTGTGCGAAGGTCATACTGATGAGTGTAATGTCGCAATCTGTCGGCCTTTTTTGATCCGATCTGTAATTGGTTGTTTGCGGAGTGCACGTGCAGAAGCGTGCGTGAGTGCGCGCGCGCACTATAAACCATTGTCTACATTTTGTTAAGCTATACCAACTAAACTTTTCAAAAACAAATGCGTATAATGTATCACATTACACCTTTTTTTTTAAATAGAAAATAATTTACGCATTTTTCTGAAGGGCAACATCATTGCTCAGAACGATTTCAGTGAAATTTAATTTGGTTTAATAATGATATAAAGCATAAATGGGGAAGAAGAAATCAAGTTCAGAAATTTAACGCCAACTATGTTTCAACTATAGTTCAGAAATTTGGTTTAATAATGATATAAAGCATAAATGGGGAAGAAGAAATCAAGTTCAGAAATTTAAAGCCAACTATGTTTCAACTATAGTTCAGAAATTTGGTTTAATAATGATATAAAGCATAAATGGGGAAGAAGAAATCAAGTTCAGAAATTTAAAGCCAACTATGTTTCAACTATAGTTCAGAAATTTGGTTTAATAATGATATAAAGCATAAATGGGGAAGAAGAAATCAAGTTCAGAAATTTAAAGCCAACTATGTTTCAACTATAGTTCAGAAATTTGGTTTAATAATGATATAAAGCATAAATGGGGAAGAAGAAATCAAGTTCAGAAATTTAACGCCAACTATGTTTCAACTATAGTTCAGAAATTTGGTTTAATAATGATATAAAGCATAAATGGGGAAGAAGAAATCAAGTTCAGAAATTTAAAGCCAACTATGTTTCAACTATAGTTCAGAAATTTGGTTTAATAATGATATAAAGCATAAATGGGGAAGAAGAAATCAAGTTCAGAAATTTAACGCCAACTATGTTTCAACTATAGTTCAGAAATTTGGTTTAATAATGATATAAAGCATAAATGGGGAAGAAGAAATCAAGTTCAGAAATTTAAAGCCAACTATGTTTCAACTATAGTTCAGAAATTTGGTTTAATAATGATATAAAGCATAAATGGGGAAGAAGAAATCAAGTTCAGAAATTTAACGCCAACTATGTTTCAACTATAGTTCAGAAATTTGGTTTAATAATGATATAAAGCATAAATGGGGAAGAAGAAATCAAGTTCAGAAATTTAACGCCAACTATGTTTCAACTATAGTTCAGAAATTTGGTTTAATAATGATATAAAGCATAAATGGGGAAGAAGAAATCAAGTTCAGAAATTTAAAGCCAACTATGTTTCAACTATAGTTCAGAAATTTGGTTTAATAATGATATAAAGCATAAATGGGGAAGAAGAAATCAAGTTCAGAAATTTAACGCCAACTATGTTTCAACTATAGTTCAGAAATTTGGTTTAATAATGATATAAAGCATAAATGGGGAAGAAGAAATCAAGTTCAGAAATTTAAAGCCAACTATGTTTCAACTATAGTTCAGAAATTTGGTTTAATAATGATATAAAGCATAAATGGGGAAGAAGAAATCAAGTTCAGAAATTTAACGCCAACTATGTTTCAACTATAGTTCAGAAATTTGGTTTAATAATGATATAAAGCATAAATGGGGAAGAAGAAATCAAGTTCAGAAATTTAAAGCCAACTATGTTTCAACTATAGTTCAGAAATTTGGTTTAATAATGATATAAAGCATAAATGGGGAAGAAGAAATCAAGTTCAGAAATTTAACGCCAACTATGTTTCAACTATAGTTCAGAAATTTGGTTTAATAATGATATAAAGCATAAATGGGGAAGAAGAAATCAAGTTCAGAAATTTAAAGCCAACTATGTTTCAACTATAGTTCAGAAATTTGGTTTAATAATGATATAAAGCATAAATGGGGAAGAAGAAATCAAGTTCAGAAATTTAAAGCCAACTATGTTTCAACTATAGTTCAGAAATTTGGTTTAATAATGATATAAAGCATAAATGGGGAAGAAGAAATCAAGTTCAGAAATTTAAAGCCAACTATGTTTCAACTATAAGTTCATAAATTTGGTTTAATAATGATATAAAGCATAAATGGGGAAGAAGAAATCAAGTTCAGAAATTTAAAGCCAACTATGTTTCAACTATAAGTTCATAAATTTGGTTTAATAATGATATAAAGCATAAATGGGGAAGAAGAAATCAAGTTCAGAAATTTAAAGCCAACTATGTTTCAACTATAAGTTCATAAATTTGGTTTAATAATGATATAAAGCATAAATGGGGAAGAAGAAATCAAGTTCAGAAATTTAAAGCCAACTATGTTTCAACTATAGTTTATTATATTTTCGTATTTAATATTGTAATAAATGAAGCGCAGTAACGATAAATAAAACTGTTATCTAACGTCCGACTACTTCCGCATATGTTATTACCCTACAGCGAAAATCACGTATGCCTATTTCGCATTAAGGCATAAAACACAGTTATGAGATTAACCTTTCTTATCAACCTCGTTCACTTTGCAGTTCACCTAAATGTAATGTTTATAATAACAAACTAATATTTTCATTTAATGTCTGTTAAAAACTATTATTTTTTTATATAGACTAATGACAGATCACAGACATATATGCTTTTTTAAAACACTCAACGTTTCGAATTTCTTACCAAAATTCCTTTTCAAGAGCTAAATTAAAAAAAAAAAAAAATTATAAAACCTACATTACTTACTATTTATAAAATACCTAACATTATATAAAACATAATAAAAATCAACAAATTATAAAACTCTTGATAAATATCCATTTACAAGTGAAATCATATGATTTGTGATGAGATAAAGTTTGACTTGTAAATGGATATTTATTAAGAGTTTAATAATTTGTGATTTTTAATATGTTTTATATAATGTTATGTATTTTAATAATACTAAGTTATGTTTTATAATTGTTTAATTATAATTGAGCTCTTGAAAAAATATTTCGGAAAGAAATTCGAAACGTTGAGTGTTTTAAAATTGTATGTGATCTGGCACTAGTCTATATAAAAAAATGACAAACTCTTCAAACACGCCCTGTTATAAATTACGGAAATATCCAACAGCCTAAAATATGTTCTAATCCGGACTGGATCCCTGTAAATAAAGGATCAGAAAATATATATTTGTGAATACAAGACAATCACTTGATAGCCAGTAGCAACCTCTCTTCTCCCCGTCTGAGAGTAGCTTACTTCATGTTGGCAACCCTGCCAACGCGATGCCATAACTTTTCCTTACTTAGTCACCTTGGTCCTAATTATTTTATCCACCTTTCCTTACAAAGGATTGAAACGGATACGCATCTCTTTAACAATCGCGATAGAAGCTCAACTCAAGTACGCCACCCTGAACACAAATTCAGTCTCTCCCTATATCCTGACCTGGGGATGTTTTTTATTTCTCCACCTTAATCCTGCGTATATCAACAATCCTAGCCTCAGTAGGAGATAGCAGTTGCACTTGCTGATAATATTAAAACTAAAAAAAAAAAAAAACAACAACTAGATAACATTTAAAACACATATTTTAAGTGAAAAATAAATAAATTTAAAGAATGAAAATAAATTTGTACATAAATAATTATCCTAAAATTGAATCCGAAATATGGCCAATATGACCTTAACCTTATGAAATAATATAACCTTAATTCAGTAACCGTTTTATGTAAACTGTAAAGGAATTCGTAGGGCCTAATTTGAGACTTTGCGTATGTAAACAAAAATTCATTACTGAATTTTCCCGAATTATTTTAAGCTTCTAGTATAATTATTACGGCCTACAAACTTTATTTTTTTTCCAAGATATTTAAGTTCTCTTTAAGGAAAAAAAATACGAACCGCAAGTCTTTGTAACTAATTATTGTTCATCTTACAACTGGTACATTAGTCCAACACAACCGTTCCTCAGGAGTGGTATCTCACAAACAAGGGATATTCTTGGATAAGTTATCCTTCCCTCGTCAGTCGTTCTGTTTCACCAAACTCAGGATCTTGCCTTTGCGTTCTTGGCTGACGGCGGTTCAACTTAACCAAATCCAAAAACCTTCGTTGTATGTTAAGCCGCGAAATACAAAAAACTGTTCTAATTTATGGTCTTAGCACCATTTTGGAACGAACTTTACTAAAAAAAAGGCTTATAAAAAATTGCCGTGAGCTGATATTCAATGGGGACCATTTCTATTTAAACTCTGCAAGTTGAATTTTCCAATAGCTTTCATACAGACTCTGTAAGGCTTGCAATTAAATCTACACAGATTTAAAAATATTCATATAATCATTAAATGAAAATTGCATTAAATGATGTGGAAATAGCTCATACATTTCATCATAGCTTATTAAACACTACATTTAATAATCTCATGCGAAGTTTATGCAGAAATTTACAAAACACACAGAAATTAAATATAAAATATTTAGCTTTTAAAAAACTTTACTAAAACTATTCCGTACTTAGTTTATATATTATTTTAAGAATAATATAGAAAATGTGTTGGATTCTTGGTTGTAGGATAAGAAAGGTTAAAACCTTTTAAAATAACGTTATCAAACGATTACTTATTTCTTCAGTGACAGATAAGTTAAACCTATTCTTAAAAAACAAATATTACGCAAATTAAACAAAGTTTTTACAAACCAATAATGTACTACGTCAACAGCCATGGTGTGCAAATAAATTTGTCACGAGCATACGGCATGATGTTCAAAGTATAAACCTAGTACGATCAAATTAATTTGAGCAAGGAATTTAATTGGTTCGTTTAGATAGGCCTCAATCCAATTAACGGCAAATGATGTCATTAACTTATTTATTAATTGTTGCTCTATCTTTCCGCTTGCATGCGAAATGCCAAATCTCTTAAATACTTCTCTGTCAAGCACGTGATGTCTTATATTATTGCTACATTCCCAACATACAGCCCGCGACACGAGATTGTTATAAACATGAACAAACCGTTTTTAATTTCAACTTCCAAGAAATTACCAATTGGTTAAATGTTTCTTATAACAAATCCACTTAAACAAATACTGACCTATCATTAATATCAAAAATCAGTGCCACTGACGAGATATGAAGTTCACAACACGGTTGAAGTTCAATGTCATAAATATTTCTTTTACTTGTTTAGATTACCTAGTGGAAATTGTTTATGTATTTTTTTAACGTATATAAATAGATAACACACCGTTATGGAAGTAAACATACCCAGAAGCACGCTGATTACGAATTCGAGTGCAAAAAACTCTCTACAGTCTGTGTTACATCGGTTTGCACGCTTTTATATAATCTTATCAATTTAATATTACCCAATCAAGTTTCAGGAACAAAAAATCGAATTTAAATAATATTTTAAATGTATTTTATTTTTTTAATGAATAGGAGCTTAGCTAAGAAATATAACGTGAGTTAAAGGTAACGTTTCTTAGAGATAATAAACTCTTTTATCTAGAGATTGATGCCTGTATTACATCAGTTTGCACCCTTTTATATAATGTTATCAATTTAATATTACGCAATCAAGTTTCAGGAACAAAACAGTTTAAATGTATTTTACTTTTTAATGAATCGGGGCTTCGCTAACAAATATGACATACATAACGTTTCTTACAGATAAAAAAAACTCTTTTATCTAGAGATTGATGTCTGTATTACATCAGTTTGCACCCTTTTATATAATGTTATCAATTTAATATTACGCAATCAAGTTTCAGGAACAAAACAGTTTAAATGTATTTTACTTTTTAATGAATCGGGGCTTCGCTAACAAATATGACATACATAACGTTTCTTACAGATAAAAAAAACTCTTTTATCTAGAGATTGATGTCTGTATTACATCAGTTTGCACCCTTTTATATAATGTTATCAATTTAATATTACGCAATCAAGTTTCAGGAACAAAACAGTTTAAATGTATTTTACTTTTTAATGAATCGGGGCTTCGCTAACAAATATGACATACATAACGTTACTTACAGATAAAAAAACTCTTTTATCTAGCGATTGATGCCTGTATTACATCAGTTTGCACCCTTTTATATAATGTTATCAATTTAATATTACGCAATCAAGTTTCAGGAACAAAACAGTTTAAATGTATTTTACTTTTTAATGAATCGGGGCTTCGCTAACAAATATGACATACATAACGTTTCTTACAGATAAAAAAACTCTTATCTAGCGATTGATGCCTGTATTACATCAGTTTGCACCCTTTTATATAATGTTATCAATTTAATATTACGCAATCAAGTTTCAGGAACAAAACAGTTTAAATGTATTTTACTTTTTAATGAATCGGGGCTTCGCTAACAAATATGACATAGGTAACGTTTCTTACAGATAAATCTTGCAACGGCATGCAAGCGATGAACAAGAGGGAAAGAAGGCCTCGCTTTATTCCATCTCAGCCGCATTGTTTCTGCTGCACAACATAAAACTATTCAAGGTCAACACATATATGGACAAGTAACATTATTGTTGTGACGTATCTGGCCGTCAAGATCACTGTCAAGGGAACACATTATGCAATGATCTAAGCCGACATTTATGTTGCAATTAGAATATTTTATCCCATCGTATAAACCTGTCTAGCTACAAGGTCTTGCAGTAGTCAAAACACCCATAGCAGAAATACAATTCAAATCGCATAAAACTGTGGCAGTCATCAACGGGATATTCTCTGAAGGATCAGGTAGTTTCTAGAATCACCACCATTTAAGCATTTAAAATATAAATACTAGCGTTACTAAAACGTGTGATTTGGAATAATAAATTGCATATGATTATGATTCTCAAGTGGAACGTAAAATAAACTTACCATAACGCGAGGGTAAAAAGTAAAAAAAATGTCTTTTAAAAATCAATTACTTTTGGTAAATTATTATTGTTTATGTTCTCATATTTACGCGCACTCATACAGTACAATTCCGTTATCAGCGCAGAGTTCCTTTTTGCAGAAATGTCTTATGAATTGACTTAATACCATCATATATTTGCCATAACTTATAACCATAGATTTAATGAATTTTAAACATTACTGCTATCGCAATTACGTTATGTTTTCTAATTAAACACCGACTTTACTACAAGTGTCAGTCGTATCACAAAGTGAATGGAAATAATTAACTCCTTTGTAGTTTACACAATACACATGAATTCCTTTACAAATTTTAATAAGTTAGTTATTCCTTGAAAACACTAATGGAAATTGTAACAATATTTTAAAAGGAATGGTTTTCATTGTCAATGTAATATTAATTTACTCTATTTAAATATTAAAAACCATTAGTTGGGTCTTTTAGGCTATATAGTGACATCAATCCGTCAATGTTTCTCTGTATTTTTTAAAATATTTTATTAGTTCACAGCACACAAGCAAAAATAAAATAACCAAATAACAAATAACCTCAAAAATTCCCTAATATCCCTCAAGAAAACCGAATTGTTTGAATACTATTACTAAACTTTTCTCACTAAAACAATCAAAACCAAATAACAAATCGCCTCAAAAATACCTAATATTCCTCAAGAAACTCGAATGGCTTGAATAATATTAATAAACTTTTGCCGCAAAAACAATAACTCTTTAAACAAACAAATTATTGAAAGAAGAAAATAAACTTTTGAAGTGTTGAACTCCTTAAAGATAAAGAATTGTTATTAAACTACGAAAATAAACTTTGAAGCAATATCTCTAAATTTCATTAAGAAAAAGAATTATTACTGAAATGAGAAAATAAACTTTTAAATAAATGTTCTGAATTCGTCATAGAAAACAATTATTATTGAATAAAAGAAAGTAGAAGACTGCTTTGGATAAAACATATATTGTAACTAGAAACTAAACCTTCAAAGAAAAAGTTCTGTATTCATCAAAGAAAACCAAATAATACTGAGTAATATAATTAGGCACAAAATGTGTCACCAATCAAGAACAGAATTTCTCAACGAAACCCAGTAGTGGGGCCAAACGTCTCAGGTAAGTCAACAAAAAGTAACATTTAACTTATTTTCGCAAAAGAAAAACCTTGAAGCGGAAGTTCAGGCTAAAATAAAAACAAAATATTAGAACAAGAAACAAACCTTTAAAGCAAAAGTTCTGAATTCATCAAAGGAAACCAATTATATAAAAACGAAAATAAAACTTTGACACCGAAGCACCGAATTTGTTAAGGAAACCCAATGGTATAGCCAAATTTATAAAGAAGGTCTACAAAAAGCAACATTAAACTTTTACATGAATAAAAGTGTTGAATTCATCAAAGAAAACCATTAAAAAAAAATTATCTTTGCGGCTAAAAGAAAATCAAGGGTGTTACATAGGCCTTACAGTATTGTGCTCCATCAGCTATGTCCTCTCTTAGATCTTTTGACAACTTCACCACATTATGTTCTTCCCATTCCGTTCACATTTCCTTTGTTTAAATATTCTGTGGTTTTCTTTCCAACAATCTCCCTAGCACTGTATTTCTAGCAGTTATTACGCATCTGTTTCTTTACGCATTTTGATTAATTGTACAGTTAAGGCAAGTGAACATATATTTCTCTGATTTCTCACTTCAGTCTCCAATGAATGGTTTTTTTTGGTTATTTTACCTGGAACTTTCATGTAACATCTTGAAAGATTTTTTTAAAGTCATGCTTGATAAATTCATGTTATAATTCCACTGTTGAACACTAATTTATTTGTTCTTTTAATACTTTTTTTCAACTTACAAAGCTAAAACATAATTTCGTTCTTTTTGAATATTTTACTTTAAAATAAAGATGACTTAAAATTATTATGCAATATTGATTAGTCAAATTTATTATATTTTATATTAACATCCCAAAGAACTTTGGAAACTTCATCGATCTCATTTTGAAAATTATTTTCCAGAAACAATTTCAATTTACGATACAATCTGATTTTAATTTATGAAACGGCTCTTTTAGAGAACATACGTGTACCCCAAGATAAAACAGGCAATTAGGAGGAAAAGCTTGTGTTCCAACAATGTCTATATTTGTGCATCGCGCTGTCCTTTTCACTTTGCGACATTCGTTACCAGGATTTAGTCGGTAACTTTGTACATTTTCTAAATAGAGACGAAAGTAATACAATATTGCAAAGAATACCAACAAAATATATAGTGTAATAATTTATATAACTATTAATAATATCCAAATAAACATTTCATCAACAAGGTGGTGCAATGCTGTTCCTTGAATGTGCTACCTTGACTACGACCTAAATTCCTGGATTCTGTCTCCTTAGCGCTTTGAGCTATTCTTACACCTTCCATACAAATCAAGTTGTAAAAATTAATGCTTACTCCTGCCTCCAGGTACAAATACCTGCGGTTGAAGCGTAGGGCTGCCCTGATCACTGCCTCTTTATGTACAATGTACACGTCGAGTAATGTACCTTCTAATAGCCATAGTAAAATCCTAATGATATGCATTTACATTGCATTATTGCTTTATTAGCATTGCAGTTGCATAACCTTCTTAAAATGTGAACACTCGACACGCGACGAACTGTGGTAGTGGATTTTTTAAACCACAACAGTGAAAAGTGAAGCAAGAGAAAGTGTAACGAAAGCGGACTACGCAGTTTACGTTTTGTGTAAGATTGACAACCGACTTGTGCCAGTGAAAGTTGTAACGCTAAAAATTGTTCTCCACAAAGTTAAACAACTTATTTATACAATCTTTCAAACTGCATTACGTTAAGACAGATGCTGGCTGAGTGAGAGTTTGATATAGATGAGAAAAGTTCTGATATTAGAAAAGAATTAGGTTCAAAGTAGGCAGGAAAAGAATTTTTGCAAATCTATTTACGCCAACTTGACGTGGCGGGACTCACAATAACAGTTTAAACAACGAGTCACCTACTAGAATTGTCATTTAATTGATCAACTGATACTTTAATATCCCTATTGAAAATTGCGTGGAAAATATGAAAAACACCTGCACTCTGTATTTAAATAGTGCGGGGAAAATATGAATAACAACTACACACTGTATTAAACCAATGCGGAGGAAATATGAATAACACCTGCAGTCTGTATTTAAATAGTGCGGGGAAAATATGAATAGCAACTACACGCTGTATTTTAACAATGCGGGGGAAATATGAATAACACCTGCAGTCTGTAATTAAACGGTGCGAGGAAAATATGAATAGCACCTAATACATTATTAAAAACTCAATATATGTATGTATGTATGTATATGTATATATATATATATATATATATATATATATATATATATATATATATATATATATATTAAATATGGTGATGTTTTCTTGTAATATAGTTATGAAATTAAAAATATTTCAAAAACAAGCATACTTTTAATGAATATATTTATTCAAAGTTTTTCGCCGATAAAATAGTACCAGCATCTTCAGGAAAATAATTATCTAATCTAATAATAATAATTATCTAATAATTAAATAATCAGATTAGATAATTATTTTCCTGAAGATGCTGGTACTATTTTATCGGCGAAAAGCTTTGAATAAATATATTCATTAAAAGTATTCTTGTTTTTGAAATATTTTTAATTTCATAAATATATATATATATATATATATATATATATATATATATATATATATATATATTGTATGACACAAACTTGTTTTATAACCTAATGCCATATATAAAGTGATTTTTCACTTTTTCCAACTATAGGACTAGCTACGAGTTTAGGATACATGGGTCTAGATCCGTATCTAATATGATCCATATCTATTAGATCCCATGATCTAATATGCAACTACTTATGGTACCAGAAAATCGATTAGCTTAGGATCTAATTATAACATTAGGTATGGAGCTTGCTATAAAACCAGTATGGGACTATACACGACTTCCTATAAAACTAGTGGGAAAATTAAAATTATCTCTAGCTTTATACATTTTGCAAGAAATTTAAAATTTTGTGTCAATTAAGGAACTCAAATTGACACAGACTTATTGGCTCATTGCCAGACTCAAATTGGTAGTAGGCGACTCATTACTAAAACTGCTGTGGGCGGAGTTACCGGGCTAGCCCCAGTTAGCTGCCAGTCCAGACTCTCCAAACATAGACAGACTGTCTATGACCATAGGTAACTGACAGTCCGAACGTTATTATTAATTTTTCAAAATACCATAAGTACAGTTTTAATCATAACGTATACATGTTGAAGATTAAAGACACATTTTCGTAAAACTGACATTGCTTATTTCAACGATCGTGTGAATTCTGCACACAAAGATTTTTCAAAATTATTTTTCCTACAAGCAATTCTTAAAGTTCGTTTTAATGACATAACGTCTACGACGTTCGGGAGAGGTATTTTGGAAGTGTTCTGTAATGAGCAGTTTAAAAAATCCTGCGCTAATAATCTAGACAAATTATATTTATGTGACAAAAATTAATCTCTACCATTCAGTACTGTTTAGGTTTGAGACCGAAAAGACCCAGTAGGTTTGAGGTAGGGGATTATATATTCTACTTTTCCTAAAGCGTTTTTATATTTACATGCTTTTGATATGAGTGATTTACTTTGTTGAAATATAGAAACCAAAATCCTCGAGTAATATCAAATAAACTCAAATTTGCAGGAAACATCAAATTTGTTAACTTCCTATTCAAATTTAAAGCAAAATCTCTTTTGTTTTAACGTGCGGTAAAATGTATATGAATTGTTTTTGTAACATTAAAACTAATTATGGAAGTGAATTTTTTTTGGTACAAAAATACCAGAGAATATGTAAAAATTGATATATCATAGATTTCTACTCGAATGCGTAACAATACAAGGATCAACGAATTGTCCCAAAGATTTCCGAAATAAACAAATGGTGGCAAATTCATGCTAACAACTTTTTCAATTTCATTTGAAGAATATGTTCAAACAATTTTCAAAAAGAATTTTTGAAATATCGTAAACCTGATTGTTATCAAATACACTTGGTAATAACTTGAGATGTATTTATTAATCAATACTATGGCATATTTAATCAAATATAAACATAAAATTTTAAAATTTATAAATATAATAATAATTTTCACTAAATTTAAAAATACTTAACTAAGTGAAAACGTAATTGATTACTTGCTGACGCGTTTCAAAACATCCGTTTTTTTACGAACCTAACCCTCTCGTTAAGTAGATACGTGAGTAGATGGTTAGCTTCGTAAAAGGAACGAATGTTTTGAAACGCATCAGCAAGTAAGCAATTAAGTTTTCACTTAGTTAAATATTTTTAAATTTAGTTTAATCATTGAATTCAAGATGGTTACATCACGCAACTTCAATAATTTTCAATAATAATAATAAATACGGTCGTTACGTTCTGTACTGGATGAGTTACATGCTTTTCCTATGGGATAACGGATTTATGTATTAGTAGTAGGCTATAAGCATCTATAAAACTGTTAGTGGCTTATACGTTGCATTAATTTGTTTTAGACGCCTCGGTGGCTTAAGTTATTTTATTTTTAAGTTATGTCAGCAGTCCCACAACTGCCATTTTTGGTTTTTTTTTTTAATTCCAATTTTTCCACTGACTGTAAAGACAAGACTGTAATACTTTAGTAACAATGTATCCGCCATTTTCGCTCTACTTATTTAGCTCAAACTAATGTGTTTATCTAAAGTCACCGGGAAAAAATTTTAATTCGGACTTCATTTCACTTTAAAATCAGGTTTAGGTAATATGTCAAAAAGATAGAAAAGTGTGAAAAAACTATCAAATTTATCTTATCCCTGGGAATTGTGAAATCGTTTTATTCACACAAAGCATATCTAGTATTTTTGATAAAACTTTTAAACGTAGCGCATTTAGGTTGTGAAACTGGAAGCAATTTACAGCCTTATGACCAAAACGTTGTTTTAATTGTCGTAATTGCGAGGACTAATTGTTGTTATTTAGATATTAAGTAGGTCATACTGGGAAGACCACTCCGACCTCAAGGTCGCCACGTGTTCCCTTCAAGGTCACAGGCTAATTACAGACCTGTGCAAGTTTTTACTGCACCCTTCAATGTTCCTGTTTGTATATTAATCATTTCCCAAGGTCAAAAATTATTCGCTTTGGCTAATTGACGCCGTGATTTGTATAATAGGCGTGGCTTGACGTTGTACGTGAATAAATGCCGTCATCCGCCTAGCTGTGGGACTCGCAACGAAACTTGTGCCTCGACAAGGCACATATAACAACTATGGGTATTAAGGAATAACTCATTAGATATAAATGCATTTTACCTAACTCTCAGAATAGTCATTGCTTTTCTTCATTCTACAAATACACATTATTTTAAAACAATTAGTTCAAATTTGAGTTCATTTTTTGCTATATTTGAAAGGAAATAGATGGCGCGCTTGTGAAGAGCATATTCTAGCGACTACGCTGTCTCTCTTCTTTCCGGTGTCCTATATTTTATAATATCTTCCTTAATTCTACTCATACCTAGAGAACTTCGAACTTCCTCTATAACTACTCTATTCCTTTAGCATCTTCGGACACTGGGAAAGACCCTCTTTTTCTCCTTCTTATGGAACTCCATTCGAACTGTTTGTCTCCAAAATTGTTTTCAGTTTTCGTCTCTACTTGACTCCCATAATGTTTTGAATTTTACAAAATTTATTGTTTGTCCGAGTTTAATGTTAATAATTTGTTCTGTTGTTACATTGTGTGTGTGTGTGTGTGTGTGTGTGTGTGTGTGTGTGTGTGTGTGTGTGTGTGTGTGTGTGTGTGTGTGTGTGTGTGTGTGTGTGTGTGTGTGTGTGTGTGTGTGTGTGTGTGCGTGCGCGCTCATGTGTGTGTGTGTGTCTCCTATTACTTTCGATCATTTTTTTCTATTTTTTGAAGAACTAATATAATCTTCTTCTGTAAAAAGACAAGGAACAAGTATATCCAATTTTTTTTGTCTTGGTACTGACCCTCTTCGTTTGGTTTTTTTCAAACAAAATTCTTTATCTGGAGCCATAACCATCTAGTCACTCGCGAAACACAAACCTGACGTACTCATAACGACCATTGTTCAATGGTATTTGTCAAGGTGGGCATCTTGAGAGCATTTCTTCTGAAGTTCCTTTATTGCTTTGACTTTGCCTTTCATTTTTAGTATCTCCTTTATTACCACTATGGACCGAATTTCTTAGGCCTGTGTACAAGTCTATTTTTTTTCTTTGGTCCATAAGTACTACATTGATTTCGTTAATATATTACAACAAATCCAGGTAGATGGTTTAAATGGATGTATACTTGTGAATCTTATTAATCACCAATTCTTCCGTTTATATTATCATCCCATTCATCTCTGTTTATTCTACTGTAAACACTTATTCCCTATCTTTGTCGTTTTTAGAACTTCCTCATTTTTAATTCCTCTATTCCTTAGGGAGAATATTTGTCGTGCCTACGTAGTACATAACTCCTTTCTACCACGTTTAATCCATTGTTCAATCCTTTATTCTTAAAAGTTACAGCCTATGGCTTTATTTCTACTCCTGTAATATGTTTGTGTAAAATGTATCTGTTAAATCTTCCTCAACCCAAGTTCTTGTCTCCACTATACCAATCAGAGTTTTCCATAAAAATTCTTCCCTTTTATTGTTCGGAGAAATCGAACATTATATTATTTCAAATTAGGCTATCAAATCATTTTAACGACGATAAGTATGTTAAATTTCATATTACAATTAATAATAATAATAATAATAATATAAAAAACTAAAAAAGAAGTCACTCGTTCTTTGCGGCTTATGGAGATCATCGCGTGCATATTAAAATTTCATATTATATTTAATTACATAATAGAAATATGTATAAAGAATGTGTATGGCTGGAACAAAAATCACTTGTTCTTTGTGTTTAGTGATGATATTAATGCCATTCTGTGCAGATTTTTCCAAATATGATATTTTACGTCTAAGTAGTTAGTAGTAAAGCTAAATGGAAACTTATAACTCTAGTTACAGTCGTGCATCTAGTTTCAAAAATTATAAATAAATATACAGAGTTGTGTTTATAAGTTATTGATGAGTATATTTTTGCAATTTATGTTTTACATAAGCTGCCTTATCATTCCATAAATAAACGACCACTGTAGAATTATCTCTAACGTCCAAGATAACTTGCAGATTACTTACGAACTTTGCATGACCTATGCCACTGTCTAGAGACGTAAAATGCAACAAAGTCGCAACGCGAGTGTAATAGTAAAAACGTAGTATTGGATTACGGGGGTTAGAGTAAACATAGACATTGTTAGGGAGGGGCCAAGTTCAAGGCCGCCGCGGATCGATACGACGCCCCCACCCGACCCTCGTCGAGCTGCGTTCTTATTTTGGCAAGGGAGCGTAGACCTACTACGTCCATACAGCAATTATTTAGCCGCAGTTTACCCTGGGACTTCTAGATTTGTTTTAGAAAATTATGAGATGTATCTTAAAGGGTTGCCAGCACGCAAACGGAATTGTATAACGCGCAAAATTTGTTCGATACACAGGTGGGTTGCAATTTCCTCAAAATGTAGTCTGACGGAAATCAGCTTTGGTTTACTTTCTCATGTAATTTTACACAAGATGTAATTCCCGGTAAAATTAACGCTACCTTAATAAATTAAAATACACTCTTTCAAAACATTATCTCCTGCTCTTTCTATTAACCTGTATCGAGGTGTAACGGAACGGGTAAACCACCTCTATGACGCCGACTAAGAGTAGCACCTACTTCAAGCAGGAAAGCCCACTGATTACGTCAAGCTGAACGAATAATGTCCGCCTTTCTCGCAGTACCAGATTATTGCTATGCTCTTTCCATAATCCTATTAATTTTTATCTTTTCTGTGCCCTTCTTGCAAAAGAATCTAAGTATAGGTCAAATTTTATAAGCTGGCACTAGGGTCTTAGATAGAAGTTGTGTATTCGTCGTTTAGAAAACATCAGGCACTGTCACCATCATTCATCGGGACCATAAATCGTGGCCTACCAGTCCTAACCCTTAGACAATCCTACTCCCACGCTTCAGTGAACGCCCTATTTACATTTCTTGTTATTTTTACTATACATTAAAAGCTATTAATAAGTAACAAAATTATGAGTCAACCCTATGAGTCAGCGAAAGTCCATGGGTCGATGTTTTTGAAAAATGACCTGCGAGCATCGTCCCCTCGTCCTCGGCCTCTTGCCTAAGTGCCAGCTTATACAATTTAACAAATACATCTCTTAAGACCCCGATTGAGAATAGGATCTACTTGAAGCAGGGAAGTACCTTTGATTTCGCGGAGCCATAATGCCCCTTTATGATGTCATTATGCCCTTTCCATGGTCCTACTAATTCTACTAATCCATGGTCCTACTAATCCATCTACCCTGGATCATTATTAATACAAGGGAATGTACAAAACGAAAACAATCTTGAATAGGGCATGCCTACACTACGTAAGCGCAGTGGCGTAGTGAAGCAGTCGCTACAGGGCGCGAAAAGACGCTTTGATAAAGTGCAAGTATTTATAATTATTGATATTAGATTATGACTATGGTACCTCTTACAAATATATTTTATTGTACTGCATAATCATTGGTAATCGTGTGGTGATAGGATGTTTAGCTTTGAGTCATACCGTTCCAGGGTTGACCCTGGTAAACACCCTGACCAAGTAGGCTGATTCTTCCACACTTCTAATATTCTAACCTCCCAAATTAAAGTAAGTTATATACCCCACTACCACATTATTCGTTATAGTGCATGCGATTGTGCACGACAATGAAATCTAAAAGCACTAACAGAGAGGTTTTTTCCATCGTATGTGCAAGAAAGTGTTACAACCACAACTCTGTGTTTGAACGACTTTTTAATAAATAATACTTTGTTGCCGTAAGAAAGGAATGTAAATGTATATTGGGTACTTATTCTAGTAATATTATTTAATGCACAAAAATGTGGACATATCTGACCGTACAGACTCAACAAGCACCTCAACGTTTTCAGATGTCGTTCTATTTTACGTGAATAGAGTTCGATTGATACTGATTGCATAACTTCCATGTCTAGTTCATTAATCATTTCAGTCTGGAACATATTGAACTGTAGCCTTGGCCTAATCCTTTTTGTTAAAATTCCATCAATCGATGCAGACTGGCAAGACTGAACTCGAGATCTGGCCTTCCAAATCAACTTCCACTGTCACGTAAACATTGTTCGATTACTTATTTACCGACAGTGGGCACTAAATATTGTGGGGTCCTTTCTTTACATCTAAAAATGTCATTTATTGTTAAATTATTTAAACAAAATCAATGTCATTAACAGGTGGTAAAAATAGAATTTACGTGGTTACGGGATCCTGTAAAATGTCAGAATATAAACCTTTACGTTTTAATAAAAATGGGAGTAATTATATACTATGAATTACTTTATGTCCAATATTGAAATAAATTGCTAACAAATCATTCTAAACAATGACAGATATTTAAAATCTCGCATTAGAAAGAGTGTTGAAAGATAAACAGTACCAATAGTCCGACGATTTAACCCTCATTTTACAAAAAAAAAATTTCATTAACTTAAATTTTATTTTATAAAAAATAATTATACAGTAGTATACAATAGTAGTGTTATACAATAGAGTTATATACAAATAGTTGAAAAATAACAAATTGAAAAGGGTTCGCTTCAAAATTAAGTTTCATAACACACAGACAATACTAACTCTACTTCTATTTTTATCTCGATCTTGCTACAAAATACGCTATATTAAGTAGCAAGTAGTTATATGAATAAGTAAACTCAATAACTTTGTTGTATTCTTTTAACAAAATCTATAATAACCGGGCACTTTGTTATAGTTATACAGTTCCGCTGTTTTATTATTTTTATTTTAAATTTAAACCAATACTTTTGGATTTCGACATTTGTTTTTACCAAACATGTTTCAATGAATAAAAAAACTTTGAAGTGATACGATAATAGTATACAACTTTCAATATCAACAAAAAGGTATTTGTACAGAAAGCTCTTGGGAGTTATCTAGGGATTTATTAAAAATATAAATAACCCACAGATAAACTATTTTAGTGATAAAAGTCAACATAATGTGAAAAGCAGTTTGAAGAGTAATGATGAAGCATTAGCATTAGAGTTCTTTGGCAATGAAATATATTTTTATTCAGGATTTCCACCGCGTGCAGACACCAGACGGCTACGCTACGCGGTGTCAGTGACCGCCTATTTCTGCGGAGAGAAAGACGTTCCCCTCTCTCTCTCTCTCTTCCCTTCCCCGCTGTGAATATTTTTTGCCTGTATAATAGTTGGCTAGTTTTTAGGTCGCACGTGGAGCTCCAAGATGGCGGCCGCGTGTCTGTTCGTTCGCCAAGGACAGTTTGGCAACGTCGACATTTGAAGAGAACATCCCATAGGATAAACACGGACAGACGTATGCCATCATTGTGGAATCAGAAATATATAAGCATAACGGGTACGTGCACAGGGGAGAATAGGGGGACCTGCGGATATTAAACTATTGGCAACACTGCCCAAATCAATAGACTTACTGATTTATTAATAATATATTATAATAATATATTAATAATAATATAATAATTATAGTAATAAAAATTTCAAAAATTAAATTACCAATGTTTTCAAATAATTATTAAAAAAATGTAATGTTAGACACTCAAACTAAGCAATAATTCTTGTAGGCCTATTACTCTGATATGTACTTCGAGAATGTTTGAATATATGACGAAATAATAGTGTCTTTTAAATAAATGTTTCTGAAACGTCTCAAATTAAATCAACTTTGTAATACTTAATCAATACAGTAGACTTTTACAGTAGATCACTATAATAGCCTAATCTTTTTTTTTGTTACCTAAACAAGAGAAATTGATCATTCAACAAAAATACTAGTTCTTTGTATGCAGATTACTGGTTTGATCATCGTTGTACCTTTTGTATTAAAGTACTTTTTGACACTAGGAACACCTAACTTTACAAGAGCAATTTAAGGCTTTTTACAACACATTAATATATTAAAATAATTCTTAAATTAAATTCAATAAACAGCAAATTTAATGAATACAAATACATTCTACACGGAAAATGCGGATAGAGATTATAAACAGAAATAAAATTATTACAGCATAGCTTACTTTATCCTAAAGCCTGCTGACCTGAATTGTTCCCCAATTACGCGTATAAGAAATGAGAACGCCAAAACGTTTGCAATTTCTACAGTAAATAATATCTTCTTATCATATGGTTATATCGTGTGCTAAGCACTCTATTACCGCATTAACATAGCTTTACATAACTTAGGTCAAAGCATTCAAGCTGGCAACATCGCAGCCAGAGTTAAAGGTAATCAATATTAAAAGTTCGCTTCTGGTATAGACATGTGCATCAGCTGTGTAACACATAGTTGCCAAATTGTTGACTGCAACTATTATTTCTAACGCCTAAGGGGACATTACACGCTTGCACCCTTAAGCGTAATGCGATTACAACTTTACAAATACTAGTCGGTTAAAGGTTCAAAATTTTAGCAGTTTACTTTAGATTAAAACTTGAAAAACTCTCTCTCTCTCCCCTCTTCCTCCCGCTTCTCTCTACCTTTTTAGTTCATATTTTACCCAACATTTTTGTAGAGTTAAAACGCAAGGCCTCTCAGTATACACCATTAGAAAACAAAACTGTTCTTACAATCAATATATTTCGACTTCACTTAGGTCTAAGTTAACAGGCAAGCATTGCATTTTTTGTCGGTATGAACGATTTTTAAATAAAAAAGTCTACACTGATTTTTTTTCCTTAATGGTTTATGTTTATTGTGGTACGAAATTTTTATTGGCGATATACAGTAGAACCTCGATAAGTCGGGCCCCGATAACACGGATCTCCGGACAAACCGGAATAATTTTGAAGTACAATAAAAATCCCATAAATAAGAAATAACAAAACTAAAATAAGTACATACATAAAACGTATAACACAACAATATAAACGTCTAAGACCTACATATGTGTTTCTGGCGCTGAAAACACTACGGGGTCGCACAGCAAGAAAGTGACTCACAAAATTAAACAGCCAAAATTTGCAGATTTATATACAGCCCATAAATAAATTGCAATGGAGTTTAACTGTATATACAATATATACGTTCTAACACTATGAATAATACTGTTTGTTTAATAAATAAATAAGAGTTGAACTCTAAATACAGTACAATGTGTACTTTCAATTTTTCCATGGTATCCGGTTAACACGAATTTTTTATAAACTTGATGGGGTACTGACCCAGTTAGTCCGAATTGCCAAGGTTTTACTACAACTGTTTTATATCTCTTGTAAAAACAATGAGTTTTCTTTTATTTTTTAAAATATATTTAAATAAAACGTGTATTGTTGGGATGAGCTACCTAGGAGCAAAATAATTTTGCTCTATTAGCAATAAATCTACTTTCTTAAAAAAAAACATATTATTACTTTAAAATCTTGTTGTTCATGACGAGCTGGTTGGTTGGTTATCACTTATTACACTTTAAAATTACCTACGAACAGATATTCTGTTAACTACAAGTTGGTAAATTGTCAACTTACACTAGGAGGAAACGTTTTGGTCTTACGTCTTCTTCAGCCTCGTATTTTTGCCGCTAGGATTGCTTCAGTTGTACATCTTTGGTACCAATTTTTGAAAGTTAGAAGTGATGTGATCGAAGAATATGTGTGAATTGTGTCGTGTTTGTTCATTTAGTATGTCATTTTTATGTGTGTTGTTGTGTTTGTAAATTTCATTTTGTTCTAGCGTGTTTAATTAATGGTCTTTGATGCATGTGTGGAGGATGCTCATGTTATTTTCCATACTATTGCATGAGTGTTTAGTGTCCATGAGGTGATTTGCGAAGGTGGATTCAATAGCAAGTAGTGTGCAGTGCGTTTTTGTGTTCCTTATATCTTTCGGCGAAAGATCTGCCGGTTTGTCCAATATAGAACTTATTGCAGTTTTTGCATTGTAGTTTGTATATTCCTGAGTTGTAGTACAGTATGTGTTGGTGTTGTTATTAATAGTGTGTCTGATAGCCGTTTGGCTTTTATTTCCGTTTAGCTACATTGTTTCCTGCTTATTTGAATTGGTGTGCTATTTTATTTGTGACTTTGTTTATGTATGTGAGGGTGTTGAATTTGTTTTTCTTCGTGTTTTTGTTGTTGTTGTGTTGAGTGTTTTCTGTGTAGTTTGTCTATTTAATAATTGCCATACCCCTTTTTGTGAGCTAAATATTTGATTGTGTTTAGTTCCTCTGTGTAGTTAGTTGTGGACATAGATATCTTGCTGAGTATGTGTAGTAAATGTTTGAATGCTGCGTGTTTATTTTGTATTGGGTGGTTCGATGTGTTGTGTATCAGTGTGTCTGTCATGTTAAAATGAACAAACACGACACAGATCACACATACTCTTCGATTACATCACTTCTAACTTTCAAAACATTGGTACCAAAAGCACAACTGCAGCGATGCTAATGACAAAAATATAAGGCTGAATAAGTCGTAAGACGAAAACGTTTCCTCCAAGTGTAAGTTAACAATTTAACAACTTATGTTAGCATACTTACGAATAGTTAACAGAATGTCTGGTGGCAAATAATTTTAAAATGTAATTAGAAATATTATTATTAGTTGTAAAACTTGCTGCCCAGAGAAGAATACATAATTATAAAAACATCAATTATTTGAGCAAGGAGAGCGAGTTCCATTTCATAATTGTTGATAGATGGCAAACGTTATTTCAAATTCAAAATATATTTTCATTATAAAAAATACCTTACAGTCGTGATGAATACAACGGGGCAATCATAAAAACAGCCGAAGTTGGAATAACTCGTGATGATTGGCGGGAACAAAACAATAGAGGATTTGCGGAAACAATGGTCAAAGCTGTCGGACGTGAGGCGCTTGGCAAAACTCGAAACACAAAGCAAACCGCCTTATCTTGTCACTGCGTGTGTAGGGAAAAACATTCATGAATTACTGATGCCATTTGGAGAGGCCTATCACAGTTCCTCCACAACGCTGTATTGGAAAAACATTTCATTATTTTAATTTTAGTATTTTTACTACTTATTATTCTGTACAAAATACAATATAAAGTCATTAAAATTGAAAATGTGAGAAAACCTATAGTAAAACTTCAACTGAAAACTCACATAAACTTAAAGTAAGAGAAATAAAAATGTTATAAGTATTAAATTGCTTAAATAATTATATTCGGAAGAAATTATTTCTTTTTTAAAAACTAACATTTTGCCTTATGATTCAGTTCAAAATTTATTAAATAAATATTGGGATTGGATATCAAGATATATAAAATTTAAAAGATTTTGAGGGAATTATAAAATATAGTAGGCCAAATTGTTAAGCTAGACCTACACTGCTTTACTTTAAATAATAATTTTACCCGAGACATTAATTTGTGAGCTTCAAAAAATCCCTTGAATTTTATTAGAGACCTTCTCCCTGGACTTGAAAATCTTTTGAATTGTTATTAGTTTTACAGCTGTGAAATGGGGTCGGCTGGAATTAATAGATAGATATTGGAAAAACCTTTGTATACAATAACCTCAAAAACGATGAAAGCTTACAATATATTATTAAACTGTACATTATTTATTAAAGCATTAAACAGATTCTTTATATATATTTGTAGTAAAATTGTAAACAATCTGTTAAACATTCCAGGAAAAACTGTCATCTCACACTTCTCAAGGACACCTCAGTGACCTTCATTATCTCGTACGTTATAGAACTTCGTACTTATAAACTTCATATATTTGCATGAACAAGAATGGGTTCGGAACCTTGTACATTTATATTTACCTCCTGCTTGAGCTTTCATAGTATATTTAAATACCACGCTCTATTGTTGGGAGACAATTCCATGGTAACAGGTAGGTGAAAGGTCTCGACTTGTTCTTACAATTTTAACTTCTTCATTCTAATTATAAGACAGTTCAATTCTATTTTCTTCTTTTAATCCATATGATAATTAGCTCCCTCGGTCATGTAAATTGTATGTCCTCACTTTTCCTTCTATCCCTTGCATTTTTCCAGTTATTATTCCTAATAGTGTCGTTTTTTTGAGGGGGAGGGTTCTAGTTATTATTCCTAATAGTGTCCTTTTTTTGAGGGGGGTTTCTAGTTATTATTCCTAATATATCGTTTTTTGAGGGGGTTTCTAGTTATTATTCCTAATAGTGTCGTTTTTTTAGGGGTGATTTCTAGTTATTATTCCTAATAGTACCGTTTTTTGAAGGGGGGTTTCTAGTTATTATTTTTCAATAGTATCGGTTTTTGAGGGGGATTTCTAGTTATATTTAAAAGTGTCGGTTTTTTGAGGGGGGTTTCTAGTTATTATTCCTAATAGTACCGTTTTTTGAGGGGGTTTCTAGTTATTATTCCTAATAGTACCGTTTTTTGAGGGGGTTTCTAGTTATTATTTCTAATAGTATCGTTTTTTGATGGGGGTTTCCAGTTATTATTCCTAATAGTATAGTTTTTTTTAAGGGGGATGTCTAATTATTATTCTTAATAGTACAGTTTTTTGAGGGGGGTTTCTAGTTATTATTCCTAATAGTACCGTTTTTTGAGGGGGTTTCTAGTTATTATTTCTAATAGTATCGTTTTTTGATGGGGGTTTCCAGTTATTATTCCTAATAGTATAGTTTTTTCAAGGGGGATGTCTAATTATTATTCTTAATAGTACAGTTTTTTGAGGGGGGGTTTCTAGTTATTATTCCTAATATTATTGGTTTTTCTTATCTTCTCAAGTTCTTGAAGTTTACGGTCACATAAATTGAGCTCTAATTATATACACTAAATAATGAATATTTATACTGTTTTTTTGCTTTGTGCCCGTCGATATATAATTGTTCAGATACTCGGCTCGCTTTACGTATTTGTTAATTTTTATTTTTATGTTTCTAATTCCAAACAAATTTTGTCAAAATCTCTACACTTGTAAAGAGATATGCAGTAAATATTTGTAGCGTCTCTTTTAGTGTTATCATCGTTATATATTAATTAACACAAAGTTATCAGTGAAGCATAAGATTCGCAAACATTTTATAATTTTTCACCTATTTAGAGTCCATAATTACTGTTTAGCGTCACCAGTAAAATAATTTCGTTCATAATTATGTTCAAACATATGTCTTCAAGCTTCATGCCTTGATCCTATACTAATTTATATTTATTTGATCAAATGTCGACGAGATTCTTGTTTAAACCTTGATTTTACCAATAAATTTTTAAAATTTATTTTTTGTTTATTTACAAATCTTTTTCAATTTTCTCTGGAAAATCAAATGAATGGCTAATGTAAATATTGATCTCATTAAAGGTAAACCTACTACATTAAACTGGCTCACTTCGAACACAACTACCACAGGTAACCTCACTCATAAGCACCTCCACCTCTGTAGCTAACAGGACTGAAACTTTACGAAAAAGCCTAAATGTAAAAATGAACTGTATTTATTTACAGGTGATAATTCTATAAACTGTACTCACAGGTGGTAAATCTAAAAAAACTGTTCTTACAGGTGGTAAACCTATAACTCTATTTACAGAAGATAAATCTATAAACCTTTCTCAAAGGTGGTAAATCTATAAACTGTCCCTTAAACGTGATAAATCTGAAAAACTGTTCTTACAGGTGGTAAACCTATAAACTCTATTTACGGAGTATAAATCTATAAACGTTTCTCACAAGTGGTATACCTATAAACTCTACTCACAAGAGGTAAATATATAAACTGTTCTCACAGGTGGTAAATCTATATGTACATACAAGTAGTAAATCTATAAACTTTCCTTACAAGCGGTAAATCTATAAACTGTTCTTACAGATGGTAAATCTATAAAATTTATTTACGGGTGGTAAATTTATAAACCGCTAAATTAATCGAGAAATTTTTTTTTTTTTTCTAAAAGTAACGATTGCTTTTGTATGGTATCATTTATACACAAGTAAAAAAAAATGTTGTCTTGCGCTATTGTGACTAGGGTTACTAATTATAAACTTTTGTTGATATAATTAACTATATTACAGCACTTTTAGGAATTGACGGGCAACGTGAAATAGTAGATACAATTTGAGGTGAAGAGATGCAGAAGATTTGCGAGTAGCAAAATAAAATCTAAAATATGACGTCATGAAAACAAGTAACAAACTGTATCTAATTCACTAAATTTGAAATTAATTTTCCACTTGGACAACAATCCCTAATAATGATAAAAGATCGATTCCAAACAGTAATCGTCTCTTCGGTAAATAAGTTACACTTGTAATGTTTGTAAATCTGGCAACACGGTCTTGTATAAAACGTAATGATGTAAGTTATAGTATAATCTCCTCACATTTTATAAGTATTTCTCAATATAAAAACAATAATGTGGCATGTTAACAAAACCTATGACACTTAAAACTTACTCGTACAAAGAACTTTGTGTGTACACCAAATAATTGTGTGAAATCGATTCAAATCTATCGTCGAAATCATGGTAAAATTCCCTATAAACGTTCGATATAAAAGGTAAAATATTTAGTTCTGAATCTAGCAAAGGAAACGCCCATTTTATCTATCTAGTATATAAGTAGATAGTGGCATTATCGCCGTTATGTAAAACAAGCAAGTTCTAAACAACTTTGTGAATTTATTGTAGTAATGTGGCGTCAGTATCTCGACAAGGTCAAGAAGTCTAGACAGACATAGGTTTCATATTGTCACTGCTATTTAATCCCAGGGAATAATCAGGCCTGGCGATAGAGTTCCCGAGTTAGAGATAGCTTAGTAAACATGAGCTATACAATAGCAATGGGTTGGTAGAAGTCGTTTCATTCAGATTCATAGATTAAATTGTTTCAATATGTTATCTTGGATTAATGAATGACAAATATGAAACCGTTGTGTACGAAATACAATCAACAGCAGTCACACTCATAAAAACAATCCAAAACCATTTCCGCCATTTTGAGATAAATATAGCACAAAGCTATTACACTAGTTATTACTCTGTTAATAACATTTAGAAAATGTTTTGAAAATGGCATACACAGAAATAACGTTTTTTTATTTGCTTAATGGCCTATATACATTTTAATCGCGGACGTATTTGCGAGAGAAATAAGGAGCGGAATTACGTATGAAGGAGATAACCTTTTATTAAAATTATGCTAAATTATAGGTTGCTTTTCAAAGAGAAACCACTTTTAACTAGAATGTTGAAGGATCCACCTAAAAACTAAACACAAAACTCTATCTCGCTAGACGCTTCTACCTTGCTAACATTACACACTTACTACCAAAGGGTTCCCAAAGTAGACCAACTGGGGAAAATGCAAATAAATTATTGTGTGTGACAATGCGTAGATACAGATGTAATGCTGACGTGTGGAGTGTTTAACTGGGATATCCCGAGGGACGTCAGCCCTCTTAGTAAGAATGTTTCACTTTAATGTAATGTAAAACTGGACAGAGTGAAAGACAGTGTTTTTAGCAGTAAGAATATTCAACTTATTTTTTTAGTAAATGTCTTTAAGCAAAGTTGATTTTGTAATACTGAATTAATTTGAGAAACCTTACTCAAGGATATAAATGACAGATAAGGCTATGCTTATGTTGTCTTAACTAGCTCTAAGCCAATATAAAAAGCAAAATGTGTTCTAAATCTAAAATTGAATTCACACAACTTTGAATTAGATCTCTAGATTCTAGTCCCCCCCCCCACTCGGCAAAACTAACATAGGAGCTTTTTAAACGCTTTTACTTTTATTAATGCAAATGTGTTTTTCTTTAAAATGAAAATAGTGTAGGAAATACTAAAAAAATTAAGGAATTGGAAAAAAAACTAATGGATTTGTCAGCCATTATAAATCTTAACTGATTGAAGATGTGATGAAAAATATTAATGTTTTTGTGCCCTCAAGGTGGATCAATATAAATGTATGTTAAGATTAATCCAAATATGTGCACCAATGATAAAGACTATTTAATGTTTGTATAATATTCTACGCCATTGCTAGATCTGTAAAAGTATATTGAGTGTAGTAACGTTCTTATATTTAATTCGTTTGCAGTTAACGTTTTCGCGTGTGCTCTAACGGTTGGAAAGATGGAACGGTGTAATACCGATAAATATGAAGATGACTGTGGCATGTGGAGGGCATCCGAAACGCGCAACTGCAAAGGAGTCACTAGGAGAAGCTGGGGATTAATGTTCTCAGTGTTCACTCTTATCTCTATGTAAAGCTTTATTATTATATAGGTGCATATAATGAATTGGCCGCGTGGCTGTAAAGTAATGGCGATAATGGAAAAATCCGGCTTATCGACTGTTATCAGTATTGGCGGTTATTAAAAACTGAAAAACACCAAGAACTGATAACAGAATGTTAAGAGTGAATTGTTACACATACCAAAGCGACCTTGTAGTAGCATCCGAATTCTTACCTGAAACAGAAAAGTTTATATTTTAAACAGTTTAATAAATATAAATGTTTTAGAGATGGGAGAAAGTCCCACATTGTATAACTTACTATGTGATATATTATACATACAATTATCGTGTAACGCCATAAGTTATCTTACGCTTATGTAGTGAATTACACATAAAATTATCGTGTAAGATCGTAAATCATACCTATGCAGTGAATTACACATAAAATTATCATGTAAAGTCATAAGTCATACTTACGCCTAGCTAGTAAATTACACATAAAATTATCGTGTATGGTCATAAGTTGTACTTACACCTATGTAGTGAATTACACATAAAATTATCGTGTAAGGTCATAAGTTGTACTTACACCTATGTAGTGAATTACACATAAAATAATCGTGTAAGATCATAAGTTGTACTTACGCCTAGGTAGTGAATTACACATAGAAAAATCGTGTAAGGTCATAAGTTGTACTTACACCTATGTAGTGAATTACACATAAAATTATCGTGTAAGGTCATAAGTTGTACTTACACCTATGTAGTGAATTACACATAAAATTATCGTGTAAGGTCATAAGTTGTACCTACACCTATGTAGTGAATCACACATAAAATTATCATGTTAAGTCATAAGTTGTACTTACGCCTAGGTAGTGAATTACACAAAAGTATCTTGTAAGGTCATAAGTTGTACTTACGGCTAGGTAGTGAATCACACATAAAATTATCGTGTAAGGTCATAAGTTATACTTACGCCTGGTGTATGTCTTGAATTACACATGGAATTATCGTAAGGATATAGATCCTTCCTGGCACTTCTTAAAGAGAAATAGAGAGCTATTATCCTTGTACAACACCACTTTACTTAGAAATAAGTATAAACTGTAGAAAACCAAAGGCCGGACAAATCACTAGTTGAATCCTTGAGTTGAAATAAAAACAGGTGAGATGGTATAAAAATAAAATGTTATGCTGGTCGATAAGATACTTAGATCACTCGTGCCTCTTGATGATATAAATTAGCGGATTATATTTAATAATTGTTATATAAAACTTTAGAATTTATAAATTATAAATTAGTGAAAAGAAAATCTACTAAGAATAACATGTAGTGAGGTTACGGTACAAAAACATTTAATAACTAAAGTTTTTATGAAATGTTATATATTTTTAATGTAGTACATGAAATGTTGTTCAATGCTAGCTTTTACGACACAAAAAGGCAGCATAAAAACAAAATTTTTATGATTTCTTTACATTTAGAAATATTTACTTTAAAAAATTATTAATTTTGCTTGAGTTTAACAGAAAAGAGTTGCCAAGTTTTACATAAAACACAGATGAACTTGTGTTGATGCCCGTAAGAATATCAGAACCAATCATCATATGAGAATAATTTATACCAAGTTGTAATAATCCATTACATAAATTATTTCAGTAATTCTTTAGAGCTTTGACATGCAACGTTTGAAGCCTGGAACGAAGTCACGCATAAGACAGAACAATCAAACACCACTAAGCCTCATAACAATGGCTTTTCTTCTTGACCAAGCCTACTTTCTTCACAGACTGTACGCAATAAATGTGCAACACATCATTCGTTTCTTGGCGTATTGGTGTTTAATTACGGAAATCATAAAGCTGAACGGATCTCGGGTTTATGAGTTAATTGGCGAGAACACAATAAAAGCACGTGCAAGAAATCACAATGAATATAGTTTTATGGGCGTTAAAACAATCACATAAAAAATGTTAATTTCGTTAATAAACATGTTTGCATTAAGAACATTTCAAAGATAGTTAACTCCCGTTGGCACTTGTGCGTTGTTAAATGATTCAGTATTGATTCTTACGATTTTGTAATACTAGAAATGGCCTACCTAGAGATAAAAGGCGATTCTTACGATTTTGTAATACTAGAAATGGCCTACCTAGAGATAAAAGGCCTTCAAAACTATATGTAACGGAGTGTAGTTTATTCAACACTATCAGTGACATTTTTCCAGCAATAAAGCTTTTGGTCAATATAAAATATACTGCATATGAATTTAAATTTATAAGGAATGATTGTACCTAAATGTATAACAATTCTAAATGACCTGCAAGTTTGCTTGAAATACCCAAGTTTAACTTTACAATACAACACAAACAACTGAGCAACACAATATCATAACTTTACAACTAATATAACAACACCAGCAATACAAATAAACTTCAAGCACCAGTCACATACAAATTAAACTGTACATATTGCAACAAATTCTACACAAGGCAAACAGGTGGCAGATTCCAACAAACATTCAAAGAGTATATATAATCAATCAAACATAGCGACGACTCAGCATTCGCCAATCCCCTAAATAAAACAGGGCTCACATATAGATATTAACCATAACCTAAAAATCTTGCACATCAACAAAAAAAAAGGATCACAGTCCAACACCATAGAACACTATGAAATATACAAAAAACACAAAATACAAACAAATTAAACAAATCAAACAGATCCAATAGTAGGCCTACATATATAAACTCTTTGACACTATTGAAAACCTTGCCTTTAAAAACCGTTACCGCTTAACCCAACAACTCCAAGCGGAACACTGATGAAGATCGCCACAGAGCGATTGAAAACGGTTCTGTCTCAACAAGTTTTTACAAATTTACACAAATTTAAAGTGGGGACAGTCGTCAATGAATGTAAAGTTATACGTAATGAGCTACAAAATCCAAGAGTTTTTAATTACTCTTTGACTATATCCATAGAAACTAATCTAATATATACTATAACTATACCTCTTTAGATAATCGATATATTTTTCATCCTATTTACGTACAGAATAGTACTACACATAACAATCGTATACTCTGTATCGATTTGTATTTCACACAGTGAAATGTTATAATTCCTAGAAATTACCTAATTTTAAATTCTACCCCCTATAAGGACACCTACGTTTTACTAATAACAATATATTTCTCGTAAAGGAAAGCAATTTTACGCTCTGAAGTGATACTACGAAAATAATTCTCTTTATTTTACGGACTGGCATCATGATATATTTTACGCTATGAAGTTTAATAAATAATCTGTAAAGGTAATACCTGTAATTTAGGCATTGCCCTGATTTACTTCAGAGAAAATGGTATAAATTGTAGGGTTTCACGTAATAATACATACATAATAAACTGTATTTTACACACTGAGATAAAATGATTCTCAGAGAATGATCTAACTTGCAGTCCCTAGAGTAAATTTGTATTTTACCTTTTTGTAATGGTATTCTCTATGACCTACTTTTTACTTTTGAAAATAGTTTTCCATCGAACTATTTTACGCTTAACCAGTTTACACATTTATAAAACTATTTCTCTACAACACAGTGAATGACACACTTTACCTCCCCCAATCGAGGTTTCTACACAATGGCTAATGACGTATGTTTTACCCTTTAAAAAACATTTCTTTGCCAAATGACCTATATTTTACCCTTTAAACCAATCCCTTACTAAATGGCCGAAATACTATGTCGGACATTCGACTCCGTAATACACTTTATATCAGTTGTAAATGAACCTCTAAACCTACAGACAGAAGTGAAACTGACGCCATCTTAACCGCTTTACAAAATTAACTATATAGGTTAGTGTTACCCGGCCCACCCCCTCCCTCGGCGTTAGATTTTGCACAGTCCACTAAGATTGTAAAGACACGCCGAAGGGGGGACTCGCTGCATTGACGACTCTGACGTGGAAATTTGCATAGACTCATTCAATGTCACTATAATTTGACCAGGAGATAAAAGTGTATTAAACATTTGCGACATGTGAAAAGCGGAACCATAATGATCCCGTCAGTCTCCTTTTGTAGGTACTGGATTGCGCAACCGAGAGACGGGAATCTGCACTACCGAAAGTGACACCTGGTACCGTCCAGAACATAAAAATATTGTAAACGGTAAGGGTCGTGCGAAGGGGGATTGGCAAAGTAGAGTTTATGATATGCAAAGTATTGTCTAGATGTAATGGCGTGTAAGTGCATATAGCAGCAAGATGTCGCCCTGGAAACCCTTCCACACATCCGCGCTGCCAATTTAATAACGTCTTTGTGGCACATTTTCAAACTCCCTTAAAGTACATTGCCGACTTCAACGTTTTATAAACTACACATTTTTGCGTCGCCATGATTAGTGATTTAAACTTTAAAAACTACCAACTTATATACTGAATTTAGTTCAATATTAGTTTTATGAAGCGAACGTCCCTCTATAATTTTATAAAATGGCAGTTCGTAGATAAAATTATCAACGGTATAAATGTATGAAATAAGTACATTCAACCCAAAGTTAAAAATTAAGATTTATTGGTTTCTTAACATAAAAAATTGTGTCAATTAATACTTCAGTCCAGGATTATGTGCGTGAATTTTGATGCAATATATTTGTTAATTGCTCTATCAATTTAAGAATCAACCTTTTCCGATTACCAGGCAACTCAAAATTTGCCACTGTATTTTTTTTAAGTAAAATTAAGTTAATAAATTTAAATCAATGAAGTTATACTATGTATTTACAAGGAAAAAATGTTTTAAGGAGCTCGCATTATTGTACCAGTACGGTTTATCCGAAAAGAAGAAGAGAGGTTTTCAAATTTTACATTGCATCCATTAAAAAAAATGCAAATAAGAGTTTCATGTTAGAAATACTTTATTTGATCGTACATAAAGCAAGCAGCCTACATAAGTATTAAACAATATATTTTGATTAATTCAGTTAGCACAAGCGTAATATCTTCTAAATAATTTCAAACTATAAATATTTCGAGGAGAAGGTGGGTTTTGATGTTTTCAATCAAGAAACCTGGTTTCTCGAGTAATTTATGTCATTTATACTTTACAACTCAAGTCCCACAATCCAACGTACGCTCGTTACGTTACATATTTACTCCACTAAAAGCGTGTGTATTGAAAGTTCATGGAAAACGTTGTTCGAAAACGAAGTGAAATTATTCTAATATACTCCAAGTGGCATTGTTTGGAAAAGGGTAGTATTGTTTGTACTTCCGCTTAAAAACAAGAAACTGTGTCACCAAAGCATAGAGGGTGGAATGACGGAGTGGGGAAGGAACAGGTTAAACGTCGACCCCTCCATCAACGGATCAGTTCGTCAAAGAGAAACGTGAAATATTAGTTTGGTAACTGCAAGGTCTGGCCGTTACGGCAAAATTAATGTCAGAAAACCACCCAGGCTGAAACAAGTCTATTTCCTGTGAGAAAGTTAGTAGAGTTGCGTTCTGAGCCTCAAAAATTACAGAAATGCTGGATTGAATACAAATTGGTTTTAACTACGTGGAAATCTGAAAATACGGAAAGCCCCGTTTTATTACGTTGTCATCTGCGTTTGTACTTGAAAAGAAGCAAATATCACTATGCTTATCCTAAAGATCTTTCATACAAATATAAGTGTAATTTATAATCTTAATGTAAATGCTTTATATAGATATAGTTGCCCACGTGTGGGACATGGCACATGTCTTGTGTGATAAACAATGTAATTTTTTTGCATATGAAATTTTTTCACTTATAAGGCTGTGCATCGTTAATACTTGTAAGGGCCGTACATGATAGGTTACTACAGCTACGCGACTCTGCTAAGAAAGTGTAATAAACCCTCTTAAATCCCTTATGTCTCTACCTAACCCTGCCTGTATTTCTAATACTCTTCTACTCCTTGGAACCCTTAAAACTACAAAATAAAAATATTATTAGCATTACAAAATTGTGTGTGTGTGTGTGTGTGTGTGTGTGTGTGTGTGTGTGTGTGTGTGTGTGTGTGTGTGTGTGTGTGTGTGTGTGTGTGTGTGTGTGTACGCACGCGTGTGCATGCCGTTACATAACGTATTCTACGTAAAATATGTTATATTATTGTACGAGATCAGGAAACCGGGATCAAAGATTTCAGAGAGTTCACATTTTAAAGGTATAGTTACAAAATCTTGAAAGAAAAATCATTTTTATGATGAAAAACAGGCGACATAGGTAAAGTAAAGATAAGATGTGAAAAAAATCTTTTTTCTAATATTATTACTGGGGTTTGAAGAAGAGTTGAAAGAAAGATATAACCAAGATCTAATGCAAATAATATAGACCCACTTAATGTCAATCATATTAGGAGCACTACTTCTACACTGGCAAGGCTTAAAGGAATGTGATAAGAACTGTAACCCTTGAGGTCAAAAGTGTAACCCTGGTTAAAAAAATGAGAATTAAAATACAAAAAGATGTTCACACGTTGAGATATTCCTTGGCGATTATTCAATGGAGAAGTTAAAATAAAATATTGAATAAAGCAAAATTCAATCTTTGTATTTCGCAAGAACTCGGGTTCACCAGAATAATATTTCTTGTTACAGTGAAAAATCCCTTAAACAAAACTCTATACAACCACAATACGATTGCTAAACTATTCTAGCACGGAGGAGAAAGCTCTTTATGCGTGAAGGAAGTATTTGACCTTGCCTTCCAAGTCAAAGTTTGCATACATGACAGGTAGCTGTAGTTGCCACCTGCTGACTCATAAAGCTACCGAACCTTCATTCCTCAACAACTGTTCGGAGAAATACTTCAGCAGGAATGTTCTTGGGACGTTTTTACTGCCGACTGCGATGAAAAGTGTTCTGCTCCATTCGACGTCTGGTTAATGAAGCTTTACCAACATTTTGTTATAGAAATGCTATAACCTTGGATAACTTAAATCCATAACAACTGTTACGAGAAATATTTAAAGAGCTAGAGGACTACTGGCATTAATAACCGATGAGAGTTTTGTTTCATTCGGTGCCAAACAACCGCTCTAGTCTTTGGAAACTTATGCACGCTATTGAAATTGATCTGCTTTGAATTATACAGTACATCGACTGTCTTTCACTCCATTGGATTTTATTGTCCATAACGTTCGTCGAGACGTTATTCTTGCAAACAGAAAAAAAACTTTTTAAATTTATCTCACAGGTTGAACTACGTGACCAACAGTAACAAACTTAAATTATAATTGATCAGTCTTTTGTTCAAAGAAGGATCTAACCACATTACATTTACTAACATTCTACAGAATATTTCAAGCATTGCAAGAAACAAAATTTACTTTTGATAAAAATATTTCGACAACATAATTCGTTCTAAATTTCCAGTTGAGGGGCAAGAAGGTGTACGCTTGAGGTACAATACAGAGAACTGATGCAGAACAAACCGTCTACCGGCTCAAGCAAAGACAATTCAGCAAAAAATCTTGCTGTTTCCGAGGTTTCTTTACAATTAAATTGACAGTTGCGACTGTCATTCTTGTTTTTATTTCTCTTTTATTCTTTCTGGTCTAATCTTCAACTACATACTTGTTAATGTATTATTTTTACTTTTTTTCTGAATTATTTCTTACAAATGTTTTTTTCCAAACAGACGAAAATCAGAGTCTTGCTTTTATATATACGTCTCTAAAAATGTCAACATCTATTACCCTACATAAAAATAAAAATTCAGAACTATGATTCAGGCATCCTAGCTGAAAGTTTCAGATTTACTTCGCTATTTCCTACAGGTTTGCTTCTCAATTTCAGAAATTGTTTCAGACTTGCTTTATTATTCGCAAGATTTTCTTTGCAGTGTGCTGAATCTACTTCGGGATTTTCATAAATATTTCCGATTTGTTTCATAATTGGAAGAATTTGATTCATATTTGTTTCGCTACTAAGCGAAATTTTTTTTTTTAGATTTGCTTTACAATTTCCAGAAATTGCTTCAGATTTGTTTCGTAATTTACAGAAAAAGATTTACATTTGCCTCACAATGCGCAAAATCTATTTCATATTTGCTTCGCAATTCTCGGAATTTGTATCAGATTTGCTACACAATTCTCAGAATTTGAATCAGATTTTCTACGCAATTTGCATAATTTCTCCAGGTTACAAAAAAAACTACCAGAAAGCCCAAAGAATTGCCCATCTAAACAAATAATACTGCCAAATAAAACAAGTAAAAGGGCCTACGACATGTTTCTTAAAAACACCTTCCAAATTTGGTTGTGAACACTGGCAAATTTTCTCTGCAATTCTTTGAAATCGATTTATACCCAAACCGTCAATTTTAATGACAAAATTGTGAAATTATAGTACTTAATTTCTACGCCCAGTTTTCAATGCACGTCCTGTGAGGTCTCACCCTTAATGTATTTATTTATTTTAATTTTCGGTATTTTACGTAGACCATAAAAGGCGCAGGACCTCGTATTACGTTTTGAAAGAATATATTTTTACATAACACATTTTCAATTAGGGGATCTTAAATTCAATTGCGTTTGATTTGTCTTTTATTCATTGTCGAGAAAGACCGAAGCTGTACAGTCACGTCTTTACAATTTACTGTTCTTTGATAATAATAAAATATAATACTACGCTCCTTTCAAAGAAAAGTCTAGTATAAAACGAAGTAGTTCCAAAAATAGTTATACCTGTGAAACATTAGTGCCCTTTTGTAATTGCAAAATGTTATATTACACCTAAAAATATCTCCAGTATTAGGTGGCACATTTGCTATCAAGTTTAACAGGTAATTGTAACATTTAAAAAAATTGACACTATCAATTATAAAATAAAATTAAAAAGTCAACAAAATTCGAAATTAATTTAGTTTACATTATTTACTATAAGTACCCAACAGATCTTGTGCAACAGTATGGCTAATAATTTTTCCGATGGAGAATGGATTATTGATTTAAAATTTGATAATGTTTAATTCACTGAAATTTACAAAATGCATATCCGATGTACAAGTATTTCACTATTAAATTGTTTTGAACCTTTAACAAAAAAGGAAAACACTACAGACTCACGTTGAGCCAGAAAAGCTCAACGTCCATTACCATTTGCTTTCTTATTAACAGATTTTTTCGCTCACTTTACAAAAAAAAAGGTCGAATTGGATTACACGCTTAGCATATCTCGTTAGCTTTGACAAGTGCAGATACACTCGCAAAGAGCCAAACAAGGGTCGGATCCACCCTTCACATCCGTATTTATTTTCAACCAGTGTGGTCTCTGGAGCTAAAACAAAACCGGATCTTCCGAATAAAATTCTTGAGCACTTGTTTTTTTCCAGGCCAAACGTTTATTGTGTGTGAGATTATGCAATAATGTACGGATGAGTGAACCGCCGTACCGGTAGGACGAGCGGGATATCGGGTTACCGCCGTTCCCTCCGCTCTGATAATTGGGACACTTAGGCTGTCTCACGCTCCTACTCCTACAACATCCCTTACCTTATCTCGGCTTCATCATTCACCGCGGTATAATTTTTTGTTACCGATTTTAAAAAAATAGTACAATAGTCTTATAAGAAAAAAAACCGGATAGAAAAATTACTTAAATATTTTCTCACCACTATTAATATACTCCGTTTCAGAGTTTTTAATTACGCGTACTATTTCTTAGTATTTATCTACTTTCCTAAGTGTATGTAAAAAACTGCAACAAGTGAAACAATTTCAAGTACAAAATAATTTTCATTCTGATAATAAACCTCTTCTCAGAACTTGTAAAAATGAAAAAACCAATTTTGTGTTGAAACGAAGGTAAAATTATATTGGTATTATAAAAAAAGACATCATAAATTGTATTGTATATACAAAGGTGTGTGAAAATATTTAGATAAAATAGAACAAATTTACAGTTATTTTTTGTGTTACTGATGAACCTGAAAATCCAATTAATAAAAATGCAGCAATTATAAAACAGACTGAAGCCAACAGTCATTATTTCTAAGCCCACAGTAGCCTAAATGTTTGGGATATGCGATATTTATTTTCTGAAGTCTCTATTTTTTCAAAGATTATTATCTGTCAAATATCTCTAGCCGATTAAAAGTATAAAATGTTTCGTATATAACCGTGAAAGACTAAAACATAAAACAATAAATAATACATCCGCGCGTCGCTGAAACCACCCCAGTTTTATTACAGAAGCACCAATTACCTCTCTTTTTATTGCGTCGTCGTAAAGTTGATAAAATTGGAAATAAAAGCTAAATAACGTTTATAGTCGACGCAGTACATATCGATATTTAATTTGCTACAACTCAAGGGAACATTGTCAAAAGGTTTTACGGCCGCGACGACCCGTTCGCTTGTATTAACGTTGGTTTTCAACATCGCCACGAAAATTCATGTCTCCACTGTGTGTAACAAGTTTCATTTCGAACTGGTTTTCTAAATTGCTCTTAATAATGGGTTAATAGTTTGATTTTAATTGGAAAGTCACTGGAGTATTGAGAGAATGGAACTTACTGGACGTTGCCATGGCAATGCACTCCACTAACCGATGTTTGGATGAAATTACTTACACAGCGTTATTGCGTGGAATAAAAAAAGATTAACAACTTTAAACCCTACCACAAACATTTAATAACACCAAATATATAAATATATTTTTTATCGTATTACAAATTTTTTATCATAAGTGGTATTAATTTTTATTAATACTTTTCACCACCATCTCGCTTAGAAATTAGTTTCATAATCTAAAAATAGAGCAGATTAAGCCTAGACGCTTCAGAGATTCCCTAACTTTAATTTACATACTTTGTCAGTTTTTGTTTCCAATTATAAATGAAAATCTTGAGCAACAAAAATGTAACGTACGTAATTTTTTAACGCTTAATTTTTTCAATATTTTACCCCCAAAACATAATCACCAATCAGAAATATTTAAATTGGCAGGACGTTTCTAATATTAAATCCCCTTATTCAATGAAATCGTAAAGAATATTTAGTTTTCACTATTTTTAAGATTCTGGGAAGATCTTTATTTCCATAATTTTACACTACTTATCTAATAATCTTCAATTCTAATTTTTTAATTACATAGGTCTACTGTTTTATATTTACGTTATTAATAATGTGTTTAAAAAAACGTTTTAAAAAATATAACTCAAACGTTATTTAAAATTTAATGTACGATTTTTCAGGACCAAATAAATGGAAGTTATAGCCTAATAAATTATTTTATTAAACAACTTATTCCTAATAAATTATTTTATTAAACAACTTATTCCTTTCAACTCATATTCATAAAATTCCTCTAACGTGTTCAAAATCTTAATATACTTTAGTAGGCCTATTTTAATAAATTTCATATCAGGTTTAAGGTTGCTATGACAGATAACCTCTATTCGGTCATTGCTACAAGCCGAAATTAAACGTTAAATCAAGGAGCGTATGTTATTAAATCTACTGCTAATTATCAGTGTTTATTTAAAAAAAAAGGGTTCAACCTTTTCGTCTAGAAATAACATTGTATGCTACTATTGATATTGTAGCCTTCAATTTATCAAAAACAGTTGATATTACTCACTCCCAAACCGATCAGGTTAATGAAATTATGTATCATTAAATGTATACGTGCGCATAAAGTTTTAAAATTTACAAGGTATAAATGCGTTTAAGGTAAAATGATGAGTTCGAATAATAAAAATAGTCCATTTTTTCTTTTTAAAAACATTTGAACAGTGTTTGGAATATCAAACCTCTAGAACGTACTCAATATGCAGCCCCAATCATTGGAACGTACTCAATATGCAGCCTCAATCATTGGAACGTACTCAATATGCAGCCCCAATCATTGGAACGTACTCAATATGCAGCCCCAATCATTGGAACGTACTCAATATGCAGCCCCAATCATTGGAACGTACTCAATATGCAGCCCCAATCATTGGAACGTACTCAATATGCAGCCCCAATCATTGGAACGTACTCAATATGCAGCCCCAATCATTGGAGCGTACTCAATATGCAGCCCCAATCATTGGAACGTACTCAACATGCAGCCCCAATCATTGGAGCGTACTCAATATGCAGCCCCAATCATTGGAACGTACTCAATATGCAGCCCCAATCATTGGAACGTACTCAACATGCAGCCCCAATCATTGGAGCGTACTCAATATGCAGCCCCAATCATTGGAACGTACTCAATATGCAGCCCCAATCATTGGAACGTACTCAATATGCAGCCTCAATCATTGGAACGTACTCAATATGCAGCCCCAATCATTGGAACGTACTCAATATGCAGCTCCAATCATAAATATTTACGAATATAAAAACAAAGGTTTAAGGTAATTATAATTAATAAAGGTAAGTTATTATTACGTATTATTTAAGGTACGTTTAAATAATAGTTTTATTGAAAAACTTTTGATGATTCAACTTTTTCTTGTGCTTGTAGCCCTTCTGTAGATGATCGCATACGTTTTATAGGCAGCATTACAGATTTTCATACCGATCCTATTTGCTATCGATTCTATGCGCCGCATGTCACCAGATCAAGAACAATCGGATTAGGCACTCCCATGTAAAATGACTTGATAAAATGTGTCGAATGTGGGAGCGGGTTGTCGCCCCTGTAAAATATTAGTGGGCAGCAATTTGTCTCAGGCTGCTTACAAAATGTCTGACAAAGCCGCCCGTAAGTGTAGTTAATTAGGATTGTGACTTTGGGAAACAGATTTATTCCTCTACTTAATTAGTTCTAAGAGATTCACGCCCGGTTTCGCGCGAGTTCAACATTTGCCAGGGTACAAATGTTGACATTATTGTTCCTTTCTGTGCTCTTAAGGGACATTGAATACAAAAGTAGTGAATTGGCAATGTTTAGAACGATTCTAAAATAAACAGGTAAGTTAAATTAACCTTCATACAGTTGTATTACACAAGCGTAGCTTATTTGGAGCAAAGAATCTGTAACGGACTAAATACGGATGGGGTTGGGGCGTCAAGCTCCCAACATTAAGAAATGAAACAAAATCGGGGTTAATAAATAGTAATGATGGAGCTGATACTTGGTCATATCTTAGCACTTATTCCTTACATCGAAATGTACATAAGGGTTTAAGTAACTTGTGTTATTTTTTATTATTTTTGTGGTTTTCTTTAATATTATTATTGAAACTTCAAAATAATTAATTAAAACTTTAGTTTGACTTAAAAATAAATCCCTATAGAAACTTCATAAAAGAAGTCAGTATAGGCTAAAACAAAAATAAAACAATTTGAATAAAATAATAAGGAAAATTGCAAACAAAATTTTTGACAACCGAGACTTAAATGTAAATGAAAAAGAAAGTGTAGCAAAAATTAAACAAAGGGAATTAATACATTGTTGATTTAGAGCCAGAATATTAATGTTAAAAGATGAAGAACAAAGAAGAAAATAGTCTTTAAAATCAGTTTTAGAAGTTTTGGGGCAAAACTTAATTTAAAATTAAGAAATATTTTTTTATTTCCATCTGTTAGTTTACCCTCTCCTTACATAATATATATCTTGTTTAAATTTTACATCGTTAATAAAATACTTTTTATTCGTCCACTCAAATTCGAATAATTTTTTTCAACTTGTAGTAGATAATACCAGATTTTAATACATTAATTCAAATAGAAATTCCTTCATTAAATTTTATGAATTAATTTCAATGTTATAAGGGAAAACAACTTTTCAAAAAAAGCAAGGTATCCAATATATTTAATAAGAGATAACATGATTCATAAAACAGGAGTTTTAACGAAGTTAAATTACTTGAAATTTTTCTTTGTTCACCTCGTTAGGGATTTAGTTTAAATATTTGTTTGTTTATATTACTTGTTAATGGTAACTTATCAGAGCTTCATTGTGAGCAAAAATGAAATAATACCAACTTACAACAATTTTATATATATATATATATATATATATATATATATATATATATATATATATATATATCATCCATATAACCAAAAAATGGCAGCACTGTATAATTTATTATATAGAATGCAAAAATACCAATGAACTTAAATGAACAAATAAAAGAGAAAAATATAATATATCAAATTGGTTTAGAAAATGGATATAAAAGAAAAACTATAGATAAATTAAATAATAACATAATAAAAAATCGAAAATAACTTTGTTCATAATAAGAGAGAAAAAATTTGGACAACTTTTATATTCATTGGTAACGAAATAAACAAAATTACAAGATTATTTAAAGAAACAAATTTACAAATTACATACAATACTGATAATAAAATTAAAAATTTAATAAACAATAACAATAATCAAAATAATATGCACGAAAGGAATGGAGTATATAATACAAAATGTCAAGCTTGTAATAAATTATATGTAGGACAAACAAAAAAGAAATTAAAAGAAAGATACAAAGAACATTTAAACGCTTATATCAAACCAAACATATACAAATCAAATTTAGCTACTCATTGCATTAATAATGAACACGAATTTCCTAAAATAGCAAATATGAAATTAATAAGAGAATTAAATAAAGGATAAAAGATGAATATATATATATATATATATATATATATATATATATATATATATATATATATATATATATATATATATATATATAGTATATATAACTCAAAACTATAATTGTATTGTCAAATGATATTCAATTAATATCTTTAAATACTTGTTTCTCATTAATTTTTAAATTTTAATGTTTAAGTGTTTTCCAATAGATTTTAACTCTTGCTGTCGGATAAAAGTTTTATAATTTACTAAAATTTACGGTAGCCCAAAAAATTTCAAATTAATATTTTCTATTTTAAAATACGAGCAAAACTATAAATTTAATAGTATGCAGAGAAGTATTACTTAACCTAAACCAAAATAGACTATATATGATGTATTAAAGCCCGGTTAGTAAACGTAGGCAACCTATTGGGAAAGAGGGGTGCTACATTAAGGAATTTTTAAAATTTTCTTAAAGTCAAAACAAAGCCGAAATGGAAAGCAACTGTTACTTTTCATTCAACTACTTTCAATTATTTTCTATTCATTTTATGAAAAATTGGCATTCTATTTACTTACTTATTTATCTCAGTTATTAATCAAACGTTATAAAACATATTCCTTGTTATAATACTTATTAACTGAGACACATTTCCGAAGTTATATTTCAGCCAGACCCCGCCGAAGGTACTTAAATGAGGCCAAAAATTTGTTTGACCCTGGGTACAACATTAGATTATTTATATAAGAAAATAGTTATCCCGGGGCGGGATAAGCAAATGTATTAACATTTTTAAATATAATTCGCAAAATTAACTTTTAAAGAATGGACAAAATAGGGACTAACTGCTAAATTAAAATAAAACTTTCCTCGTCTGTTTCTTTATGGAATAGAATCCATTGTCTTGCAAATTTATTCAAGTTATTTTGAAAGATTAAGCATTCTTTATGTCCAGCCTATATGCTAATGGAAAGGTTTAGAAATCTCGTGACTAAAGCATATGCAATATGGACGAGATAAATTAACAGCGCGAATATTAGTATTGACAACATTCAGCAAGTTTTTATTTTTCCTCGACGTAAAATTTCCCACACATCAAGTGGTCTACAGTTAGCTGCTCGTGAGAACCAAGTGAACCCCCCCCCCCTAATGAACGCGTAAACTACAGTGAGCAACGCACTAGTACTTACTAAATATAGTATTAAAGTCTGCATTTTGTGGCGGAATGAACAGGTCTATCAACGTGCGCAGACCTTCAGATCCACGGAAGTGATATAAGGAAAAGGTATCCAGCGTAACGTTTGTAATACGAAGGCCTATATTTCCTGGAAAACGTTGCGTGAACATCCGCGATGGATGAGTAGCATGTTGCTTTTACAGTGAATTTCTGGACAACTTCAGTGCTTCGGCTTATGTTAAATGCCATAGTAACAAAATTCGCCCTATAGCTACGTGTTCAGTTTTATAAGACTTTATTTTATGTGGAATCTTATTGGCTGCTATTTCAGCGAAGAGAGATTATCTTCTAAAAACTACAGGTGTCTGTTTCTCACTTTATCATTTACGGTTTAGTATATTGGAGTCAAATGTTTTTAGATTTATGTTAAACATACTTTTGTCTAACACCCTTAAAAACAACTTCTTTACAAAAAACAGCGTCTCACATTAAAAAATTACATCTAGAAGGAACCAAAAATACAACGTAAACTATTAGAATATATTTCTTATACCAAGTCAATTTTTCTCTCTATAATATAATTCTAGTTCTTTGTTTGAGTCACTACCACATTTCAGTTTACTGTGCCTAACCTATCGTATCCTAGCAGAGCACAGCATAGCTAGTACAGTTTATCCAAATCTAGGAACCGCACAGCCAAACACATTATGGTCTACCTAGTACTGCCTAGCCCTGCACAGCCAAGTTCAGCCCAGCATACCTTAGCTAAGCACAGTTCTGCACAGCCAAGTTAACCCCACCCTACCTTAGCACAGTATAGCCCAACGCATTATGTGTACCTATCCTAGACCCCTAAACCTTGCACAGCTCTGGCGAGCCTACCTTAGCATAGCACAGTCCAACACATTACAGTTTATCTATCCTATAGTCCCTAGCTTTAAACAGCCAAGTTCAACCCAACCTACCATAGCACAGAACAACAAGGCATTAAAGTCTACCTATCCTAAACTCCCTAAACTCGCACAGCTATGCACAGCACGTTCCGCCAAGCCTAGCTTACACCTAACGGTCCATCTATCCTAGACTCCCTAGTCTTGGACAGCGCACAGGTCTCACAGCCAAGTTCAACCCAACCTCCATAGCACAGAACAACAAGGCATTAAAGTCTACCTATCCTAAACTCCCTAAACTCGCACAGCTATGCACAGCACGTTCCGCCAAGCCTAGCTTACACCTAACGGTCCATCTATCCTAGACTCCCTAGTCTTGGACAGCGCACAGGTCTCACAGCCAAGTTCAACCCAACCTCCATAGCACAGAACAACCCAAGGCATTAAAGTCTACCTATCCTAAACTCCCTAAACTCGCACAGCTATGCACAGCACGTTCCGCCAAGCCTAGCTTACACCTAACGGTCCATCTATCCTAGACTCCCTAGTCTTGGACAGCGCACAGGTCTCACAAACAAGTTCATCCTATACAAATTTGTTATAAAAGCCTACAAGTGGACACTAATTTCTGTCTAGATGTTTAACACAGGTTATAACCTTTGGAGTGATAACAAGAAGAAAAAATATTTAAAACGCTCCGAGGTTTTTAATCTTCACATCCGATCGATTTTGGAATAACCTTTTTATAGTAAAATATGTATAATAAACTACGTTAATTTTTCCCACCCACAAATATAATAAAAATCGAGTTTAAAACATAACTAGCAAATTAAATATTATTTAAGTGGTCGCTTTTTATTTTGTGTCCAACATAATACTTACTAGCCGCTGACCAGTGCCTTTATTATTAATCTACAAACTCGAGTGAATCTCTTCCAATGAAAAATATACGTTATTTTGTTTTGTAAAAACGTGATACTTGTTTATCTGATTACGAGTCATTATTTTTAATAACAAAACCCTTGTCCTATCAAGATTTTGTTGTTACATCTTCTCTTGGCTACATTACTTCCTGACCGAGCTCACTAGACCAGACAGGGTTTTCCTAAAGGCAAAACACCAACCACCGAACCGAAAGCGGTTCAACTATCTAAACCGCTAGAATGAGCTTAAAAAGTTAAACTACAAATTGTAGTGTGCAACTAACAAGCGAAACGCCTAAGCGCTGGCTGCGGAACCGGTCTTCCGTCAGCTGGCACCTTCCATACTCCCTCCGAATATCATATTTCGGATTAACGAAGACGAAAAGACCACCATCCTGGTAGGATTTAGATTTTATGAATACATCATCTCCTGTCCATTCATTGTATACGGAAAGTGATTGTTCCAGAAGGGAACAAGATTGCAGAATTATAATCCTAGCCTGAAATTTTGAAGGGGAAGGTTTTTAATACGGTAATAATTTTCAAACCCTTTTCCCATTCCTTGTTTGACAGCCAGAACTTCAAGCCTTTGTACCTGCCTGTAATGAGATGCTAAGCCCCTATTATTATCTGTACATAAATAAGGTCTTAAGAGAAAAGTAATCACGCCTTGCAGAACTCAAGTGGTCTTGAGTAAAGTGTTGGTGAACCTAGATGACGCTAGACCTCGGACCGAGCAACACAACTCCCCTTTATAATCCCAGCTAACGACTCTATTATATACTAGATAGCTCTACAGTTTGGGATTTAAGTACTTTTCAATGTGGATTGCAGGACGGGTTCAAGGATGTGTGGGGGTGATCAAAACTGCATGAGACGTTTCGTTGAAATGACGTTTAAAATGAGCAGGCTTGAAACGCCTAGTTTGAGGTTCAAATTATGAATACACAATCACAAAAGAGGACGCTCTTCGATTTTTAGATGCCAATATGTAGTACATGTTAAGCATTAGCTTCTAAATTAACAATACCTGTAATAATGAATTTTTACAATGTATTCATCAATAAAACAAAAAACACGACATTAAAAACATCTGTCATTGGTTTTACTTATGAAGATGGTAATAATTAACGAATGAGAATGCGTGATGTAGAAAATAATTTCATTACAGTTCTTGAATGTGTTGATTTAAGAACAATGCATTTATTTAACTTGAAATCAAAATATTTAACTTCCCCGTCATGGTAAACAAACTCTCTCCTTAAGCTATGAGAAATAAAGAATTTATGTAAAATCTACATTAACGGTATAGGCTCAATAGAGCCCTTAATTGAGCAGAAGAAATTTTTGTACTTTTAAAATTCTTAACCATACTTTCACAATTTGTGTGTGTAGGGGGAGGTATGTGCGTGCGCGCGCTCTCATCTATGAATTTATAAACTCATAACATTTTTGAAATAACTCTTCTTATAAAAAAAATTGGTAAAACAATTAAAAATTTTAATAGTATTGTTTTGACCAAGATAAACATTTTCCATTTATAAACATTAGAAAATCTCATAAAGCATCAATTTCAATTTTCAGCGTACCACTTTTCAGTTGTATTGCTATCTGTTACATTTTTTCCTACATTTTCGTTTAACGTAATACTAAGACAAGTAAAGAAAGTATAAAGCTTTATCAGTAGTTTTTAAGCATAAACACAATGATTTAACCTAAAACACTTGAAAACATTTTAGCTGTAAAATCATCGACTCAGTATATATAAGTACTGCTTCTTGCTGCCGCCATTGGCGTGCTTTAATTCCTTCCATTGTTTTAAATTTCAAGTTTGCATTCACGTCTAACAGATCTAATCTTACAACAATAATAAATGTAACAATTGTAACGCAACAGGACCGTCACTGGTAAGTAAATTGCTTAGTCCTACAAGTTAAGGTTATAAAAATCGCCTACATTTGTCCATAACAAATCGATTATTTTGTACTTTGCATAGGTTGCATTTAACTACGCAATAAAATAAAGCATTTCGATTTATTGCACCTATAAAACACGCATTAACAAAGTGTTAAATTATCCTTCAATCTTCGTCTTCATTTAAAAACCTTAAGGCAAGGTTGGCGTACAACATATGTTATGCACATGTTTTATTTAGTAACATGTGTTTTTAAAACCTACACGACTGTTCCACCGCTGTTCTGTTTTAAAAGTTTAAAGTAGATGTTGGGATAGGTCGTGGTTCAAAGAGTTACTTAGAAATAATGTACATATACAATGTGATTTTATTAATCACAGAGCAAATCTATCAGCCACGAAATGCAGTACTGCCCCAACATAAATCTTGACCAATAATATCAAAACCCGATTTAGATGGGGAAATGGTTCCAAAATATGCTTATAGCTCTTGGTTTTGTTAAACCCCTTTTTAAAACTGAAAACTATTTTTGACAGATTCTTACAACTAAGTAAGGGTGGGGAAACTATATACGACAGATTCTTACAACTAAGTAAGGGCGGGGAAACTATATACGACAGATTCTTACAACTAAGTAAGGGTGGGTAAAACTATATACGACAGATTCTTACAAATAAATAAGAGTGGGGAAAACTATATACGACAGATTCTTAAGGTTGGGGAAAACTATAAACGACATATTCTTTCGACTAAGTAAGGATGGGAAAATTATATACGACAGATTCTTACAAATAAGTAAGGATGGGGAAAACTATATACGACAGATTCTAACAAATAAAGGTGGGGAAAACTATATACGACATATTCTTACAAATAAGTAAAGGTGGGGAAAACTATATACGACATATTCTTACAAATAAGTAAGGGTGGGGAAAACTATATACGACATATTCTTACAAATAAGTAAGGGTGGGGAAAACTATATACGACATATTCTTACAAATAAGTAAGGGTGGGGAAAACTATATACGACATATTCTTACAATTAAGTAAGGGTGGGGAAAACTATATACGACAGATTCTTAAGGTTGGGGAAAACTATAAACGACATATTCTTTCGACTAAGTAAGGATGGGAAAACTATATACGACAGATTCTTTCAAATAAGTAAGGATGGGGAAAACTATATACGACAGATTCTTACAAATAAGGGTGGGGAAAACTATATGCGACATATTCTTACAAATAAGTAAAGGTGGGGAAAACTATATACGACATATTCTTACAAATAAGTAAGGGTGGGGAAAACTATATACGACATATTCTTACAAATAAATGTGGGGAAAACTATATACGACATATTCTTACAAATAAGTAAGGGTGGGGAAAACTATATACGACATATTCTTACAAATAAGTAAGGGTGGGGAAAACTATATACGACATATTCTTACAAATAAGTAAGGGTGGGGAAAACTATATACGACAGATTCTTAAGGTTGGGGAAAACTATAAACGACATATTCTTTCGACTAAGTAAGGATGGGAAAACTATATACGACAGATTCTTACAAATAAGTAAGGATGGGGAAAACTATATACGACAGATTCTTACAAATAAGGGTGGGGAAAACTATATACGACATATTCTTACAAATAAATGTGGGGAAAACTATATACGACATATTCTTACAAATTAGTAAGGGTGGGGAAAACTATATACGACATATTCTTACAAATAAGTAAGGGTGGGGAAAACTATATACGACATATTCTTACAAATAAGTAAGGGTGGGGAAAACTATATACGACAAATTCGTAAGGTTGGGGTAAACTATAAACGACATATTCTTTCGACTAAGTAAGGATGGGAAAACTATATACGACAGATTCTTACAAATAAGTAAGGATGGGGAAAACTATATACGACAGATTCTTACAAATAAGAAAAGGTGGGGAAAACTATATACGACATATTCTTACAAATAAGTAAAGGTGGGGAAAACTATATACGACATATTCTTACAAATAAGTAAGGGTGGGGAAAACTATATACGACATATTCTTACAAATAAGTAAGGGTGGGGAAAACTATGTGCGACAGATTCTTACAAATAAGGGTGGGGAAAACTATATACGACAGATTCTTACAAATAAGGGTGGGGAAAACTAGCGACAGATTCTTACAAATAAGGGTGGGGAAAACTATATACGACAGATTCTTACAAATAAGTAAGGGTGGGGAAAACTATATACGACATATTCTTACAAATAAGTAAGGGTGGGGAAAACTATATGCGACATATTCTTACAAATAAGTAAGGGTGGGGAAAACTATATGCGACAGATTCTTACAAATAAGGGTGGGGAAAACTATATACGACAGATTCTTACAAATAAAGGTGGGGAAAACTATATACGACAGATTCTTACAAATAAGTAAGGGTGGGGAAAACTATATGCGACAGATTCTTACAAATAAGGGTGGGGAAAACTATATACGACATATTCTTACAAATAAGTAAGGGTGGAGAAAACTATATACCACATATTCTTACAAATTAAGTAAGGATGGGGAAAACTAAATACGACATATTCTTACAAATAAGTAAGGGTGGGGAAAACTATATGCGACAGATTCTTACAAATAAGGGTGGGGAAAACTATATACGACAGATTCTTACAAATAAGGGTGGGGAAAACTAGCGACAGATTCTTACAAATAAGGGTGGGGAAAACTATAAACGACAGATTCTTACAAATAAGTAAGGGTGGGGAAAACTATATATGACATATTCTTACAAATAAGTAAGGGTGGGGAAAACTATATGCGACATATTCTTACAAATAAGTAAGGGTGGGGAAAACTATATGCGACAGATTCTTACAAATAAGGGTGGGGAAAACTATATACGACAGATTCTTACAAATAAGGGTGGGGAAAACTATATACGACAGATTCTTACAAATAAGTAAGGGTGGGGAAAACTATATGCGACAGATTCTTACAAATAAGGGTGGGGAAAACTATATACGACATATTCTTACAAATAAGTAAGGGTGGGGAAAACTATATACCACATATTCTTACAAATTAAGTAAGGATGGGGAAAACTAAATACGACATATTTATACAACTAAGTAAGGATGGGAAAACTATATAAGACATATTCTTACAACTAAGTAAGGATGGGAAAACTATATACGACATTTTTACAAATACGTAAGGGTGGGGAAAACTATATAAGACATATTCGTACAACTAAGTAAGGATGGGAAAACTATATAAGACATATTCTTACAAATAAGTAAGGGTGGGGAAAACTATATACGTCATATTCTTACAACTAAGTAAGGATGGGAAAACTATATACGACAGATTCTTACAAATAAGTAAGGATGGGGAAAACTATATACGACAGATTCTTACAAATAAGAAAAGGTGGGGAAAACTATATACGACATATTCTTACAAATAAGTAAAGGTGGGGAAAACTATATACGACATATTCTTACAAATAAGTAAGGGTGGGGAAAACTATATACGACATATTCTTACAAATAAGTAAGGGTGGGGAAAACTATATGCGACAGATTCTTACAAATAAGGGTGGGGAAAACTATATACGACAGATTCTTACAAATAAGGGTGGGGAAAACTAGCGACAGATTCTTACAAATAAGGGTGGGGAAAACTATATACGACAGATTCTTACAAATAAGTAAGGGTGGGGAAAACTATATACGACATATTCTTACAAATAAGTAAGGGTGGGGAAAACTATATGCGACATATTCTTACAAATAAGTAAGGGTGGGGAAAACTATATGCGACAGATTCTTACAAATAAGGGTGGGGAAAACTATATACGACAGATTCTTACAAATAAGGGTGGGGAAAACTATATACGACAGATTCTTACAAATAAGTAAGGGTGGGGAAAACTATATACGACAGATTCTTACAAATAAGTAAGGGTGGGGAAAACTATATACGACATATTCTTACAAATAAGTAAGGGTGGGGAAAACTATATGCGACATATTCTTACAAATAAGTAAGGGTGGGGAAAACTATATGCGACAGATTCTTACAAATAAGGGTGGGGAAAACTATATACCACATATTCTTACAAATTAAGTAAGGATGGGAAAACTATATACGACATTTTTACAAATACGTAAGGGTGGGGAAAACTATATAAGACATATTCGTACAACTAAGTAAGGATGGGAAAACTATATAAGACATATTCTTACAAATAAGTAAGGGTGGGGAAAACTATATACGTCATATTCTTACAACTAAGTAAGGATGGGAAAACTATATACGACAGATTCTTACAAATAAATAAGGGTGGGGAAAACTATATGCGACAGATTCTTACAAATAAGTAAGGGTGGGGAAACTATATATCACAGATTCTTACAACTAAGTAAGGATGGGGAAAACTATATACGACAGATTCTTAAGGGTGGGGAAAACTATATACGACAGATTCTTAAGGGTGGGGAAAACTATATACGACAGATTCTTATAAATAGGTAAGGGTGGTGTAGGCTATATACGACAGATTCTTACAACTACAACTAAGTAAGAGTGGGTAAAACTATAAACGACAAATTCTTACAACTAAGTAAGGGTGGGGCTCGTACAATATTCTGTTGTTTCTAACCACAAACGAGCGTGTCAAGTTTTAATCAAATCAGACACGCAAATATTTTGAGAGCACTTATTCGGCTATTTATGGCAAATCTACTGCGTGCACAATGATTGAAAAACACGCTGCTTCATCCCAACACTAGCTACAGATCTATATGGTCTAACAAATAAAATTTTCGCTGTGAGCCTAGGTAATAATTTAATAATAAAACGAACTCAAATTAAAAATAAACAGATTTATTACTAGTTTGAACAGGAACAATTTTCGGCTTCAAGTTTAATAATGACTTGAAAAGTACAAAAAATTAGTTGTAGAAACGTGGTACTACTGAAAAATAATTCTGACTCAATAAAATTATTCTTTTTATTGTATTAAACACATTTATTAAATCTTATGGTCAACATTTCTAATAAAGTGACAATAAGGTTAATATTCTATTTCTGGTGTGACTCCTATAGCCTTACTTGATTTACCTTTCAAATAAGAAACATTTTTTTAATTTTCAATCCTACTTTTTTTGGACTGTTTTATTATTCGATTTTCTTCTGTGTAGGCTTACACTTTCTTAATAAGATATTTATAATAGAACAGCTAATCCTTCTCTGTAGGCTTATACTTTCTTAATAATATATTTATAATAGAAGAGCTAATTCTTGATTTCATACTTTTATGAATGAAATTTACTAAAAATTATTATATCAACGTTTTTAATCTCTCTTCGTTACGAAGTATATGTTTATTTTGGCAAAAAGCTCATCTTTGTTCAGAATATACCTGAATATTTGTTCAGAAATGTAAAAACAATTTAGTGGTATTAGTAAATATAATAAATAGGTTTTGGGTAGGGAGATTTAATTCTTAGACGTTCTTTTTACTAAAGTGGGATTTTCTGAACGTTTTTCATATTTTTTATTTTGTAAAAGTGTCGAATTAAAGCTGTCTCGCATTCCTTAAAATTTGGGAGTCTACAAGCAAAGTGGAATTTCCAACATGAGAGCGGTCACGGGCGCGCTCGTCCAGACAAAAACTTTCAAAATGAGTAAATTATGTCACTCTAATGACGGGCGCTGGGCGGAAACAAATTACGCGGCTCCAAGCCCCGAGGAGATTAATTTTTTCGGCACGAATGTAGTTTTCCTCCTGCATTCAGATTTCGACAAATGCAATTACGGGCCTCCGTAGCTATGATTTGGAGGCAATTTGCCGAAGCCGTGACTTGGAAACCCGATCCTATCCGGCGCGCTCGCATCACGTACCCAACAACAGCAATTTCAATTTTTACATTTATATATATGTCGTTGATTTCATGTTTAGATACTACGTGCGCAGACGCTAGCGACATCTTCACAACAGCAGGTGAAACTTGGTAATTAAATGAGTAAAAATAAACCGTTCGATGATTAACGTTATAAAATCTATTTTAATCAACGAATTTGTAACTAGCAAGATAAACGCCCAAAAGATGCTTTCCTATGTAAAAGTTTGTTAGAAGCAATTGTCAGAAATATCGATTAAATTTAATTTCATTGCATCAACACATTGTACATAACGTACTGAAAGGTAATTTTTTAATTTTAAATTATTACGCGTTTCCTATTATTTAAAGTAACACTTACTAAATCTCTACTAAGAATTAAATGCGAAACGAAATTTACAAACAGATCAAGATAAAATTAAGAGGCAACCCTAACTACAGCAATGTCGTCAGATTTAACGAGTACGTCCGACTATTGTCAACAGAAGAAAGCATAAGTAGATTAGAAACCGGGATTTTATAAAACTATTTCAACAATCAATTTGTTTAAGAAGTTAAAAAAAAAAAGTTATTTACAATTATAAAACAGGAATTCTTTTAGAAAGATTGATTAAAAACAGCATTATTTAAAACGAAAAATATTTACACATAACATTTTAATTTACTGTAGCTGTTATCGTACTTCTATTTACCGTCTGCTTTATAACCTGTTACCACATGCAAAAGGTAATTTTAAATTACCATTTCCTTATTAACAAACCGACACCTACCGCAACGAACGTATCCATTTTTAGCGCGCCATAGCTTCGAAATTAGTACGCCATCGTTATAATAAACTATGAAATATTTTATAGCTTTTAATTCATTAACGCCATCAGAGACGGGAAGTTCATTAATATAATCTGCCAAGGATTATCAGTGACGTCATAAAATGTTGTATTAGCATACTCTTAAAGTTTCCAGCATTTGCTATATTTTAAAATCAAGAAAGCGATACTTAAAAAGCCATGCTTAGGATACTAAAGTATCACGAACGTTTGTAAATTATTTGTAATGTTATAGGCTACATCAAAATATGTAATAGATTACCAAATAATCAATAAACTAATAATAGTTTTAAAACAAAACAATAGATTTCACAATAAATATTAACAAAAAATATATTTGTTTATAATGTTTAAACATTGTCACAGATTTTGAGATTGTTTTGGAAAACAATTTTCTTGAAAAGGAAAAAGTAGAATCTATGAATAAGTCTATCTAAGATCTTGATGGAATGGACAGCGAGTTAGATACTAGGTACAAAGTAATACAACAGATGTACTAAAAATTATTATCGACAACATTGGTTTTGTTAATGTTTTAGAAGGTAAAAACCAATTGAAAAGGAAGCAGGCCTATAGACTATGTCATAAACGAAGGGACACCCAGCAAGAAAATTCTAGGAACTGGTTTTTTAGAAGGAATATATCAAACTTCTGGGAGAAGTGTGAAAATAAACAGAACGCACTCCTTTGCTTAATCTTATAAACACGAATGCGTGGGACACACTTGAAGAACACATAATTTCAGATCAGACGACCGGAAAACGTGCTTTTTGTTCTTAGTGTTTGACGCGATACACATTCGCGTCTTCCCTCCAGAAATGTTATGATCCGCACATTTTAAAACGTACAACTTCAGAAATTAATTTTAGTGAGGGCAGAAATGCCAGGACGTCATTAGAACAAGCAAAGAAAAGCCATCTTCATACCACTTTACAAGCCTTTTTGATGGTTTAGTTTACTTTAAAGTAATGATCACATGTAAATTATCTTTATTGTAAACCGGGTAAGGAGGCTTCTAGCACGTTCTCCCAAAGCCCTTTTTTCCTACCTTCCCATTAACCTTCCTCCTCTCTCTTGGCCCTATCTTCTGTCGTTTAGTCCTTCCTTTTATGTCCTGAAACCGTCATTTAGTTTTTATTGTAAACCGGGTAAGGAGAAGGCTTCTAGCAACTTTTCCCAATGCCCTTTTTTCCTACCTTCCCATTAACCTTCCTTCTCTCTTTCTTCTGTCGTCTAGTCCTTCCTTTTATGTCCCGAAACCATCATTTAGTTCTCAGTCAAAACCAACACTGAAATATTTACATAAATATTTTCAGACTCTCCAAAGCTGTAAAAACTAATCGACCACTTCATACACAAGTTCAAACGCAATGTACATATCCCTAATGCAATGCCATTGTGATTACGGGCAAGTTTATCGGGCAGAAATTCCTTTCCATCTCAAGCTGGTATTTATTTGACAAAAGTTTGGGGCGTGGAACAGTCGGTTGTGCCCGTAATTAACGCAGGATTGAAGCCTGAACGACGCTCCCGAAACCGGTTTGGCAAACCAGTAGGTAACGCTGATTTACCTTGATACTACTTCGAAAGAAACAATCAACGACTCGTTCTACAGGCGTGACGCAAACCTGACGTCAATATGTAAAGCGTCATATGCAATGCATTTATATTTCTTTACTTAATACGTTTAACTGGAATCCGGTTTGAGTAAAACTTAGGAGTTTTAGGTATTAATTTTGATACCTTTCCTCGTACTTATATTTTTGAATACTCGGTTAAACACCCGGTTTTCGTCTGCATACATTAACCAAATTGAAGACTCATTCTATGGTGAATTGTTGATCTTTTTAAGGGTTTCACAAGTTTCTTGTTTACATTCTGGTTTTGAATAAGTATGTTTTGTGACACTGTTTCAACCTTGCAATACATAAAAAAAAACTTGGTAAGTATTAAATACTGAACAAATAAATAATATAATAATTGGTAGATGTTTTAAATTACGGGGGGGGGGCTCAAAACTTTAAATTTGTTCTCTAAAATTTGCCAAAACTGACTAACCAGGTACTTCCTCTGAAACCTTCAGATGATGGATATTTTTATACATTTTCGACAATAGCTCTTACTAAACAAGGAACGATATACTGAAATTTTAGTTGCGCAATAACTAAATAACAATAAATATATTTCATACAATTTTAGTGTGAGTTATTTTGTGCAACACGGACAGAATATTCCTACTATTTGTTAGTTGTATTATTGTTTATTTACAACAAGTAAAAGTCGGTTCAGGAAGCGAATGTGTTATTTGCGTCGTACCTTGATCACAGACAAAAATTAAATAATAATTAAACAAATGACACGCTGTGCAATTAAGATGTTTGTTTGTATTAAGCAAATGTATGTTTACATAAAAGGTGGTGACTATTTGCATCTACAAATACAAATTTCAGTTTGAGCAATGTTCAGAATTCACGATTATAGTTGAAATTTTGAAATAGGCAACAAATTTAAAAACAAATGTTTTTACATAGCAATATTTTAAAATTTCACTAATTTTAATATGTAAACATAACGCAAATTAATATTACCAAATAATAAAACTAAGTCGTTATTGCAGTTTGCAGTAAGTTGTAACAATTTTGTGATGCATTCCAAAAACGAAATTATTCGATATAGTCGGAAGTTATAATAAAATATGTTTCAACATTATTATATCTGTAATCTAACACTAACATTAAGCAAATAAATAAACAAATTATATATGTGATTAAAGAGGTTTTTTATATCTCTTATAATGCAACGATTATTTTATTTTTTAAACGAATTTTGAAGCCAATCCCAACTTATCAGTATTAAACTCTGCAAGATTTTCTGTCGCATCCTACGCTTGTTAAAGATAGTAAGTTTAGTAATTGTTATATAGGCCCTAATTAATAGAGGAAGTAGTTTGTTCATAATGTTGAACAAAAGGTTCACAAGAAATCACATATTTCCCAGAATTAAATTTAAAATGTAATTTCCTTACAGCCTAGGATATTTCACCCAATTCCATGAGAGCCTGCTAGGTCATCATGCTGGATGTTATAATATAGTCGCAGATTACTACGCCGTAAGGACTGGTTATGGTATGTAATCAGCTAGTTAGGAATTCATTTACATACTCCAAACATTACTCTAGGATGTGATCAAAGCTTTAAAAAGACTGTAAAATCAAACTAGGAACATACCGGACAACATTGGAAGATGTCAGCAATGACGTTTAATTGCTTTGTATATGTCACAGATACTTTTGTTAGTTGACACAAAACAGATGGTTTTACTGTAAGTGAAAGATATAATTCTGTTAAATGCACAGAATGGTTTTACTGTAAAACTGCTAGTTGTTGCCGGCTGTCGAGTGTTCCATCTTCATCATAAAGAAAAGAATGTCCTTAACGGTTATTTAGAACTGTTCGCATTGTATAAAGCGAGGAATTCCAAGTTTCTGGACGGTTTACAAGTATTATGCCTGGCAAGCTGGCAAGACTGCTTTGCTGAACAGCTTTATTAGTCTAATTTAGTAGCAGAAGGGTCTTATATGAAATATTAGTTTTAATAAATTTACATTCTGACAAGGAACAAATGTGTTACACTGTACGAAAGCAAATAAAACTCTCCTAGGAATTTGACATTTGGAGATTATCTGAAAGTGTATTCATTGCTAAATAAGTGCATCTGTGACAGGCTATATGCAGACAGAATATGTATTAGTAGATGATTTTATCTCTTGTTCAATCGCAATCGTTAAATTTTTTATAATTTGTTACATTTTTTTACAAAACGTTGAAACTATTTTTTTTATTTTGTTATTCTACACTTATTTGTCCATGGCAACAGTGTTCGATTCAAGATAACATCTTTAGTCTCTTTAATCAATTTTTTGTATTTTACGTTTACGTTGAAAGTTTACAAAAAAAACAATTTCTCATCTGCCTCAACCACTAAAACTATTCAAGGCTATCAGCAAATACGTATACAAAAAGTATCTTGGAACACTTCAGTTCTAAAAACAGTTCGAAAATAATATAAACTGCGTTTTAGCAAAAAAATATAAGATCGTAGAGTTAAAACTGTAAAGTATAAAGTAAAAAAAGAATGTTCTAATGCTGAAATACATTATATGTAGCGTGATACTTTGACAGGTTATAAAGAATTTTACTTGAGTTCTGGCGTCACCAAGCCGAATGATAACTTGGCTACATTTACATTGTTACTTCTACAGACGAAGTCGATTGGAAAAAAATTACTCAAAATAACCTAAATATTATTTTATATGAAGAGTTATAGCTGGAAAAAGTTACATTTTACTAAGCCTAAGACACATATGACCGTAAGGCTTCCCTTAAGGTACATTTTCTTCCCTTTTACTTGTAAACAAACGCTATACTCTGTGGGAATATAAAAGACTTATGTTTAAATGCAGTGCTGACCAATATTTTCAATAACGCAAAGATTTATACACAGGTGTCGTACAGTTTTACATGGCCATCTTCTTGAAATTTATGGATGGAAAGAGGATACAAATTTTGAATTCATTTATCCAAATTAAAGTTGGAAAAATTATCCAAATCAACATCAGATTTCCTCACAGAACCGCAGAAGCATGTCTTATCTTTAGAGTTTGGAGATCGTGCCCACGCAAAATCAAGATACCCCCCTCCCTGACAAAAGCAAATCTCAACATCCCACTGGATCAAACTTATTATCTCGTCGATCAATATCCTATGCTGAAATTCCGGCGTAGTGCTGCGCCAGGAATAAATTAAGAGAAACCAAACAAACCCAGGCTCTTTATATCCTGTTCCCGCCATACTGATTACTGCCTGAACAATTGATAATCTAAAACCGACTTTAACAATCAGGTAGGAACATGGAGGGGAAACAAATTGATGTTTAGTAAACAGTATAATAAAAGTGTTTATTACCACTGTCAATTCAAACATGAAAGTAGTCTTTAATAACATTATTCGAAAAGAAGATCAAACTTTACAAAAATAAGCAATTTTAAATGTTCTACTGACTAATTCCATTCCATTCTAAATTTCTAACATCAGTTCCAAGGATATTTTCTAATTTAAAAAAATTTGAATCTCAATTTAAGAACAATCAACTTGTTTCTTAAAATTATCTTCCACTCCTGAAATTCGGAAACCAAAGTTCGGGTTGAAATAAAAGTTGATAAAGGTTCTAGTGGCTAAGCAGGTGTAGTGATTGTATCCATTTAACTCAGTACTGAAGGGATTTTTGTTAATAAATTATCCTTTATTTATAAAATTCATGTCAAGTTGGAAAGTGTTTTCTTTATCTAAATAACTGTTTTAAAGTAAATTTTAGTCTGTTTCCTCTTGTTTGGCATCTTGTTAAAATATACACGATGTGAAGTTATGTGCCACCATTCTTACATCTGATTTGGTAATTTACTTGTTTCTTCGTCTACTATATCTTGACGTCTTTGCTACATCCTTGCTTCTGTCTTCGATGAAAGTTAGGTAAATTTATCATCTGAACGCTGAACTGTCATCAATGCCGGTCCCAAGCCCCGAGAAAGGAAGTTTTTAGAACGAGTTTAACAAACTAACCTTAAACAAATATTCTTTGAGCTTAGTTTGTGAGGTTATGTTAAAAACAAATAAAAACATACACAAAACTCACAAATTAATCATTTATTTACTCATTCGCGTTTCAATGACAAAGTCATATCATCAGTGAGTGTTACTACTACAAACTCTAACTTACAACAGTTGTAAGTTAGAGTTTGTAGTAGTAACACTCACTGATGATGAAGACTTTGTCATTGAAACGCGTATGATTAAATAAATGATTAATTTGTGAGTTTTGTGTATGTTTTTATTTGTTTTTAAACTAACGTTAGTAAACTGTTCATAAGCAACACACAGAGCCTCCGAATAGGAGGGATCAATTGAAAGTATAAATAAAAGATAAACCTGCTCTAGGTATTTCGAAAATTATAATTACTGCCAATAGAAACGCACAGTTAACAGCGCGGATTACAGCTTCAAGTTATGAAGTAAAGACGTAGTCAATCGAATGTCTGTACAGTACTACGAAGCTATGAAGTAAAGACGTAGACAAACTAATGTCTGTACAGTACCACGAAGCTATGAAGTAAAGACGTAGACAAACTAATGTCTGTACAGTTTCACGAAGCTATGAAGTAAAGACGTAGACAAACTAATGTCTGTACAGTACCACGAAGCTATGAAGTAAAGACGTAGACAAACTAATGTCTGTACAGTTTCACGAAGCTATGAAGTAAAGACGTAGACAAACTAATGTCTGTACAGTACCACGAAGCTATGAAGTAAAGACGTAGACAAACTAATGTCTGTACAGTTTCACGAAGCTATGAAGTAAAGACATAGACAAACTAATGTCTGTACAGTACCACGAAGCTATGAAGTAAAGACGTAGACAAACTAATGTCTGTACAGTTTCACGAAGCTATGAAGTAAAGACGTAGACAAACTAATGTCAGTACAGTTTCACTTAGCTATGAAGTAAAGACGTAGACAAACTAATGTCTGTACAGTACCACGAAGCTATGAAGTAAAGACGTAGACAAACTAATGTCTGTACAGTTTCACGAAGCTATGAAGTAAAGACGTAGACAAACTAATGTCTGTACAGTTTCACGAAGCTATGAAGTAAAGACGTAGACAAACTAATGTCTGTACAGTTTCACGAAGCTATGAAGTAAAGACGTAGAAAAACTAATGTCTGTACAGTACCACGAAGCTATGAAGTAAAGACGTAGACAAACTAATGTCTGTACAGTACCACGAAGCTATGAAGTAAAGACGTAGACAAACTAATGTCTGTACAGTTTCACGAAGCTATGAAGTAAAGACGTAGACAAACTAATGTCTGTACAGTTTCACGAAGCTATGAAGTAAAGACGTAGACAAACTAATGTCTGTACAGTACCACGAAGCTATGAAGTAAAGACGTAGACAAACTAATGTCTGTACAGTTTCACGAAGCTATGAAGTAAACACGTAGACAAACTAATGTCTGTACAGTTTCACGAAGCTATGAAGTAAAGACGTAGACAAACTAATGTCTGTACAGTTTCACGAAGCTATGAAGTAAAGACGTAGACAAACTAATGTCTGTACAGTTTCACGAAGCTATGAAGTAAAGACGTAGACAAACTAATGTCTGTACAGTTTCACGAAGCTATGAAGTAAAGACGTAGACAAACTAATGTCTGTACAGTACCACGAAGCTATGAAGTAAAGACGTAGACAAACTAATGTCTGTACAGTACCACGAAGCTATGAAGTAAAGACGTAGACAAACTAATGTCTGTACAGTACCACGAAGCTATGAAGTAAAGACGTAGACAAACTAATGTCTGTACAGTTTCACGAAGCTATGAAGTAAAGACGTAGACAAACTAATGTCTGTACAGTTTCACGAAGCTATGAAGTAAAGACGTAGACAAACTAATGTCTGTACAGTTTCACGAAGCTATGAAGTAAAGACGTAGACAAACTAATGTCTGTACAGTACCACGAAGCTATGAAGTAAAGACGTAGACAAACTAATGTCTGTACAGTTTCACGAAGCTATGAAGTAAAGACGTAGACAAACTAATGTCTGTACAGTACCACGAAGCTATGAAGTAAAGACGTAGACAAACTAATGTCTGTACAGTACCACGAAGCTATGAAGTAAAGACGTAGACAAACTAATGTCTGTACAGTTTCACGAAGCTATGAAGTAAAGACGTAGACAAACTAATGTCTGTACAGTACCACGAAGCTATGAAGTAAAGACGTAGACAAACTAATGTCTGTACAGTTTCACGAAGCTATGAAGTAAAGACGTAGACAAACTAATGTCTGTACAGTACCACGAAGCTATGAAGTAAAGACGTAGACAGACTAATGTCTGTACAGTTTCACGAAGCTATGAAGTAAAGACGTAGACAAACTAATGTCTGTACAGTTTCACGAAGCTATGAAGTAAAGACGTAGACAAACTAATGTCTGTACAGTACCACGAAGCTATGAAGTAAAGACGTAGACAAACTAATGTCTGTACAGTTTCACGAAGCTATGAAGTAAAGACGTAAACAAACTAATGGCTGTACAGTTTCACGAAGCTATGAAGTAAAGACGTAGACAAACTAATGTCTGTACAGTTTCACGAAGCTATGAAGTAAAGACGTAGACAAACTAATGTCTGTACAGTACCACGAAGCTATGAAGTAAAGACGTAGACAAACTAATGTCTGTACAGTTTCACGAAGCTATGAAGTAAAGACGTAGACAAACTAATGTATGTACAGTACCACGAAGCTATGAAGTAAAGACGTAGACAAACTAATGTCTGTACAGTACCACGAAGCTATGAAGTAAAGACGTAGACAAACTAATGTCTGTACAGTTTCACGAAGCTATGAAGTAAAGACGTAGACAAACTAATGTCTGTACAGTTTCACGAAGCTATGAAGTAAAGACGTAGACAAACTAATGTCTGTACAGTACCACGAAGCTATGAAGTAAAGACGTAGACAAACTAATGTCTGTACAGTTTCACGAAGCTATGAAGTAAAGACGTAGACAAACTAATGTCTGTACAGTACCACGAAGCTATGAAGTAAAGACGTAGACAAACTAATGTCTGTACAGTTTCACGAAGCTATGAAGTAAAGACGTAGACAAACTAATGTCTGTACAGTTTCACGAAGCTATGAAGTAAAGACGTAGACAAACTAATGTCTGTACAGTTTCACGAAGCTATGAAGTAAAGACGTAGACAAACTAATGTCTGTACAGTTTCACGAAGCTATGAAGTAAAGACGTAGACAAACTAATGTCTACAGTTTCACGAAGCTATGAAGTAAAGGCGTAGACAAACTAATGTCTGTACAGTTTCACGAAGCTATGAAGTAAAGACGTAGACAAACTAATGTCTGTACAGTTTCACGAAGCTATGAAGTAAAGACGTAGACAAACTAATGTCTGTACAGTTTCACGAAGCTATGAAGTAAAGACGTAGACAAACGAAGCTTATACAGTACCACGAAGCTATGAAGTAGAGACGTTGAACATGGCCAACGCTACACTTCGAAGCGCGCGCATTCCACTACTGAAACGCCTTCGCAGTCTGCATAACTTTTCCTATTCAAATTCATTTCCGAATATTAATGTGGCGGCCGTCTAACGATTGGACACGAACCGGCCGTAACGAACGCACTTTTATTGTACACACCTCGCACACACTAAATCCTGTGACCCCGTTGCCAAAAAACGTTGGGAAACAACTGGTCTTGCCATGTGTACACGTGTTCCATGATCAACCGACGATTCCTTTGCGATTGCACATAATGCTATGTTTATTTCAAAATAGGCTAATAATCTATAAATGTTCAGACACTGTTTAAACAGATGTTACAAACAAAAAACGAATTGTTTTTAATTAACGCTTTATGTCACAAGGGGCAGCGAGTTTTAAAATTAGTATACAAAAGTTGATAGTTGCGTATTGAAAATGATTAGGGAACTAGTTTACTAGCGCTTGCGAGTTTTACACGAACTATCTTTAGTTGGTTATCGAAATGCAGTTTAGCACAATGCAATAAAAACATCGCTAGTTAGAGCTTAAAGTAAACACTTTACATAACCTCTATAAAATGCTAGAGTATAGCACTAAATGATAAGCAAAATAGAGTATTTTCACGTTCCCGCATTTAAGAAAATTAATAGCTTCTCATTTGAGAGTTTTAAATAGAATATCTCTATTCCTGAATATATGGCATAGCAAAGAGAATATTGGTATAGAAATAAAAAAATTGAATGACAATATACGAAATCTTGCCGTCATACGTTGACTAGGGAATGAATATAATATATTTAAAAAATTCGATTGATAAAATGACCCAGAGAATCACGCAATAAAAATAATTATAAGGTTAGAACAACTTATTATGAATTAAAATTTGCTTTCGTTTGTCGATCGAAAATTTTGATAAAAGAAATTAAATATAAAAATAATACGTGATAACTGATACAAATTAAAAACCAAATTACAGATAATAAGTTGTGTCCCCTACCACAAGTGGGATTCAGAACGGATTGTTATGTATCAAGCCGCGAGCTCTTCCCGAGTTTAATTCACATTCAGTTTTTGAAAGCAGACAAATGTAAAACGCCTATTCGAAGCACGATATGAAATATCCTATTCGAAGTATGAAATGAAATAGCATATTTGAGGTATGAAATGAAATAGCTCATTTGAGGTATAAAATGAAATAGCCTATTCGAATTACGAAATGAAATAGCCTAATCGAAGTATTAAATGAATAGCCTATTTGAGGTATGAAATAGAATATCCTATTCGAGGTATGAAATGAAATAGCCTATTGGAAGGATAAAATGGAATAATCTATTCGAAGCATGAAATGAATAGCCTATTCGAAGCACGAAATGAAATACCCTATTCGAAGCATGAAATGGAATAGGCTATTCGAAGTATGAAATAAAATAGCCTATTTGAGGTATGAAATGAAATAGCCTATTCGAAACATAACCCCGTTACTAATTTTTGTTAAAAGTATAAATCTTACGAGGGGGCAACTTGAGCGAAAAATAATAAGAGCGAACATAGATACAATATTTTGTCGAAGCAATTACGACAAAAGGAAACTGAGAAGAAAATTAATAAGTTTGGACGGAATTATTAAATCTCCACATGTGTTGCAGCAGCACTCACTAAATGGGGCCTACAAAGTGAGACATGTGTCGCTGATAAACAAGGAACACAGAGTGTATTGGGAAACCATTACGGGAAATAGTGAACTCGCTGAGGGAGGACGGAGGAAGAGGAAAATACCAACATCGCGACACTAAATTTAATTCCTTCCCCTTTCCACGTCGGAGAAAACACATTTCCCTTCAATCAAAGAGAAATTGTAATCAGCGGGAAAAGGGTGCGGGGCGGAGCAGTTCCGGGAGTCCTATTTCTGATGTTTTCATCGTTTAATCTGAAATGACGAAACGTTGTGACATTTATAAATTTAGAGAACGAAATACAAGCATTCAGAAAATATTTAGATTTGTTTTAGTTCAGGATTTATCCGAAGCCGTTACTTTGAATGCAAAATTTTGTTTCAAGTTTCAGGTACTTTAGTCTGTACAGGATACAATGCTGTTATATATACTGTTATTGTCGCATTGGATATTGTTATAAAATAATTAAAACAATTAGAACTTTTTAGTTGGATATTTGCTGAAAATTTACTCAAATCATCAATTTAGGTCTACGTGGACATAGATTTCTTTCTACAAGTTCTTTATATTTAATGTTGTGTTAATATAAAATTTCAAGATTTTGATGCTCCGCCCCAAATAGTTAACTCAAACATATGTTTCAAAATTTCAATTTTTCTTATTCGTCAATATTCTATTTACAATAAGATTTCTCCAACTTAGCTGTTGTCAGGGGAAAATAAACTTACTAGAGAACTGACTCACTCTAACATTTATGGGTTAGGATCTACGTTAATTCCATTTCCTCTAATAAAGACAAATTATTTACCAAAATGTCGAGTGCATAAAAAAATTTTAAATAATTGAACTTGGAAGTTTTAAACAAATTTGCGGATAGGACATTCAACATTTCTTGTTATTTTACTTTTATGCAGTATTAACGTGATTTATAGAGAAATAGGTTAGATAGACAGGTAGTCCTGACTAATTTATTGTACAGATCAACTGTATAAGTAACTCAGGAGAATCTTTAATTCCAAAATAAGATTAGTGTAGTAAAAACATATTATTCTATATACGTTTTCTCGATATTTTGCACCGCAAACATTCGAAACTAATATGAATGTACGAAATCTGTGAAGAGTGTGGAGACAAACGGGACAAGGAAGCGAGGGCATTGTTGTCTAGTGACAGGCAGTTTCGAATAAACTCAATTATAGCATCTTCATGCTATAATAACCGCCTTTTGATATTGTAACATACTGTATTTTTTATTTAAAGTATTCCCAAAAATTATACCAGAACAGGCTTTAAAGAAGCAGCCTTTCAAGTCAAACACCAAAAACGACAATTTTTTTTGTGTTAGTTGAATGTAATCATATCGAAAACCAAGACAAATGACACTGATATCTATATAAAATTATACATTGATAAAACAAAGAGTTTTAAATCAGAAGCATTTCCAACTATTATTATACACAACGTTTTCTCATATAGAAAAGAAAATTAATTTTTATTTTTATTTGTAGAAAAACACATCGACAAGAAAATTATGTTATTTTAATAGTAAATATACGATATTAGCAGAACAATGCAATACCTAATTAAACAAAAAAAAAGATTAAAAAAAAAGATATCTAGATAAAATTATACATTGATAAAACAAAGAGTTTTAAATTAGAAGCATTTCCAACTATTATTATACACAATGTTTTCTCATATAGAAAAGAAAATTAATTTTTATTTTTAGTTGTAGAAAAACACATCGACAAGAAAATTATGTTATTTTAATAGTAAATATACGATATTAGCAGAACAATGCAATACCTAATTAAACAAAAAAAAGTAAAAAAAACTTGTCTCAAAAAAAAAACCTTCTCACTAATACTCCAACTGTGAGGCTTGATAAAGCAGATAAATATCGTTTTAAAGCTTTAGCTGACGTCGTACTGTAAAGAGCTGCGAGGTTATACCATACCTCATAGAAAACACTTTTTAGGAGGTATGCCTACTGGTAAGTCCTAAACAAGTGCCTGCGACTGCTCTTCAGACCTGCTCAGGACTGTCACTATTTGTACACCTCTCGCCACCTGCACTGTCATAAACCATTCATTCTCTTTGCTAATAACATTGTTAGGTTTTGTATATTTTGTGCTTAATTATGTCGATGACAATAAATACAAAACCGATGGATAAAACCTTATATTGGCAGTCACGTGATAAAAAACACAACAAAACAATAGACTCCATTAACGTTATTAATTTTCTGGCAATAGATTTTCTTTAGACAACAAACATTTGTTTAAAACTGTTTCAAAAGAAAACTTCATGCATTCTATAACGTCTGTTGTCTAAACCGCTACAAACTTTATTGTTTTATTTTCCAATTCAATTTAGGTAATGTAATATTAGGCTTAGTGTAATATAATGTTCCGAGGTACGCAGTTAAAACATCTTTCATTTACGAGATTGGTTTATTGTGGGACGTGCGTGCGTGTCTTTCAGCGTGTAATTTACGTTTTTGACAGATTACTAACACGAAATAGTGCGTCATACGTTATCAGAATTCAAATCGATACCAGGCTGTATTAGCTGCAGATTCTGTTAACTGGAAAAGCGATGGAGGTATGCGGGTCCTTTCCACATCTGTACTGAGGGGTGCAAGTGACGTGTAAAAGTCCCCGATAGAGAGTAGGTCATGTATGCAAGAGCAAACATTAGAGATTAGTTCGCTGTTTTGCCACAATCCTATTTATATTCGGCACATCTCTAGTAGATCGATATAGCGCAATATTTGCCTTAAAGCATCAAATGATAGACTAAACTCACTTATATAAAATCAACTAATTACTACTTACAAGTCTCGAAGTAAGTTTTTCAAACAATAATCTTTTTAAATTGTAATGTATGTACTTGTCAAAAAAAAGTATTGAATGAAGAAATAAAAACACGGTATTTTATTTGATTTGAGTTTTCTTAAGAACACTTGAATCTTCAGCATCTTTTGGAAATATAAATACAAATATTTTTACTTGTACGTAGCAATTTGTAAAAACTTGCTATTGTAGCACTTACACTGATTTTAAATGAGGAAATGATTACGGTTCAAGCTGACCTTCGTCACCCGTAAAGCCCGTCCTCATTTAAAATTAAAGTAAGTGCTACTATAAGGTGCAAAATATAAACTAGTAGCTCAAGTTCAGGATGAGAACAAATAATGTAAAAATAATTTTATTACGTTAATTTTTAGCGTTACTTTACACATACCGATTATCAGATTAATATTTACTTCAAGCTTTTGGTTAAGTACGTGAGGCGTTTTCATTTTAAAGATCCACATGGATTCAGTAATATACTTGGTGATTATCCTATGCCGTAATCAAAGTCTCATGGCGGAAATACGCACCACTGTGTAAAATACGTTTAGCCCGATAAATTTCAATAAAAATCCATTTAGATTTCTTTGCTTTAAAATATACATCGGCAACAGAGATATTTTAAAATCCAACTACGTATAAGACAAAAACTTTAAGAAAATTTGGAACAACTTTGGAATATGTTCCTACTTCCACAGCTGATAATAAAGAACCAACCACTCCCCACCCTCTAAAATCTTTAAAAGACCGGTTTAAAACCCTTAAAATAAACCACGCGGATTTATCTCGATAAAGTATGTGGTTAGATATATCGATAAATAAGGATCTGATTGAAAAGCGATAAAACTCCTGGATAGAACAGGTTAGATGGAGGAACAGGCCTACCCTTCTTATTTGTTTATTTTTTCCTCCCTTCTCTTATATTCGCCCCTTTTTAGTGCTTGTCACAAATGTTTCTTTAAATCCACTTGAACGTGTTTACGTTGGGCACAGCTGGTCCATACTTCCACCTCTGTTGTGCATGCAGACTTCCGCTAAGGACTGCAAACAAAGAACGCTAATTTTATATGCTAACCAAAGTTTTGCAATGGCTCTAATGGCTTGGTTAACAATGATGATACGAAGGGAGAGAATGTGATGCCTTTATGAGATAAAATATACATTTTTCATCCAAAACTTGAACGTTTTTGTCAATTAACTGCAGTCTGTTTGGAAATTGTTATTTTGATTCAATTCAACCCTTGCATCAATAGTTGTTTCAGACTTATCAATAATTCGATCAAATGGAGAGAATTCAACTGCAAATATACTGCAGACGCTACGTCCATTTTTAAAAGACTTTCGCCTAAAGTCGAATAGATTAATGGCAAAAACGATAATATTCACTATTTAGGCACACACAAATATACATATAGTTACGCCCAAATGTTATTTACTTTCTCGTAAAAATTAGAGAAATCCTGAAATTCTAATGACAGGTGAAGTCTGTATTTACAAAGATTTACTTGATAATTTGAAGTAGGCCTACGTAAAACAATGTAGGCCTGTAAACACATTTTATGTGGGCATAATCGTTAATTTACGCACGATTAAAAACAATATTAAAAATCTATTATTGTTTTTTTAGCCAGTCACATTACTATATAATTGTTATATTATTATTATTATTACAAGATTATTTTAAACTTAGACCTAAACATCTGAAATTAAGATTTAGCCAAATTAACAGAATCGAATCATGTGCATGCAAAACAAAACTTCCACTATAGGCTATAGAACATGGGGGAAGAGAAGTTTCTAAGGTTAACATCTCTAACAGGATTAAAAAGTTTCTGTTTTTAATGCTAAAGCATTTTTTTACAATGCGCAGCTTTGTATAAATTGCATAGTAATTTTAAAACCTCACAAATAAATTAAAATATTATAACCTAAAAATAATTTTAAATGCAAAACAAAGAGTTGTGAGCAACTTAAAGGTGTTGATAAATAAAGGAATCAATATTTGAAAGAGATGCATTGTGAGTTCCGAAGTTTGGCCATTGGCCCGTAATTGACCATTAATTATTCTTAAGGGTACATAAGTAGACAACCTAGGGCTATTTTCTATAAATGAAACGTATCAGAGGATGTTCTTAATAAGCATTAAAATACGTCTCGTACATTCAACACTTCTTTGAAGAATGGTAGAATGTATATGAAATGAAAAATTTTAATTTTTGTATAAAGACCTAACTATTAAGCTCTTTATAACGCGACCAAGGTGTTATAAAACCTTCTAAGCCTTTAACCAGATTCCCTAAATAAATAACACCATATTTTCGTACTTGAATTTAATCATTAAAAATTTGGGATGTACTGTATTATAAATTAGGAAAAAATTTCATAACTTATTCTGTCCAACTTGATTCTAAACTGAATGGCTTGAAAAAGCAGCAATAAGATTTCAAAATTTTGCTTTGGGAGTTCTCAGTCTCCTTAATGTTTTAGGGAATAAAATTTTAAATATTTATTGCATGTTTTTTTTCTAGTTTACTTCGACATAAAACTTTTCCAACTAGTTACATGGTCATGATAGTTGCAGATATTTAAATTCCTGAGAGATTAGGTTAATACACTAAATTTGAATTCCATTTTAAAAATCTACAACAATCGTTATTGATATTAAAACGCCTTCTTCCTGGCATCCGGAGACTATTCCAGCACTAAAATGAGCAATGCCCGTAACAAGGCATGTTAGGCATATATGTCATTCAACAGTTGCACCATTTCAAGATGCATATGTTACAAACGTCTCCAACTGACAACAGCTGCCAGTCTGATTCATCTGTATCAATTCACAAATTATTCTTATCGTCAAGGCAACATCTACTTTGCAAAACTTAAGAAAAATATAAAACCCTGGAAAAGTCAACAGCTCAAGTTTATCCTTTCTACAAATATACAGGTAAAACCTATTGTTAATGTCACTGCTCGCTGATTTTATCGTTTTAAACCCAGATAAATTCAACAAAATAAACGCAGAAACGCTTTTGAAGCAGCGTTGTAAATTATCGGCCCTTTTAGTTCCGGTCAAGTCAGTCATTCCTATTCACTGTCTTTCAAAACGGCAGCTCATAAAAATCAGCTTTGTCTAAGATTCTATGCCTTTGTCGCCATCACCTGCTCTTACCTGGTCGCAGGCGTTCCCCACCGTAGTCTAGAGCGCAGCTCTATTAGAAGGAAATTATTAAACACTGAATTCGCATCATCGCCTGACGCGAAACATCGCTAGACAGTAAGAAGGGCATGTTTCACATAATATAAGAAAGAGTTAACAATTAACAAGATATGGTCATTGTCGAATATGCAAACAGTAACGATTTAACAAAGAAAATATTCGTGATGACGTAGAGAAATTCTTATACACACAAAAAACAATAAAACTGTAGTGATGAAAAAAGTTTAATATTTTGGATAAATAAAAATCTCAATTAATAGACTGAATGAAGTTTATAAAGTCTACGGTTAATTTTTTAGTTATACAAAATAAAATTTGTCAACACAGTGTGTGTGTGTGTGTGTGTGTGTGTGTGTGTGTGTGTGTGTGTGTGTGTGTGTGTGTGTGTGTGTGTGTGTGTGTGTGTGTGTGTGTGTGTGTGTGTGTGTGTGTGTGTGTGTGTGTGTTTTATTTCAGCGAAAACGTCTGGATATCCTGCAGTTACTTAAGAATACCTCCTTTAAATTTATGTAATAACACTTTTGTTCATTTACACAAGAGGATTTAGATCTATTTTCAGTTCTCCACTTGAACAATTGTAACAAAGAAAAAGCTTACGGACATGCAATATTTTCCTATTAAGCATTTTACACTTTTTCCAACACTTTTAACAATGATTATATGCAAAAAAAATTTTATTGTCAAGTTTCGTGCCTCTCGTTTTTAATTTTGGACCTGTTTAACTAAAGATGGGGGCAAGTTATTGATAATCAGTCTGCGAATTAGGACTCGCAAGTTCAAGGCCGTCATGTTCTTGCAAATATAATTCTCTAGACAACCGCAACGACCAGTCCCGAGCAGTAGTTGATTGGAAGCTCATGCTAGCTCTATGATAGTTCAAAATAAAAATCCCTTACCCTCAGTGTGATTGCATAAATAACAGCTTCTACTTATCAAGCACGAATGGGAACACTTACAACTACACGACCTTGAAGACTTTGTCCTAAATAAATACAGAGAACTCAATATTAAATTCCCATGAAAAACATTATTTCTTTTCAGTTTGTGACTATTTTCAAGTTAAAAATAACAAACATAGAAAAAGGAAAATTACTCAAGGATATTATTAAATGCTCGTTTCTAACAACATTATTTTGAGACGTTTTCAGTTAGACCTTCAAAATGTGTTACAAGGAAATAGTTCTCTGTAATTATTACTAATTAGGACATTAGTCCTAAATTATTAGGCTTAAATTTCAATGTGTCCAAAGTATTCCCCACATGTACTTTGGTAAAATAAGCACATAGCCTATATTTTACACAAAATAATTTCATTAGAGAGGCTATGCGCTAGCAATAGACACTGCGTGAGTATCGTATGTCTTAATTACTCAGTAGTATTTCTAGAGAACGTATTCTGCAGGAGGGACATTTCTATTTGAGAAGACGTCGATTAGTTAGAGACAGATAGAAGAAAATGTATTTCTTTAAAATCAGAGGAATTTCCTGACATTTTTAAAAATTGTTGTATGAAATTTGCTTAGAAATCATTAGATTTAAAACGTACAATTATAATTTTAATTTAAAAGGTATCAGTATAATTTAAGTTAGAAACCATATGATATAAAAGCTTCCAGTATAATTTTGATTTAAAAGGTACCAGAAAAATTTGGATATAAAGGGTACCAGTATAATTTTGATTTAAAAGGTACCAGTATAATTTTGACTTAAAAGGTACCAGTATAACTTTGATTTAAAAGGTACCAGAAAATTTTTGATTTAAAGGGTACCAGTATAATTTTGATTTAAAAGGTACCAGTATGATTTTGACTTTAAAGGTACCAGTATGATTTTGACTTTAAAGGTATCAGTATAATTTTGATTTAAAAGGTACCAGTATAATTTTGACTTAAAAGGAACCAGTATAACTTTGATTTAAAAGGTACCAGTATAATTTTGATTTAAAAGATTCCAGTATAATTTAAGTTAAAACCATATGATTTAAAAGCTACCAGTATAATTTTGATTTAAAAGGTACCAGTATAATTTTGATTTAAAAGGTACCAGTGTCATTTCTATTTAAAAGGTGCCAGTATAATTTTGATTTAAAAGGATCCAGTATAATTTAAGTTAAAAACCATATGATTTTAAAGCTACCAGTATAATTATGATTTAAAAGGTACCAGTATAGTTTTGATTTAAAAGGTACCAGTATAATTTAAAAACTAACTATAATTAGTTAGTTCCTAAGACTAGTTAGAAAATAATCTAAGCTAGAATACAAATTAGCTTAAGATTGATTTCTTAACCTAAAAGTGTGAATGGAGAGGAGATTTTGGGGGTGTATGATGTTGTTAGTGATCCAATAGGACGTTAGGCAAAGTTCTGAAAGATCCAGGAAGGTTCAGTAGAATCGCTGAGATTCCGAACGTGTGAGTGTATCGAAGCATTGACGGCTTATGTGGTTAGAGAGGAATGATTCCAGGCGTTGTCGAGAAGACTCCGTGCAAAGTTGTCAAAGGATAGGATCAGAATGTCAGAACTGGGCTTAGGAGCATCAGATGCATTAGGTATTTCGTTTTCAGAGATATGCAGATGTATTTTAAATGAGCGGGGAGAGCTTAAAGCAAATATCTCTAGCTTGAAGGTAGATGTGGCTTGGGTGGAAGATGACGTCTAATATGACGTCAACATACTTTACAAATGGCCTACATGCGATTAATCGGTTGTCCAGTCTGAGGACCCTGCATAACTGGAGTTAGGGAAATTCTTATCAGCTTAGCTAAGATGGTATTCATTTAAATCATCTTAGGATTATCCGTCAAATATCCCAGTCAAATGAAAATTCTATAACGTCTATGGGCAACTATAATACCCAACAATACAGTTAAACGGTTACCCAGTTGAAATAAAGGTCTATATATTATGACGCAGTATTGTTTTCTAAAGGCCTTAAAACAAAACAAAATTAAGCATTAATAGAAGCAACGATTTTATTTCACTTTGTAATATTTTACAATCCTAAGAGTGGGAATTTTGTTAAATGAATAAACTGTTTATGGACCTGCTCTTGAACGCGCACTCTTTTCTATACACTGCAAAGTAAGTGCAAGATGCTTCCTTTCGTATATTTCTTAAGCATACAAGGTTTCTCGCAATTTTAGTTTTAGTGTGTTTATTATGGTAACGGTTGCTCATACTCTCTCTCTCTCTCTCTTCCCAAAACACAAATTTAAACGAATAGCATTACTTGTGTTTCCATTTATGCACGCTCACACAAGAGCTTATTTTATATTCTTTAATGATTTATTGCTTTTACTAAAAGTTTACTAATAAAAGCAATAGTATCTACTCACGAAACTATTTTTCGCCTGTATTATTGAGGATTATTTGTTTTAGCATTTGTGTCTGGAGTTGACACTCCGCAGGAAATCAAAATTGTGTTTTCAATTGTGAACAAAACCTGACTGAAATACTTCTACTTTGGACAGATTAAAAGCTGAGAATAGATCACGATTGAAAATTCAACCTTTCTTTGGTAAATGAACAAAGAAGTAAAGGAAAGTTTCGGGTCATTCAGATAAAAAGCCGTTGGCTAAAGAATGAGAAAAGTTTACCGCAGAACCGAAGAGAGAACTCAAAAACTGTACAGAACACAAAAGGATATCTAAAAGATAATGGTTCAATTTGGGGGATGCAGAAATGGTGTTTCCTAGTTAGGAGCAGGGGGAGGGATGCCTCGGGGGGTCTGGCTTTGTAATTAAAAACTTTTACCTGCACAAGAGCCGTTGGGGGTGAAATGGAAATCTTAAGTTTTCAATTGAATTATCTGTTTTAACGAGTCTCCATTTCCGTTCAGCATTAAAACTTCGAAGGGTATTGATTCAGGTCTGATCTGGCTTCATTTTATTTCTGCTTCAATAAGGCTAGCAAAATTTTTTTACAATAGTAGATATAAAAATATTGTTAACAGGTATATATAGATACCCCTTTTTTATATTTCAAACGTTAAAAACGAATGTTTTTATTTAACATTACTTCTGTATATAGAACAGTAGAATTCAAATAGAAAACGTGTTTAAAAAATACAAATTTATCTTCAGCTGCTAAATTCTGTCCCCATTTTGGAAAACATTCCATGACTATGTGGGCACTACAAAAAAATTAAATGCCTTACATTTTCCTGCTTCCAAATTCCGCTAATACACGTTTAATATTTGAAAATCTAAAAACTAAAAACATATTTATAGTACGTAAGGAACTTTAGTATCGCGTAGATTGATTTAAAGTAAAGTGGCCGTCTCTGGAATAGAATCCCTTTCTCAAATAGGACCACAAGGGACCTTTTGGTTTTCAGGAATATTAGGGTGTGAGCTAAATAAGTGGTTCTATGGGGTTTTGGTAGGAAGTGCAATGTAAAAATCATGCGTAAATTGAAATGTAGAACTGGATGTAAATATTGTGTATTAAATGTAATTTGAAATGTTAGTTTATTTATAGTTTACAAAGTTTTATACAAAGCAAAATTGTATAATTTAATTGCTATGGGTTGTATATTTGTGTTAGTGGTATGATTTAGAAGTGATTGTATGTGTTCATGGAGTTACGAATGAACTGATCTTTCTGTTTGTGTACGGAGGATCTGTCCACAACTTAGTTTATATACGTCACAGAGTTTTATATATCTTTATTTGTGTGTGTTTTATGCATTGTGCTTGTTGTGGTGTAGGGTATTTTGTAATTGTAAGTTGTGTTTTATGACGGTCAGTATTATGCACTTTGTATTTTTTTAATTGTTTCACCCAATTTGTATTTAGAAACTTAAAACTGTACTTAGAATTTCTAATGATTTATAAATGCCCTTTGGTAAATTATAAATAAAAAAAAAAAATTATAAATTGTCTGTTGTTCTATTTTACATATTGCATTGTTTGTTTCTTACTCTTGTGAGTTTTATTTCAATTTCCGAAAAATGTGAAATACAATTTAGTTTCTATCAGTAGCAAGCTTGCTTTTTACTTATCTTTCTAAAGCGATTCTACATAATTTAGATAAAAAAAAGTATAATTCACTTCTAAATATGATTTTTTGATATCTAATTCTAATCTAAGATGGCTGAAGGAATGAAAGCAACGCGCATGCGTGTACTCCATTGTATGTTTTCGGCACGTTACCAGTTTTATTAAACATCCCTTCTACTGGAGTGCCATGAAAATACGGAATTTAAATATTAAACTACGAAGTCGAAAATAATTTACCCACTCATTACTCATATGTAAAATTAATTTTTAAAAAAAATATCTTAAAAAAATATAAAAACCCTTATTTTAGAGGCGCTGTCTGTTGCGTTTTTTACATAGAGAAAATAGTTTAAAATTTTTTCGTAACAGTTTTAAATATTAATCACTTGAACATTAGTTTATGACGATCCGAACTTCAAATTTTGTAAAAACTTACTGAAACAGAACGTTTTTGATCGCTATCTGGCGATGTACATCAGTGTCTTCGGACTACAAAATTCAAGAAGGCCTACCACTTCTGTGCATTAGTCTGAGACCAATCCAGCAGAAGAATCAATATTCTGTAGGAAGAACTTCATAAACAATTCCTTGAATATTTAGTCAAAATACTGTTACATAAAGAGTTTTTAAAGTTCTTATACTGAATATGCATTTATATAAATGAAAATTGTTGATTAGAAACTTGTAAAACTGTGTAACTATTGTCAATTTCAGTTAATTATAAAATCACGACAATGCAGACACACAGGTGTAAACACAACGCAGCGATGTGGATAGACATCAGTTTGTCCTATTTACGAATATGAAAAGACAAAACAATAACCAAGTAAAACCTAGAATGAGCAAGTTGTGCAAGAATCGAGGCCAAGGTCGACTCTGTCTAGACCGTGGTCAGACTCTACAGGTAGGCAGAGTCGGTTCATATACACTTTCGAAATTTACCAAGTACAGTAGTGCCAACTGTTCGGCAATAATTAAATACCATATGATTCACTGTTTACTAGACTCACGATGAACCGTAATAAGCTTCGACTCAAGGCTGCCTTTTCGTGAATCATGTTAAATTCAACACCTACCCGATAATGAAATTTCTAATTAGATACTATCTAAAATTGTCTTAGATTTAATTTATATAGAGTACAACTAAAGTTTTCGAGTTATGAAGTTCATCCAACTTTAATTATGCTTTTGCACGTAATTTTGTTCTTTAAATGTTTAAACGTTTTACGTAAATACCCAACTTTTACTTTTTAAAAGCATAACTACTAATTTTGTATGAATCTCTTACAAAATATAAAATGTTGAAATCATCTCCAATGTAAAATAATGTTCCAGTATTCACTAAAGTTAATTATTTCTCAATGTTAGGAAATTCAGCAGTAAAGAAAATACGCCGGTTACGATATCAGGCTTACCAACGTGAAAGTTGAGCTTTGTTTGTTTTTCATATTATTTAATCCAAACAATAAATTTATCTTATCAAGAAAATACATTTTCCTACACCTTCAGACAGATAGAAAACTGAAAACCTGTCAATCGCTGTACAACTATTGGAACCAGTTGAGAAGTCGCAGTGTCGACTTTCTAGCAGAAACCGGTTTCCCATTATCGGTTACACAGCAGAAGACAAACGGCCAATAAAAAGCGTGCAACTCGAATCACAGATTTGTCGCTATAATCTGCTGTCTAATATAAAATGACTTTAGGGGCCTTGGATATCTCGCCAGATTGTCTCGGAAAAGACGTCGGTATAAATGAGAAAATTAGCAGGCAGTCGGTTCGTTAACAGCGGTTAATCGCGCAGTGAATGAATGTAGCCTGCAATTATAATCCGATTAAATAATTTATTGAGCCGTGCACTAGACGCGATACGTACACCATTACTGGGTTACTGAACCATGAAGGTAACTGAGAAAGAAATAAAGCTCGCAATTAATTATAAGATAAATGATGCCCACTGTCGAAGTTTTCTTGAACATATGTACTGTATTGTACTAACATTTAGTCCGTGTTTAGCTTTAAAGTACACAAGTAGAATAATAATTTTTCAGGCTTCCGAGTAATTAGTTTGATGGAGCACTTTACTATTAACTCAAAGGTAGAGGGTTCGATCCCAGTTTGCGTCAAAGATTTTGTATGTGTTCATTCAACCTCAAGTCGCATCAGACTGTAAATGTTAGTTCTTAACCAAACTTGGGTATTAATGAGTGGTTGATGGCCACAGTACCTTCCTTAAATAACAGTTTGGCATATGTAAGGTAGCTTCTTGGCCTACCTCCTTTGATCCAACTTAAAAGTATAAAAGGAGTCACTATTATAACAAAAAAATAATTTTCACAAAAACTATCAAGTATTTTCTGGGCAAGAATGAACTTCAATTTAAATAAATGAAACCTCAATACCACAAATGATGTTTTCTTTTATTTAAAACTTCATTTACATTTTGATTGCATAGTAACCTCCGAGGTAATTTACAATAAAAATACAATATAAATATAAATCATATTTATATTATTATATGTATTATAAAAATACAATAAAAAAGGTATTTTTATTGTAAATTACCTCTGAAGGATGATTGTATGCAATTAAAATGTACACAAGGTTTTAAATTTTAAAAAAATCACTTGTGGTATAGAGGTTTCATTTATTTAAAAACATTACGCTACAGTTGTTTTAAATAATTATATGAACTTTAAACTTAAATAAGTTTAAATTAAAAAGAAAAACAAGTGATAAAATCCAGGTTTGGGAATTTAGTGAATGAAACATAACTACGCTGATTTTGTCAGTTAAATTCACTTTTTGTAATCTAAACAATCCAGTGATTGCTAAGCATATGTCCGTAACATACTATTTTGTCTAGTGGGAGAGAAGAAGCAGAGACAAAGTAACTAATGACGACTCTTTAGGACAGCAAATGAGGGTAAGTCTATATCAGGCCTTGGACATATAATAGCATTCCTATAGCACACAGCAGGAGAGTTTTATATTCCCATCTTACACCTAAATAATTATTAATTCTTTTCTATCTTTTAAAGACGTACTAGTCATGCCCAATGAAACAAAAACATATTAAAAACCAAAATATAATAAAGTATTTTGATAAAGGCCAAATTAAAACTAAATAAGATAAATGCAGGTGCTTTATTCTAGACCCAACTAGCACACGCTTAGCAATCATGCACAATCTTTTGACCATCTCCGGACTGCCAATAGTCAACACTCCTCTAAAGAAATCTATAATTTTTAGTTAATTAGAGCTTAACTAGTGAGAACTATTCACAAAGGTAAAAGTCAAAATAGTGAACTATTGACTTTTACCTTTGTAAATCTATAAATTTTAGTTAATTAGAGCTTAGCTAGTGAGAACTATTCACAAAGGTAAAAGTCAAAATAGTGAACTATTGACTTTTACCTTAGTAAATCTATAATTTGTTAGTTTAGTTTGTAGTGTAAACACAAAGAAATAGTTGAAGTATGAGCATAAGATGTAAACGCAGAGCAAGGTTATAAGAGGTACTGCCCTGGTATTGAATGAGCATTTGTAAATTGAACAGCTATCGCACCAAAACGTCACCACATTCACGCTCACCTACAATTGTGTATCAATAAAGTTTTATTTTATTACACTGAATTTCGAACAGTTATTTATATAAAAATTCATTGAGAAAATTTAAATTTACAAAACAAATAAAAAATTTCAAAACAACCTATGAAATTGTAAATTATACAGTACTGCTCCTACACACGCAGTATTAATTCTAAGTGTGTATTGGTTTATTTGAAATACAAAGCCCCTTATCTGACATTAAATACTGACTTACACAATTTGTAACCTACTTCAAGATGAAAATGTTTCAATGTTAGTTGTGAGATAACAAGTCTTATTAGATATGCTTATCAGTAATTTTAATGCAACATAAGTTGCAATTATTGTTATGGAAAATATCTTGAATTCAAAGTATATCTACTGATCTCGTAGAAAATGTTTACAATAGCTAATTCATAAAAACAATATAAGCCTGTAATTATTTGGGAGTACAAATATTCACTTTTGAAATTTTATATCATTTAGATCTTATTTATGATTTAAATTTTGTTTAAACCCTTATTTCCTGATTAAATTTTGTTTAAACCCTTATTTTCTGATTAAATTTTGTTTAAACCCTTATTTTCTGATTAAATTTTGTTTAAACCCTTATTTTCTGATTAAATTTTGTTTAAACCTTTATTTTCTGATTAAATTTTGTTTAAACCCTTATTTTCTGATTAAATTTTGTTTAAACCCTTATTCTCTGATTAAATTTTGTTTAAACACTTATTTTCTGATTAAATTTTGTTTAAACCCTTATTTTGTTTAAATAACTGCTTGTAAACGAAAAAATGCGATTTAAGTATAAAGACTTTGTATCAACAGATAATGGAATGTTTCAACCCACAAAATGCTTTTTAGTAGTAAAAATTGTAACGGTTAACTATATTCATTTACACAAAAAATACATCTTTATTATCTGAAAATTACATTCTACAAGTACTCTCAGAACCTATAGTTTATTTATTCATTACGAACATAACATATTAAGAGATGAAACTGTAAAGTTTAAAAAAGGCTTTGAAAAGGAAAAATGTTAAATACAATGAAATAGCTAAATATACGAATAGATAGCAGTTGTGTGAAAAGCATTTCAGACGAATAAAGAGGTAAACAGAAACGTAACGAAAGCGACAGATAAAAACCGAAACTAAATAAAAGATAACTATATCGGAGAATAAATTTATTTAAACACAGTGGTTTCTTCAAAATATATGACAAAATTCTGTATAACGTGAGTAACACGAGAAAGGAAACAGGATGAGCCTGGAAGGACAGTGCAATAATTACAGGACGAATGACAGCTCGGCGTTGTCGTAGCAAGTGTTTTAACAACACAGGTATAAATAAATAAGGCAATTTGAGCTATGGTCAAGGTAATCTAAACTCGACTTGAGGTCAGCAGGTTTCTTAAGCATGTGACGCAAGTGTTGAACTGCAAACTAACGACCGTTTCAAAACCCTTTTGCTGGTACATTACATTTACTCACGCACCGCATATAGTTTTTAATTACAACAGTCGCCTATTAAAACCTGTGTAGATTCAAGTTTACTTGATAATTTCTATAAAAGTATATTTCAGCTTTAATTTAAAGTATTGAAAAATATTTTTTTCTAAATAAACATTTCTAATTTGATTTCGTCGACTGTGTTTATAAGAAATATGTCTCTATCACGCGCGCGCGCGCGCGCGCGCACACACACACACACACACACACACACACACACACACCCACGCGCGCGCGCGGCGTGTAATTTTTACTCAAAAATAAAATTCCTTTTTGGAAACACCAAAACAATGATAGTTTTCAAATTTAGAACCGACACTTTCCCTTTATTTCACCAAGTCTTATATTCTTTTATATAATGTTATTAAAGGCTAAAATTTACTTTAAAAATTCAACAATATGTTTTAATAGCTGGTTATTTTCTCTTCAAGACGAGATTGAAATATCTGAACAAAAATACAATGACTTACAAGTAAAAATATTGCATTTTTTTAAAAGATTTTTTTTCCTAATTGGGCTACTGTTTTTTTATAATCATAACGTATATTTGTAATTTGTGTAAGATTGATCACTTAAAAACCAAATTAACCTTATCTTTGGAAATTATTCGTAATTAATTAGATTTTGGTTAGTGTGGTTTGACTGAATTTTATCAGTGTGTTAAGCTACCAGATACGGTAAAAATAATTGCTTAAAACTTTCTTTACGAAACAAAGTATGTTTAAAATATAAAATGATGGGCTCTCTCAAGTACAAAATGCACCCGAACTTTATATATTGCTGCTTTTAAATTGCTGCTGACACAATATTAAAAATACACCTAAGTATCTCCCAGCTAGACCACTGTTAAACAAAATCAGGTAAAGAGATTCAGAAACATTTATATTTCGAAACATCCTTTTTGCTTTCAATAAACCTGGCGGGGAAGATTTTGTAATAGTCTATTCACAATAATCTATCTTAAAATAAAGAAAAATAAGCAGGTAATTTGTAGTTGAAAGGTAACAGTATGTTGGGCCCAGACTGGGACTAGACAGGTAAGCGATCAATAGGGGTGCAGGTGACCCATTTTCCTCCCCTGGGTGTATGTACTGTCCCAGGAACTGATGTAACATCGCCCGGATATAGTCAACTGTAAATGCAGAGCGGCACGAGGTACGCAAGTACCGAACAACTCGATCGATAACGCTAGTGACCTACTAAGAAAATTCAGTTCTTTCGGTTCACATCGGGTTTGATGTGTTATTAATAGCCTACGGAAATGTACCGTAAAACGAAAAGTCAGTAACTGAAGTGTAACCTGCAATGTTCAGTAAAACTAAGTCAGTAACTGATGAGTAACCTGCAATGTTCAGTAAAAATAAAAGTCAGTAACTGAAGTGTAACCTGCAATGTTCAGTAAAAATAAAAGTCAGTAACTGAAGTGTAACCTGCAATGTTCAGTAAAACTAAGTCAGTAACTGATGAGTAACCTGCAATGTTCAGTAAAAATAAAAGTCAGTAACTGAAGTGTAACCTGCAATGTTCAGTAAAACTAAAAGTCAGTAAATTAAGTATAGCCTGCAACGTTCAGTAAAACTAAAAGTCAGTAACTGAAGTGTAACCTGCAATGGTACAAGTAGATTCCCTATATATGCACGTAGATTCAAATATATGCACACAACACACGCACAATGTTTATTCCGCCTAGGCCCAAGAATTTCATGTGCTTCAAACACAAGTGGTTTTTGTTACCTTCCTACTTAAGGTAGGTTCCATGAGAATTTTTTATATTTGTTAGAAATGATTTTCGGATTTTGTAATCTACAACTTTCTTTCATAAAGAACTCAAATCTATTTTTCCAGGTCCAAGTATTGCACATTATCAAAATAATTTTATCCACAACATTTTCACCAGTTCAATAGACGGAAGTGATTCTGAAGGTAAATATACTTTTTCCATTTTGTCAGATAAAAAGTAAAGTGTCTCGAGTTTAGGGGAAATACGGCCTTGTTTTACTGCATTTCACAATCTATAGAATAACGTTACAAATTAAGGCAAAATATGCTTTCTTCAAAATCGGAACCTTTTTTAACGAATTGTTTAAAAATGAGAATTACTGATTGAGATATGATTTCTCCCTCTTGGAAAAAAAACTATAAAAGAAGAATATAAGAAAATATTTTTCCTATCCTTTTTTTTAAATCATTGCATTTAAATCTGAAAAAAATTAGCTTCTTTAATAAATAATTATTCTATTCTGTTAAGTACATTACATGTCAAAATACGTAATTTTAATCTGTCAATTAAACGGGAACATTTTTCGATTAGAGTCTGAACTGAAAAATCACAAGTCGGGCTAAAATATTTTTACTTTTTTCATTGATATTATTTAATATCTTTAGACTTATTACTTATCTAGAAGTATTAAATTCTGTAGCCTTTTAGAATCTATTTTAGTACTTTCATAGTATCACGTATTTAAATCATTTATCATAGTGAAACTACATATTGAGCTTATTTATGCATGCGTATATAGTGTATTTAATAGACTATGTACGGAATTATTAAATTCGTAATACATAGCAAAAACATTTTTTCAAATAAAAATTCAAGTCCCGCCAAAGAGTTCCTGTAACAGCCTCAAGGGGCGGTTCATAGCAAGCAATGAAAAAGCTATTTGAACCCAAGGATTACAAAGTGTTGAAATTTAATTTGATTGGCGTAAATAATTGCTTTTGATATTTAAAAATAATCGGGGGGTCGTTAACCTTTTAATCTTGCTTTCCTGTCGGTTATCAGCATCCTCCGAAGCAGGAAGTCTCTATAAGCACCTGCTTGGTCACCTGATTCCAACACCTTGCCAACTATTTCATTATTGGCGGGCGTTGTTTGGCTGAGAGCGGGGGCCAAGCAGTCTGCATCTATTCCAAAACTATTTCCATCCTTTGCAAGATAAGTTCATCAGCAAAACAGGTGCTGGCCGGGACTGGACGTTAATTAACCGTAACTTTAAATTTCGTACTGTCAGTTTCAAATTGGATCAAGTATATAACCCTTTCTAAAGGTTATATTGCTCTTTCTTTCAAGAAACCAAGAAATCGAAATACAATTAAATTTAAAACGAAGTAGGTTCGCAAAACACTAGAAATATTGAGATGTAAAGATGCAATAATGAAACACTGTCAACAATAAAACAAATGAGGAAACACATACTAACAACGCTTCAATTGTCCAATCTGGCAGATGTACGTTTTTTCAACAAGGTATGTGAACTATCATTTAAAACCTGTTGCACACTATAAAAAAATACACTCAAATCATAGTACATAGGGATGATAACATCTTCTTGATCAACTATAGTGCGATTTGCTATTGAGATGAATATTACATGAGCAAAGTGACTATAAAATAACTAAAGTGCAAGGCTATTAATCAAACAACATAAAAAAGACTGGGCTTGGCAAGACTTAGAAGTCCCGACCACGATGGAAAAAAATTGGAATTATAACATTTTTTGCTTGTGATTCACTTTTTTTCAAATTAAGAGCTTGGAAATGAGAAAAAATTATCTAACTTTTTCTGATAAGGTTTCCATCAAACTAGAACATCTGTATATCTTCCACTAGCATACGCTAAAAACCTATTAATCAATTACTCGATGTCTCGTACAGTACGAATAGATAGATATAAAGGGATCGGGCAGTTCGACCTTAGTAATTAAAAGGTATCAGCAAATTATCTCTTTCTGTTAAACATGATAAAACTAATGTTGATATTACAATATAGTTACAATCAGTATTATTTCCAAATTGTAGCATTCCTAAATTTATTTGGATTAAATTCATTAATACACATGAAATTAATTTCAGTCTTATTAAATATATAAAGGTTTTTGGTTTTCAAACTGATGGTGCCTGCGTTTCCTAATATATTCTGAATGTATTTACGTGACCGAACCTAACCGGCAATTTCGGCCAATAAAATATTCAACACGCGTATTGACATAAGGCGTCGATTGTGAGGAGCACTTTGGTGGATTTTAATTGAATTTGCGTTGCCGTACGGATACAATTGTCGGTCCCCTTTAACCTGTAATTGGCTGTGCAGACCTGCCAATTATTACAACTTAATACGCGTCTAGGTCACGTGGTAAATGACATTTGATAATTTACTGAGTGTGTTTACTTTTATTGACCAATTAGGGGTTATGTTACATTGTCACGAGTTGCTCATTGTTGTCGATACGAGAGCAGGTGGAAGTCGGTTGGTTCCAAGCAATTTTGTAAGCAAACAACACATTACTAATTGCTATTTGAAAAATAATGAACCAAAATCGACTTTGTAATTACATACTTGTCGCATTGAACTAAATATGGAAAGAAGCAAATGATAGTTTAATTGTCAAACTACTTACTTAAACAGTTTTAATTTACTTTCTCGATTTATCTACAATGAATGTCTACATAATTAAAAATATTAATTATTAATAATTTTCAGTATCTTCCCCTTCGATTTATTCTCAGTTAAAATTTTAAATACAGTAATTCTATAGGCTGTGGCTGTATCTCTATGTTCAATATACGTGATACTAGAATAGAATTGTTGTATCATTTTATGAAAATGCTTATAATTCCCATTTATGGAAACAGAAAATCCTCTTTTTAAGGCAAATGTACAACCAACAAAGGATTAATACCCACTATATATAGGAATAGTAGTTATAATGCCATTCTAAAATAAAATATTTAAATAACAACAGAGTCTGATATTTGATGTACATTAAACTTTAGTTTTAAAAAATGACAATATTGATATTGTAAAAATGGCGAATCCAGAGGCGAGATAGTGCCCGGAGCGTTTCTATTCCAAGCGACACTTATCTATTTCTGCTCGGTCCGTGCGTGTGCCAAACCGACTGGGCTCTCTAGGTTCCGTCCATTCACACACAAGCCTAAGTTTTACAGGTTATTCATTATAATAAATCTTTGTATAAACTGAAACCGCTACGGTTCGGATGACTTTCAGAACTACAAAAAGAGTGCCCGATCCTAAATTTGTAATTGGCTTTATACAATCCATTGCCTACGCAACAAAAACGTTGTGTGTACTGTTTGTGTGACACTGTTTTTAGTAAATTTTTATCAATCTTTGATTACATGTAAATTAAAATATATAAATCAATTAATTTCATAATAAAAATAATCTTTTTTATAACCGAATTATCATAATGCCATTGTAGTGTCTGATAAGTACATTATTTCAAAATCTTAAGACGTAATTAAAATATAATTATTAAAATCTGAAGACGTATTGTTAAAATATTGTTGTAATAAAAAATTATGACAGTTCATATTATTAGAAAACATTTATATTCATATTTACAATTTTTTAAGCTACTAAATTTTCATAATATTGGAAATAATATAACATTTTGATAATAATATTTATTAATTTTTGAGCTAATAAATAATATCTCCAATGGAAGCATAATTCAGATTTTCAAAATGAAAAATTATGATCGAATCATTCGGATCTAGAACGGTACAATATCTTTATTGATTGTGCACTGTTTTAAAACATAATAAATAATTTCAATTCGTTTCTATAGAATATCAAGAGCACAGTGGTACAATATATTACAATAAAAATATTGGAAAGAACCCTATCACAAACATAATTAAACATGACTAATAAAAAAGATACGTAAGGTACCCTTTATGTACATTTCGATGACCGTATCATTATCATCAGAGGATTTTTTTACTAAATTACAATCTAAAAATAGATAAGTCACAAACTAGTTGACCTAGTTTGAGCCAGTCTAGTTTGTAATTTTGTAATAAGACACACTAACGACGATGATATGATCATCGAAATGTGCATAAGGGTTTAATCTTAGGTAACTTGTATTATCAGTTATTTTTGTGGAATTTGGGTCGTTTCCAATATTTTTATTGTAACAAAGTTTGTTGTAGAAGTTTTAAGCTGGAAAGGTTTTGATCAACACCTTTATTTTTCGATACTATAATTACATATTCTTAATGAGCATACTCAATACATTCTTATCGTTAAAGGCATCAAACATCTTTCAACATGATTAACCTATTCTCCCTATAATTTCTCCAACTTTATTCCCCTTCCGATATATTTAGGTTCTAAACAGTTCCTTCACTGATCAATAGAAAGGCATCGCTATTGAGTAATGTAATGCCCATTAAGAACGATTTGTTCTTAGTCTTACCATACCCGGCATCTTTTTAGCTATCTGCCTATTGTTCCTAGTCTTATTATCGCCTGAAATCTTCGTTTTGTTCTTAGTCTTACTATGGCCTAGCATCTTCCAAACTACCAGAGTATTGTTCTAAGCCTTACCATTTCTTGACATTTTCCAAACTATCAGTTTTGTTCTTAGTCTTACTATGGCCTAACATCTTCCAAACTACCAGAGTATTGTTCTAAGCCTTACCATTGCTGGACATTTTCCAATCTATCCGTTTTGTTCTTAGTCTTATTATGGCCTAACATCTTCCAAACTACCAGAGTATTGTTCTAAGCCTTACCATTGCTGGACATTTTCCAATCTATCCGTTTTGTTCTTAGTCTTATTATGGCCTAACATCTCCCAAACTACCAGAGTATTGTTCTAAGCCTTACCATTGCTTGACATTTTCCAATCTATCAGTTTTGTTCTTAGTCTTATTATGGCCTAACATCTTCCAAACTACCAGCGTTTTGTTCTAAGCCTTACCATTGCTTGACATCTTTTAATATATCAGCGTTTTGTTATATCGTCTACTTTTTAGAACTATTAGCGTCTTACCATGGCATATTAGATTTTTCATTTTATTGGAAAGTCAGATATCATACTTTTTGTGCAGACTACATTTTGCTATCTTTCAATTTTCGTGCATAAATATAATTAATAAAAAAAGAAAGGTAACATAAAGAAGTTGAACCATCTTAAATCGAATTCATCTAGATGTAGATTCACCTTTATTATTTTGTTACTAGTTTATCTTGGTATCTTGTTATGGATAAAAAAAACAAACAGGTTGGTAAAATCTGTCCGTTCTCTTTCCACTGTGAGTAATATGCCGGTCTAATTGTTAGTGGTAAAATAAGGCAAGTTCGGCGTTCATAGTTGGCCTAGATTCAGTAGGTCTACACAGCGGCCTTGATAAAAGTGAAGCCAGTTCTGCAGGCTAACCTAAGCTTTAATCGCCTTGCTTGTGATCCGTTCAATAATACCGTGCTTCCTTCTTTCCTATCTCTAGTTACAAGTGAGTGAATTCAGAAGTTTTATAATTTAACACTATACAGTTAAATTTATCTAAATGCACAGTTTTAAAAATTTGAAACATATGTTTGTAACTTTTATAATTATTGGAAGGCCTCTAATTGCACAGTACTACATTATAATCCTTTTATGGTCGAATTAAATTATTATCAAATCATTATCGTATTGTGCAATCGTTAGAAGGTTTACAATTAAGACGTCAATGTCATACAGTTACTAATGCTTTCACATTTTTAGCAATACACATCTTCAGTATATTTGGTGAAACGGCCTTAAATTAAATATAGCAAAATACAATCAAATAGGCCTCGGTAAATTTATAATCTTAAAAAAAATTAACATATAGAAAAAATATATCAATTGTGTAGTTAAAAAACTATAAAATATTTGTCTAGTTTACAACATACCTAGACTAAATAGTAAATTTTGGTTACAATTATTATTCAATATTAAATACTATAAAAAGTTCATCACTTTAGGACATTAAATAAATATTATATATAAAGTAGGTTAGTAAAACATTGTAATTAGAAGGTGATTACGATAAAATCACTAATTTGTTTCAAAATACTACTAATGTTGCACCACAAATGAAAAATGTGCCTCCTTCTAACTGTCGGGAAGCAAACGAAGTTAATCCCGACGAAATATTTACAACCATTCATTTTATTGACTGCAGATTCCAAACAGCCCTCAACCCCTTAAATCTAGGGCGCACTGCGTCACCGAAAAGGGTGGCCGCGTTCCAAAAATAACGCGATAAAAACCCTAGTTGTTACTAGGGCGAGAAATGTAGTAAACTAGTGAGGGAAGAGAGGCGGTTGTAAAATACTTTTAGTATGGGCGGCATTGTTCTTTTGTCAATATCGCTAGTCAACAAATTTGCCATTCCAAGAAACAGTACAAAAACTGGGATAAGATTTGTTTTCCCCGGCTGTAAATTCGTCGGACCATCTTGTTTCAACAAGTTTTACAGCCCATAGAAATTCTACGGCCGCGGGAAGAACTTTTTACGTCCAGCCAGATACATCTTTGCAGTCTGTCATCTAACTTTTTTTGTCGAATCGGCAAGTTTCTTTAGAAGTTAACTAAAAAGAGGAATAAAAACGGAAGTCGGAATATATTTCCTAATTTAATTTGCATTTAGTCATCGTAAAAATACAAAATGCCTGTTTGAACTATTTGAAAAGGGAAACGTTAAAAAGCAGGAAAAGGAAGTCATGGAAAATATAATGACGGGAATAATTCTATATTGCCCAATAAGGGAAATACGCAGTTTCCTGGAATATACGGGTTTAAAAATAGTAAACAAAAATGTATGTGTAACTTTCTCAAACGTAGAATATTTTGAAATCTCTAAAAATGAGTTTACTCAAATACACGCAATAATTTTTATTTACAATTTTTTATTAATTCTACACGACTAAATAGAATCTAACAAAAAAGTGCAATTTAAAAACTTAGTAGGCCTAAATAAACGCTATGAGTAACCGAGCTAAACACCAAATAATATTTTAAGAATTCAGTTTCAATTTAACGACTAGTCTAAGTGCTAAATTGAGAAATCTAAATTTAAGAATGCTAAATATCTATGAGAGTTACTAAAAACAAAAGTATTTTCAAAAATAATAGTCTATTGTATATGATTTAGGTTTTTCGAAAAATAGAATTTTTGAATGTTGAATGTTAACTGTGTATTCTACACAAAGAGCCAATTCATATTTTTTAAATTAGCATGTTGTATTTTAATATATTTTCCAAACATTTCTCGTTTATTGTATATTTATCAAACATTTTATACTTCGTGTGACTGAATTGAATCGCTTAATTTTCTCCCCCATCAATCTTTCTATCCCAAAACAATAACCATATTTTCGCTGCCCATCTGTTGGATACAGCTCGAACATATAAAATGAGTTTCATCTCATCTTACGCCAAAAATACCCTTAAAAGGCTGTATTAGTGTTTACTTTGAGCGACAATTTTTCCAATCAAAGATTATGGAAGTTTTAGGAAAGTTAGAAACGCTTCTTATTCTATTTCTTAGTTTTATTCAACATCCTCCATTACCTTCTTTTAACGAGTCGCGTGTGTGTATTTACATTCTTGCACCAATTTGTCTATTACGTCACTCCACTGTTTCATATATTAATTGTAGAATATATATGTGTGTATATATATATATATATATATATATATATATATATATATATATATATATATATATATATTTAAGATCAAATAATTTACACAAATACAGGAATATTTAATTTATTGAATAATAAACTCAAAGCTTTTCGTTGGTTTACATTACCAACATCCTCAGGAATTACAATACTAAGAATGATAAAAGATATGTCTAACCTTTTATCATTCTTAGTATTGTAACTCCTGAGGATGTTGGTAATGTAAACCTACGAAAAGCTTTGAGTTTATTATTCAATAAATTAAATATTCCTGTATTTGTGTATATTATTTGATCTTAAAAATATTCTAACAGGAAAACACATTTGATATTCTATATATATATATATATACGTATATATAAGAATACATATGTTAGGGAATCTTTTTCTTTCGCTACACAGGTAGTGAATGAGTTTCTTTCGTGAGTGAGGTAGTATATCGGTCGGATATTGTGTCAAAAAGACACTGATCAACGGAATTTAAACAATAACACGAGCAAAATATCAAATAAAAATCATTATGTACACAATTAAGAGCTTGACGAAGAATGTAACGAATACCTACACACACAAATTTTTGTAAACTTATATTTACCTATAAAACTTACAAACGTATATGCAAGGCAGCTGCAAGCCATGGCCATGTTAACGTACAGACTTGCGTTCAAAACTAAGCAAAATATAAATTTCAATTTCGAACGGTTAAAGGGAAAACTGTAACGAAGCGAAGGACACTCGGCCACGTGATCAAGGATTTTAGATGGTGCTCCGTTTTAATTCACTAAATTTGTACAAGTAAAACGGTAAAATGCAACGAGGTCGAGTTGGGTTCATTGCTCTGCGCGGGAGGTCACCGAAGCGTTGTGGGCGGGGCCAACTTGCAGTGACCTTCAATAAGCGCGATATTCTATGCAACTTTGATAGAGAAGGGGGCTTTTATTATCATCATTTTTTTAAATCCTAATATTCCACTATTATTATTGCTGAAAACAATTTAACCAATAAACTGGAATTTGAAATAATTTTAAAAATATCAAAGTAGATGTTTATCTACATCTTTAGTTTATCATATACGCAGGCTACATCTGACGCAATAATAATTTCACAATTATATCATTAATATAGTGAAGGGCGCGCCCTGATTATAGTGAAGGGCGTGAAAACATTTAGAAAGAAATATTTCAGCCGCTCTGCCGTGGTTCTGTTTACTATCAGCCCTTTAAATCAACAGTTTATTTTGTTCTCAAATGTTTACCTCCCAATATATATGTGTACTCAATAAAATGATCGGAAGGGAGAGGGGTGGGAACGGGGCGGGGTCGGAATTCCGTTAGCGTTACGCAGCACACACGCTTCCCTTCAATAAATTAGAGGTGAAATTGAATTCCGATTCGCAAATACACTGCGCCAATTTGCATCCAGTTATTTGGTAAAACTTGGAGGGAGATCAAAATTTTATTTCCTCCGTAAAATTGCCCTAATATAAACTGAATCACTGACAGATGTAACGAGAAATATCAAAGAAAGCAAATCTAAATATTTGGATTAAGGTTCAAATCTGGTTCACAATACTGATGTACGACGAAATTTCAAATCTCACTATCTCTTCGCCTCATGCCCAACATGGAAGAACAAAACTATATTATGCATCCAAATTTAGTGAATCATATCTATTTTCAAGAATTATTGTACTATGACAGTTCGAAAAGACGAACGCGACTTGAAATGCGTTAACTCTATGCATATTGATTAAGCTACTAGTGGCAGATGAATATACTTAGTTCTATTATGTAACTCGTGATACAATATAGTAACATAATTACAACAATTAGTAACCTTTATATTCACTAGCTACAACATCCAGGAACCAATTAGTAATGAACAAAGCAAATTGAACTACCAGTTTTTGTATTGTACATATTGAGGTTTTTTTAAATTACTTCTTTTGGTATAACATGGCAAAAAAATCACTACCTACTGAACGCGTCTGCTGTAAATGTCATAAAGTAGTCGTTTTTTTGTTAAATGATACCAAAAGTAGTAGCCTAGTATAATAAACTCAATTGATTAAACAATAATGCCATGAAATTCTTTAATAAAAACTCTATACAATTAAGTAATAATATATTCTTGAATTTTGTAGTCCATTACGTTCGGTGAATCTTATTAATCACTTAAACAATAGTTTATGACTATCCGAACTTTATATTTAGTAAATTTGTTAAAACTTACTGAGACAGAACGTTTTCAATCGCTATGTGAAGAGCTTCATCAGTGTCTTCTGCTTGGAGATGTTGGGTCAAGCGGTGACGGTTTTAAAGGTAGGTTTTCGATGGTATCAAAGAGTATGTGTGATTTGTATTGTGTTTGTTCGTTTAATATGTTTGTATTTTGTGTGGCTGTAAATTTCATATTGTTCTAGTGTGTTAAGATGTGGTCCTTTTTTGTTGATGTATAGGATTTCTAAATTATGATAAATGTCTGTGTACTTGTGTCCTGTTTCTTCTAAGTGATTGTAAAATGTTGAGTTGGTGTTATGTTTGTGTTCTTCGACTCTTTGTTTTAAGATGCGTTGTTTGCTCAATGTAGAATTTGTTACATTCGTCGCAGTTTAGTTTGTATACGCCTGGTGCTTGTAGTTTATCTTTGTTGTTGGTGTTGTGTTGTATTTTGTTTAAGTGATTAGTAATAATATATCGTACGTTTACTCATAACTAAGAAATCCTCGAGTCATCGATAAAAATAAAAACCATGTTAATAAAGTTATAGTAAAAGATTAAAGAAAATAATGCAATTAAAATCATCAAATAAAAGCAATATTTTATATTTTCTAAAATGGCCGATCTTTATTGACAGATCTTGATTTTTCGAACCTTTTCTATTCGTTAATAGCAAAATACTATTGCTAAAAACAAACATTTAAATATTTACTGTATAGCTAGTATCAAATTAAAACACCGTCTCGTATATGTTTAATCAGTCTTGCATCAAAAAATATCTCGTCCTTAGTCTGTCATTTTATCTTTTTTTTTCATTTTTCATTTTGGTTCTTGCAAACAATCCTCTCCCATGAAGTAACAACCTACGATCAGCTGACGATTACCTGCTTAAGTTATATTCAAAAAGAAATATTTCATGTCATTTAGGAAGGCCGATTAACACTGTTACCAGAAGTGCAGTACTTTAGAAGCAGTAAAAATGATCAAGAAGTTGAAAACAGGTCTTCAAAGAGAAAAGAATAAATTATTTCGTCCCTTTGCCCTCCTCGGAACAGACTCGTTATTTGTTTCTTGACGGATTTATTACTACAGTTCCAACGTATTGGGTTTTTGTGTTCACACATGGAGCGAACTACACGGACCTGAAGAACACTGATAACAGACCTAATGAAAGTATAATCATTTAGAGAGAAAAAGCTTTGTACGTTAAAAAAGAAAAAAGGCAAGTTGGTACCTAAACAAATGTATTTCTTCCTTACGGTTGTACGCCTATGTAACTAAGACAAATTAATTTCTTCAGTACGGTTGTACGCCTATGAAACCCAGACAGAGTCTATACCCCACCTCAAAATCTGTAAGCTCTAGTGACTAGGCCTGAATATAAATTAAACTGTCTTCAGTTTGGTTAAAAAATAAGAAAATGGTACCTGTAAGCCTTGATAATTTCAACGCAAAGAGTAAAATTGTTATTACCGCTTATATCTGAGCAGAAATATCTACTGCCTCGAATTACTTCTCTGAAACCCTTTAACACCAATAGCTTACAAATTTAAATAAATTGTTTTTAATAACAATATGTATTCGCAACTCTGTCTCATCCAATACATTATTAAACTGTATTAATAGGATGGGACAGAGTTGCGAAGATACGCCATCCTCCTTCGTATTTAAAATATCAAAAGATAATTTCTTTTCAATGGTTATATATAAATTAAATTACAAATTTGTCATTATATTCTCTAGAAAAGTGCTGTTCTTTGAATTTTAAACTAAAGCTGTTCTACATATGTAAACAATACGATTGGAACACAATTTACACCTGATCTAATTCACCAACAGTTAGCACATAATTTGAACTATCTAACAATGGAGTAAAAACTATACTATCCTTTATCATTGTATAAGATTATCCTTTTTTATTATTGTTTTAATTTTCGATTGTATTCAAACAAAATCTAAAATCTAACTGTTAGAACCGTGCTATGTATAAAGGCAAGGCTGGGAATTAAACAACCCTGCAGAGTATTAGGTGAAACAACAGGCTTCTGAGATTCCGCGGTTAATAATTTCCCTACCACTCCTTGTGCTGATACATTAAATGATATTCACAAGTGCATGAATATACATACAAGGAACGTGCGTCGGCACTGTTAGCCTTACAAGTAAATATATACATCACCTGTTAAACGCAATTAGCCTCGATAACATATCGCCTACTAAAGTTGCAAAAGGCAATGTTACAATGTATTTATAGCAATCGCCGGTCGGTACACTTTGAGAGAAAGAGCTACTATAAAGTAGAGGCCTACGTCCTGTTCCTGGTAGGATTAGCTGTTACCAGCCGCTACATTACCACACATATAACTGTGGCAGTATAGGCGAATTTAAAAAAGGAGATATGATTTTCTGCTACTTGATATCCTTGTTAGTAAAATTAACTAGAATGTTGTAACTTTTATATTGGTGTAAAGCACTAGAAAAACTATTTTTGTTCACCTCTACAGGTGTTGAAATATAATCAAATATTACACAATTCCGCAATGATATGATGCAAAGTCGTCATACACCCATGAACAACTTCCTTAGAGGACGTGCCTTATATTATATTACGAAAAATAATGTACTGTAGTTACTCCAAAAATAATAAATATTATAACTTACTATTTAAAGTTTTTGGAAGTGATACATGTCTAAGGAATATGCCGTGAAAACACAAGTTCTTCTATTTTACGTCGATCAGCTGATCACTAATCAAACTATTGAGAATACAAATAAATAAGATTAAATATTAAGGCACATTATCTAAAATAGACGTACTCTGTAACGGGGGCAGAAGAATATCCGTAATTCCAAGGCCAGTTGCAGTAAAGAAGATACTTTAAGATAGCCTGATCCAGAGAAGTCTTTATATAGGCAGGTTGCTGCCTCTACCCGACAAGAGATGTCTCTACTCACTACCTCCCTAGGAATATAACAGAGAGAGAGAGAGAGAGAGAGGTGTGTGTGTGTATATGTGTGTGTGTGTGTGTGCGTGCGCGCGCGCGCGTGTGTGTGTGCGCGCGCGCGTGTGTGCGTGCGTGTGTGTGTGCGTGCGTGCGTGCGTGCGTGTGTGCGAGCGTGTGCGTGTGTGTGTGTGTGTGTGCGTGCGGTCTCCTGTACCATATAACTTGTAAACGCCTGAAATACATTAGATGGACAAATAATAAAAAAAGACGTTTTAACAAATATAAAATAAATACTTCAAACATTGATTGACAGTCTTAAGATCTTAGTCATGTAATCAAACTGTAATTAAAAACTATAAAAGAAATAATGTTTTGAAACGTTAGGAAACGTTTTTGAATGTAGGGATTACGTTCCTATCCTTTCTCTACATTTGGCACATATAATTAAAAGAGTTTGTTTTGCTCTCATAACAATTCAGTTACATAAATATTACACTTCAATATTGAAATAAAACTCTTTGCCCATTTTTTAATTAATCACAAATTACGAGTTCCAAATCTGTATTATAATTGTATTTCTAAGAACTCATGTTAGATTTTATTTAATGCATGTTCCCTTGAATACTTTGTCTTAAACAATAAAGATGTATACAACTACCTTTGTGATCCAATATTTACGTTTTCGTATACATTAGACAAGAAACAAGTATTATAAATTTTTTTAAGAAGTCAATTTCAACTTAAGGAAACAAAGAAAATATATTATATACACATATATGTCAGAATAACAATATTAAGTAGAAAAATAGAAAGCTAATTTCCTTGAAATTTTCCATTTTCCTTTCTATGTATGGTGTTGTAGCTACCTTTGTGATCCTCCATTTACGTTTTCGTATACATTAGATAAAAAACAAGTAATATACATTTTTTTCAAGTTATTTCCTACTTAAGTAAACAATAACAATCAAGTAGAAAAATAGAAAGCGAATTTCCTTGCAATTTTCCATTTTTCTTTCTTCGTCCCTTGCATTGTGTTGTAGTTAATTTTTGCTTTCCTTTCGCACTGTCCGTTTGTGAAGTAAGGTTCAATACCGCTATTCCAGATTGTTTATATATTTTATTTTCAACTATTTTTAATCCTAGATCATTATTCATGATATTGTGTGGTAACCATGGCAACGATTTAAGGTCATACAATGGAGATTTTGACGACAAACAGATGGTAGCAAAAGAAAAATTCATATACAATTTTCAAAAATACATTTTAAACTATAGGAAAGTTGGCTTAGTACCATAGAATATGAAGATACTCAGTTCGAATCCAACCTAGACCCCATTTTTTAAAAAATTTAATTATTTGTAGAATATCTGAAACAAATATATTAACATCAGTTGTCATCCACTATAGGCTTTAAAAAATTCATTCGAACTTGAATGGATGAAGAAACCAGTATTTTATTACCGATTGAAAATTTGTACAAGATAAGCTATATATAGAGCCTGAGCTAATAGAAGGAATTGAAAAAAAATTAGGTAATAGAAGGAATTGAAAAAAAATTATATGTCATTTGATAAGTTTTAAAAATTCATTTGTATTTTAAAATTATAATGTCCTGACCTTTAAAAATTAAAATTATTGTTCTAATTACTATTTGAAACAGCATTCGTTATTTTTCTAGTGTATTTTTGCAAATGTTTACTTGCAATTGGACATGTTTCTGCATTATCAACAATTCAAGGCGTTACAAATTAGTAACGGTAACATTAATACACCATTAGTTTGCATCTCTGACGATGGCGACCAGATCGAGATGTAACTACATTTGCTGCAAAATCTGGTTTGATTACAAATAAACATACAATAGTTGCAGAATCGACGAATAAATAATATATGTATCCCTCAAATATTTTTCGATAATAATTAAATTGTATTACAAATTTAGTTGAAAATCCAACTTTTACAAATTTTAAATAGATAATACTAACAAAATTTTAATTGGGAACACAAGAGATAACTTCGTACAATATATAAATTGTATGAAAAACCACTTGCAAAAGCGTTTCTATTTATAGCACGCTAATATGTCTATGAAATTGTGCATCCTTTACGCAATATCTATCATCGATTGTTTTCAACACTTATAAGATTAAAGAATATAAGTAAAATTATTTCAATGCAACTTTTTTTATAATTATACCTAAAGACACTAAATGGCTATATACTAAACGCTTACACAGTGTCTGCAATGTCTGTTTCCACTGCATACATGTTTTTACAGCTGTTTGACATACTCTGAATACAAATAACCTAAATATAGCTAATGTGCAAAAACAAATATTATGAATCAGCTGATGCTACGATCTTTATTGTTAGCATGACGACTAAATAAAACATTCAAAACTAACAAAAAAGATACCGACAGGAAAATCTTGAGTGGTTAAAATGAAGAAGGGGTTTAAAGTTGACAAACAAAATCGATCATGATTGCATTGGTTTGTTTTACATAATTGCCACAAAGTTGTCAAATTGGGGTGAGGAACATGATAGATAAGTTTAAATACGTATTAATTGAATTGATTCTAGAAAGCATAGTCTTAGAGTATTCGACCTAGACAAAAAATTAATAACTGCGTGAGAGCGCAACAGCTTTTGTTAAGGCCTACTTGTTTTAAGCGAAAATGCAGTAAGTTAATAGTCAAAATAATATAATATAGCGATACATGAATAGATAACACACAGTACTATTTAACGTTGAAAAATAAACATTGAAACATTTTTTATGACTAACAACGAAAAGACAACGGCGCTAGAAAATTGGAACATAAAATCGTAAGTAAAACTGGAAAATTCATTAAACACACAACTGTCTTTGAGTGCGTGCGGGTGGGCGCGTACAAACTAGAACAAAGGTTTATGCGCCTGTGTAAATGTAAGTGATGCAACAAAATTTTAAAAAGTTCGATAATTTTGCGTGACAGTTCCTCTCGATATTGCTTTTCAGATAAAATTAGCTGTAACACCTATTAACCGACATTAACTTATCGAACACTGCAAAACCGCCTGATGTGCAATTATACGTCATACTTAATCACTAATTATCTTCAACTGTGAATGCAGTGGTGCAGATAAGATAAAGCAACTTATGGAAATCACTTCAAGGCAGAAACAAGCATGGAATTTAACAAGTTGATTGGAAGCTAATGAATGAATATAAATAGGCTGTAAACAAAAACTGTTTGTTCCCTAGCCAGACGTGGATGGATAGATTTATATGAGTTTACTCCAGTCAAGCGACATGCAACTTTCAGCTTCATTTATTCGAATCAAGAAAAGGAAATATTGGGGGGAGATATTTTGAGGCTGCAAAATTGTAAAATGGGTTTAGAATAAAATGGGTTTAGAAAATTGTTGACTTATAAAATAACAATTAATTTAAATCATTTCAAGGAGGTCCAAATAAAATATGACACGCTAATCTTGGGATGCAAGTAGGAAAAAAGAAATGTGCCGTCAGCGAACAACTCGGTGTTGGGTTTTGTTCACTACGTTCGCAAAACACGATATTGGAGTGAAACTGACCAACCATCATTAACGCTTTCTAAAATAAGGAAAGGCTCATTTAAAGCGTTTTAAATTTTAACAAAATAAAAATTTCACGATGAAACTGTGACAACAAAACTGTTATTTTAATATCTTGTATATTTATATATTTACATATATTGAATAGAATTAAGTTTAAGTTAGATAATTTACGCTTAAATACGAAAACTGTAAAAACATTTTTAAGATAACTGTTTTTAATCTTTTGTTTTATATCCGTAAAAATACTATTTTGTTACGTATTTTATATAAAACACAAATATCTCTTGACCCGAAAATGTAACACGTAATAGGGTGAATTTAAATATAATTTTAAGTCATTAATAATTATATAAAAAATGACACCTAAACAAAAGCTATTACTAAAGGCAACATCTAGTCTGCGATTGTTTTGGTCTCATCTCCAAGTTTGTTTATAAAATAACATAATTAAGACTTCAAAGTAGCTCCGCCACTCTAACCGCCGCACATCACTTTAGCAGAATAATTAGCAACTCCCTAAGTGCTATAGCACGCATACACGCTTTGTCGTCTGTGAAACACGGGGCTCTTGGTTACATAAGTGAGTTAAAATTGTCTCTATTATAAGGAAGAAAAATAAATAGGTAAAAAAACTTGAGAAGTTTTAATATTAATTGCAGCTTAGTGAGAACAATTCACGACGGCAAAAATTCAAACAGTTCATTCTAAATCGCACTAAAAACTAGTCTATTAAAACAAACAAACCAGTTTCGACGATGATGTCGCATTTATTAGTGCTTTGCTACAATAGTTTTAATAAACAGTTGTGTGTTTTTTTTAATAAACTAATGTGTAGTGAGATTTAGAGTAAATTGTTTTACTGATTAAAATTTAACATCTACAATATTTAACAGAGGTTTGTATCGATTTGCTTGGACAAGAAATTTTTTTAAATATAAACATGTTTAGCAATTAAGACAAAATTGTTTATATATTGTTTAATGTTATTGTATAATTGATTATATATATATATATATATATATATATATATATATATATATATATATATATATATATATATATATATGCTGATACGTATTCGTTCACGGATGGAAAAATATGATGAATAGTTATTATCTGGAGTACATCCGTTCATTCTGCAGTGCATAGAATCGCAGTTCCGACGTTTCGCTAGAATCTCATCTAGCATTGACGAGGTGAACCCAACAACAGATGAAGAGCGAGAAACTTCGGAAAGGCGATTCTATGCACTGCAGAATGAACGGATGTACTCCAGATAATAACTGTTCATCATAGTTTTATATATTTACTGTGGAGTATCACGAATACACCCATAACTAATAGTTCAAAACTGAACGTAAAAAGTCTTACATAATATAACGTTAATTTTAAAATAAAACATTTTCTCTTACAGTTATGATTGTACCAGGCATAGGAAAAACCTGATCATGTAATTGTAATCTTAGATTCAAATTTAAAAAAAACTATTCCTACTGATAAGAAAACTTTTTAAACTAGTTTTAAAATAAAATTGTTTATAATGTAGATACATTGCAAAACTATTTTACTTGATGTACCCACAAACATTGCAAAATATATTATATAGTTCTGTTAATAGTGCTGTGAAGATTTTCGTAGCAGTTAACCCGAAAAAGAATAACTTTAGTTAACCTTTTATGATTTTCTGAACTGTTTTCAGCGTGGCTTTTTGCTTATTAGTAAAAATGATTAAAATTTATTAAAGTAATATTTACTTACTACTTCCGGGCAGAACAAGGCAGACTTGATCTCTTACCTGAAAACAAAAAGACGAGATCAGTCAAGAATGAAGGATAGCACGAAGGCCAGTTGGTTGTGCAAGCCAAGATCCATGATCAGAGCTAGCATTGCTGTGGTCTGATTTAACTCTCGGCCTTAGAACTGAAGCAGACACAATCGTGATTCTCTTAGATCTAACTGAGCCTGTTAACAGACACTTGTAAAACTGTGACTTTTAAATGACAAACTAACAACACATTAATTAAACTAGCAAAAATATTAAAGACTTTATAAACATTTTCTGTTGCACATTGTTTAAGAATTTGATATATGCATAACATTCTTGGCTACAAGTTGCTAAACAGAGGCAATCATTTAATGAAAGATAAGAAATCTCTTCTTTTACATAAAGTTAACTATAATAACTTGTCTACACCCTTAATATTCGAAACAACTACCAAAAGATCGTAAACCAATATTCCTACCCACTGTAACCAGCCTTGAAATATTAGGTTGGACAGCAGTCTATGTAGAGATTATTAGACGAGAGTTAGGGCCAAAAACGACATTTCCCTAAAAAATTAAACCTAAAAAAGTTGAAAAATGCTGAGATACATTTTGCAAAGAAAAACCCTACTGTAATCAGAAATTTGTCACAAAGTGGATGGCAAAGAAAAACAAAGGTTTAAAAAGAGGTGCATAATCTAGAATTACTTCGTATCTAGAAAAACATTCCAAAACAATATATTCATAGAAAAACTTATATTTAAAAAACTAAAATTTCCTGAAGGGTATTTAGAATAAAGCAGAAGCATTTTAAGATACAGAGTCCGAATTCTTTTTTCATAAAATGGGCACACTTTGTGTTCATTTCTCCTACAGACGTTTGATATAATAGCTATTTGTAATTTAGTAACAGCTGATCTGAATAAATGTTAGCCACTGAATTTAAACCACAATCTCAAGTTTCCCATTAAGGAAATCTGTCTTAATCTTTGCTTAAAAGGTTTCCCCCGTATCTAAGCTGAAAATAAAATCTACACATAGCTTCAAACGTAACATTAATCATGTTTACAAACGGCAACTGTGTTCTAAACGTTAAAAAAAATAAATGAAATAAATAAAGACATGGAGGACAAAAATGCTTTTAGAGGGTCAGTACAAAATATCACTTTCTCCTAAACAAGTTTAGATAGATGGCTTTCCTTTCTTATCCGAAGAGAATATTATGTATTACGGAAGATGGGCGGCGACCACTACCCGATAAGCAAGCAAAGCCGGGAAGAAAAATGAAACTAGGGACCCAAATAAATATATTGCATCAACTTATGCAGTCTAGTTGGATAAAACAGTAGAAACACATACGTCAATCTCAATTTAAATTATGTTAATAGATAGTTATAATATTTATTATAATATGTAATATTTTTAAAACGAGGCAATTTTAAAATCCCTCATTTAAAAAATATTTTTTTTCAGAGCAGACATATTACTTAAAAGTACTTTAAGAAAACAGTAAATAAAATTTAGTAATTTATAAACAAACAAATCTAAATTTAAAAAAAAAATTTCAAATAGATACAGTTGGCGGCTACAGTAATAAAAATGAAATAGCTTTTCGGGCTAAATCTGAATTTGTTCTTCTATGCAACTTTCGGAAATTGTTAGAACAGTCGCATAAACACAAGGAATATAATAAGAAATACGTCAAGAAAAATAAAGAAGAAAACACGAGATTTGGCGAAAGTGCATGCCGGTCGGATCGTGATTCGTCTGCAAAATCTTTGGCACCGTTCCAAGGCGGGGTTGACGTCATTAGGCGCACAAAATGGTCAGGTTTGGTGTCGGATATTTCAATTACTTTATATTAATTTAATACCAATATTCCACTTCCATATTTAGTTATATTTACCTTTAATTATCATGGTTTTTCATTTTAGCCCCAAAGAATTTCTACTTGGTTTCATCCAGAAGAACGCTACCTGAGAAGGAGTGCATCAAACCTATGTAAGGTAAAGTCGTGAAGGTTGAAGCATAGGTGCTGGTCACATTACCTAGGATACCGAATTGCTGCGTAGGTAACTATATACCTAAATGGTATAAAAAATTCATTATTTTACCATTTATTATAAAAGTGATTTTTATTAAGGTTACTATTATGTCTGGATATTTGGAAAGCAACCAATCACGGCGTTTACAGAAATTATTTACATACGTTTGGGAACACCAATTCAAAGAATAGAACTGTTGAAGTTACAAAATTTTTTTTTTTTTTTTAATATATATATATTGTTGAAGTTACAAAAAAAATTTTTTTTTTTAAATATATATATATATACATATATATAAAGTTAAAAGAAGACGTTTGACAATGGAATGTTTGATTACAGTTGGGCATCAAATGTTGTAGTATCCGCTTCTATTCGGAATGTCTTCCTGTGCATCCTTGTGATTTTTAGTCCTTTTCCCACTTCATTAAGTATTGTTTAAAGACGCAATGAATTTGTTCATTTCTTTTAAAAACGCTATGAATGTTTTTCCTCCTTAATACAAAGTATTAATTTCTGAAAACCTAATTGAAACGTAAAACTTTTTTAACCACTGTTTTTGTTCCCTCGATACAATTTTACACAATATTACATTTTTCTAAATACATTTTCTATAAATTTATTCAAAAAAAAAAAAATATTTATGAAATATGCTTTTAAATGTTTAATTCATTGAAGTTTTAAAGGAATTTTCCACTTAGAACAAGTTAATTCTCCGATTTGTAAAGATTTAGCTCAAGGAAAGTAAGAAAGGGACCTGACTTGTCTTCATGCAGATGTTGGTACGTCTAATTATTGTGGGTGTGGTTGGCATCACTGCCTTACACGGAACGTAACTCTTTCTCCACGGTTAATATTTATGTTTCCGTCCATTAATTATAAACAACGCATTAAGGACATTTCTCACGGGATTTAAATTTTAAATCGAGTAACTATAGCTGACAGTCTCAATATAGGGCAGTAGATTTTGCACTTGTTTAGACAACAACGGATGCAATAATTCTTACGATACCAAATTTTAATGTTAAAATGGACAACTTTAACGGATACCAATTTGCATCATACCCAGTAGGCCTACATAGCTAATACTAGACATTAAAAGTTTACTCGAAATTAATAAGAACCAAGAACGTGTTAACTTCTAATCGTGTTCCCACTAACATTGCAAATAAAATATTTTAAGGAATACATAACTATAAAAAAGGATGACGGGGTTTTAAAATATAAATTCGTTTCTAGTAGCATTCTAGTTATAGTAACTGTACAGTAATATTCAAAGAAATATTTTGAGTGTAAACAGATGTGTTCATTAAGGTTGTTATTTATTTGAGTCAACTACAACGCACAAGGAATGTAATGTATTTACCAGTCATCTATTTGTGTTCGTTTAAAAGTGTCTGTCGTCCAAACGCCTACACTAAACTACGATAATTCAACTGGCTGATTCTCGTGGCCTAGTGAATCATATGTTTAATACAGTATATACTTTATAGTAAGGTTTGTAAATATTTAGCGAAGTTTTATAGTTGACTGTTTTATCTAAGAAAATAATTTTAATATTCTGACATATGCAAAAACGCATTTGGGAATATCTTTCAAAATAACATTAATAAAATAAAATTTATGGTCCTGAGTAAATAAGAATTTTGAAAATAATATGATATAGTAATAAACTGTTACACATAAGTTTCTTTACACTATCGAAATAACTACAAATATACTAGTGTAGATTGTAAAAGGATGTTCACAACGTCTTCCATTTTGAATTTCAGCATTCTAGTGTGCCTCAACCTACATTTTATTAAATAGGTCTTCAATTAGGACAATTAAATTGGGGGATGTACGAGAATTATACTTCAAAATACGCAAGTAAAACAAAAATTTTAGTGACCTATTAAATTTAGGGTACAGTAAAAAGACGCAGAGCTACTAGTATGTACGAAATATAAAAGGGACAACTGTTCACACTGCGAGAAATCATATTTAAAATTTTTAGCAGTTTCTTTAGAATAAGGAACTGAATGCAGTGATGAGTTTGTCTTTCTATAATGTCCAGTTTGAGAAACATTAGAATAATTAAAGACTTCAAAGAGTAAACACTTAAATTGTATGTTATTAGGATTACTAGCGCTGGAACACATGACGCTAATTTTTTTGTATTCCTTGAAAATCCTTTATCATGATAGTTATGTATGGGGCAGGTCGTGGGCCTGTGATTATTAATTAGTGGGAATAATGAACCACTAGAGGGTAATTATAACATAGAGAAACCAAACACAGAGGTTACTATATTGAATCAGTTTAGTTCCAGCGCGCGCGCGTGTGTGTGTGTGTGTGTGTGTGTGTGTGTGTATGTAAATTTAAGGATATGCACAAGTCTTGTAATATAATATGATAATTTTGTTAGTTTGGTCAAGTATGCATTATTAAAACGTTTTCTGGAGAATGTGTTACTATCAGTGTATCATTACAATAAGATAAGTATATTAATTAATTGTGATGAATGAAGTTCTTACTTGCTGAAATTAATTATAGTTGGGTGCCTGGGTAGTGACCCCATTAGGTGACAATATTAGTTGGGTTCCTAGAAAGTGACCGTATCAGGTAACAATATTAGTTGGGTACCTAGGTAGTGATCCAATCAGATAACATAAAATTAGTTGGGTACCTGGGTTGTGACCGTATCAGGTGACATAATATTAGTTGGGTACCTAGGTAGTGACCGTATCAGGTAATATAATATTAGTTGGGAATCTAAGTAGTGAACCCATCAGGTGACAATATTAGTTGTGTACCTAGGTAGTGATCCAATCAGATAACATAAAATTAGTTGGGTACCTGGGTGGTGACCGTATCAGGTGACAATATTAGTTGGGAATCTAAGTAGTGACCCAATACGGTGATAACATATTTGTTGAGTACCTAGGTAGTAGCCCCATCAGATGACAATATTAGTTGGGTACCTGGGTAGTGACCCCATCAGGTGACAATATTAGTTGGGTACCTAGGTAGTTACCCCATCAGGTGACAATATTAGTTGGGTACCTAGGTAGTGGTCCAATCAGATAACATAAAATTAGTTGGGTACCTGGGTAGTGACCCCATCAGATGACAATATTAGTTGGGTACCTGGGTAGTGACCCCATCAGGTGACAATATTAGTTCGGTACCTGGGTAGTGACCTCATCAGTGTTGCAACCAACACAATACACAGACTAAAAATGTACCAAGAAATGCTGTAGGCCGCGTATTGACCGATGCCTGGCACAAGAGCAACTTTGAGTGGCTTCTGACGTAGGTTAGGGTGTGAATCACTAGAGTGTACTGCTAATTAAGTCTTATAAATAGTGTCTCTGCCTAGGTTTAGTTACAGCGTCCCCCTAATTGTTCTTCTAGAGTCCATAACAAAGATGCTCATGGAAATTTAATAAAAAAATACTAGAAAGAACATGTTTATAACATATGAAACGGTAAAAAATTAAACTAGGTTAATTTCTAGCAATTAAAACAAATTGATTTTATGTAACAAAAAGTCTTACAAAAAAATTATGAATTTTATGACGGAATATGTATTGACAACTACGGGGAATATTTAAGGAGAGTGAACATTTTTCATAATTTTTGTTAGCTTTAAAAACCAGCAAATAAACTCTGGGAAAAACATTTTCTCTTAAAAACTATGAGGTAATTTCATTATAGCAGGCTTCCAAGTGTAGCCCAGACACGAAACTAATCCGATTGCTCTAATATACTTACCTTTAAGAATATTCGCTATCGTGTACAGTAATAATACTTACACAATCTTTCGAGTGGTAATCGCCTCTCTTTATCAAGTGAAAAAGTCACATGCAATACAGTGTAACAGCTTTCTGGCTGACACACTCCACTTACTTCATATTTTCAAGATTACGCACATCCGCCCAATAACATCATGTGATGTTTCTTCCCTACAAAAGCAGTATTTCCCATTTAGTAACTGTATGAAGACTAATTCAGTTAATGAATTAATAAAAACTAAATTTTATACATTTTTATAGAAATGTCTTATTGGTAACGTTTATGAAAAATATCCATGTTTATTTTTAAATGGTCCGTGCATATTAAGCTACATCATTACTGTCAAATTAATAAAAATAAATAGTTCAATTTTCCTTTAAGTAAAGATTGATACATATAGAAGTGATACAAAGAAGATTTATAGTAATAGATATTGTAAGAAGAGACGTTTTTGAGAATAACAATGAAAACAAAAAACAAAGATAATTATTATCACGCTTTATAGTTAGCCCCTACCAAAGATGTTGCCTTTTATATACGCTCTTTAAAATAAATTTAGAACAAGCTATTAAGGTAAAAAAATAAGTGTAGTATAACACGCTGCATACGCTGTGCTTCGCCGATGACCTGATTGTGCTGACCCAGGATTATGAAACATTGAGCAGAAAACCTGTGAAGGAATACCATAAATGGGGTCTGTAAATAAATGGAAAAACAGAAAACCTGAGCATAGGAAGGCTAAAAAAAATTTTTTTTGGAGGACGATAGAAGAATTTAGAAATATAGATACTCGTGAGTGATACTCATTTGAGAAGGAACAATTTGCTAATCTTTTACAAGAGAAATTTCACGAAAGAAAGTGACGGCGATAAATGGAAGATTTTGGGGTCAGAGTATCTCTAAGGAGGATGATAAAAATTGATGTCATCGTGCCGAGCATCTTAAACTACGCCAATGAAAATCTGGCATTTGAAGGATAAAACTGAAGAGATGTTAACGGGAATACAGATAGATTTTTGGGAGGGCAACATGGAGATCAAAACGACACATGATCATAAATAATACAAACATACTAATGGGCGTAGAACGCAGAATAATATACGTCACTGGAAAACAATACAGCCAAGTCCAGCGAATGACGGATGATGGACTGCCGAAATCTTAAATTGGGTACCAGAAGGAAGAAATAGAGGAAGGCCTAGAAGAAGTTTGAAAGGGTATAGATAGAGATACTAGACAACATAGAGAAAAAGAGGGAGCGATGGCGATTGCGAGTTGGAAGACGACGTAGAACGGTATAAATTGTGTTATTATAATCACAAATTATAAAGGAATAAGGTCAGTTTATTGTTTTGAATTTACAGACACATTTATGCCGAGTTTTTCTTCTCTGTAACCCAAGTGTAACGAATCTGAAGTTTACATCATTATAATATGTTGAGGAAGTTTATAATGTAATTTTTTTCTTAAACTAGAAAAGAATTTTCATTAAATTTGATTAAACGCGACAGTTTTGAAATTTTTGATGCTGGCAACTTCGCTTAGATTTTCCTTGACAATTTCTACGGACAAAAAAGACGTGTGATCCGTCCACCGCGCAGGAATACGTTACAACAAAGAATCAACATCGTAACCAAAATCTATAAAACAGTTTCACGAAATTAATATAAAAAAATACTGATAATTTAAAAAAAACACTTTGTAAATACATTTCAGTCATAGAAACAATATTGTTTCAAGAGTTTTATATAAATTATAAAATTATTCCATTTTTAACGGATTATTCCATTACCTTTACGAATGTGGTTTTATAACAAGGCGCTATGATTATAACAAAACAAAATATCATTGAAAAAAGTAACACGTCATAGTTACTTGAACACAAGAACAAATCATTAATTATATTACCTATCTGACATGAACTTGACACAAGATGGAGGACAATGTAATATTAATGTACTTGTGAAACATGAATGATGTCTGATACTGAATCTGATTTCGGAAATAATAATGTCTGACATCTAATTTTAATCGATAAATGGCAAAAAGTGTAATTTTGTCGTTAGCGGACAAACGTCTTACAATGCGTTTTCTGACGCAGAAACGTCTTACGGTAAAAAACGTTTAAATAGGCAAAAAAATGAAACATGGTTATCATCGCTTAACTTTTTTTTGTTTAATATTTATTTATAAACTTCTTACTGTAATGTTAAGTGATATAAACTTCTGTGTTTTCTTTTTTTTTAAATTTGACCCTTGTGAAAATTCATAGCAAAAAATAATTAAAGCGAAAATACCTATCATCCTCATATGGAATTATAACGAAACAATAGGAAAAGAATAATTCTGAACGCTGCTAAACCTAATAACTGTATAAAACAACTGTGGCGTAATGTTAACCATTAATAAACGAAACCTCTCAACCACAAATAACTTTCTTCTTTTATTTAAAGCCTTATGTACATTATACCTATTTTTCATTGTATTTTCATTGTAAACTACCTCTGAGGATGATTGCTATGCAATCGAAATGTACATAAGGTTTTAAATAAAAGAAGAAAGTTATTTGTGGTCGAGAGGTTTCGTTTATTTATGGCTACTAAACCAGTTAATTGTATTTCGAACGTAGTTTTTGGTTGTCTTAAAGGTTGTAACTGAATGTATGTGTAACATGTTTTGCGTATCTAAATAGAGGTCCACCGGTTTCATAATACGGATATGTACTGTATCGTATGGACAAAATCCTTAACGTTACTGTAAATCCATGAAGGTCCGGAGATTATTCATTCGTCTAGAGATTTAGGCTAACGTTACGGCATCACTTCAATACGTCATGCATCGGTTTCAAAAACATTAAGCCTACAGGATTAGTAATGTGAATACAAACATTAACTTTATAAACAGAAGATAAAGATAAATTATCAACATTAAAAGCAAATTACTGTAACACTTTCTAGATTAAATAGCTTCAAATATAAAGAACGAATAATAAGATCCTATACGGTCTTTTATTAAATAAAATTTTACAATGAAAAGAAAATATCTCTAATTAGAGCAGTGACAATTAATCCGATTATGCCGTAATCCCAAAGCAAAATAAACCTTTGTTTCTGTTATTCAGTATTTGATACATTCTTGAACACAATGAAAAATATTTTCCTAATTATAAATCAACTGCAATAAAATATGGAACACACACACACACATACACAGGGGGGAGGCAGATGAGGAGAGGGGGAGAGAGTACCTGATACGGTCACTACCTAGGTACCCAACTAATATTATGTCACCTGATACGGTCACCACCCAGGTGCCCAACTAATTTTATGTTATCTGATTGGATCACTACCTAGGTACCCAACTAATATTGTTACCTGATACGGTCACTTTCTAGCTACCCAACTAATATTATGTCACCTGATGGGGTCACTACCCAGGCACCCAAATATAATTAATTTCAGCAAGTAAGAACTTCATTTATCGCAATTAATTAATATTTATCTTATTGTAGTGATACACTGACTGATATGCAATGTAACACATTCTCCAGAAAACGTTTTAGTAATGCTTACTTGACCAAACTTACCAAATTATCATATTATATTACAATACTTGTGCATATCCTTAAATTTACATCCTCACACACACACACACACGCACACACGCACGCACACGCACACACACACACACACACACACACACACACACACAACAATACTTGTGCATATCCTTAAATTTACATCCTCACCCCCCCCCCCCCACACACACACACACACACACACACACGAGAGAGAGAGAGGCAGATGGGGAGAGGGGGAGAGAGGGGGAGAGAGGAGGAGAGAGTATGAGAGGGGAGAGTGAGGGAGGGAGAGGGGGAGGGAGAGGGGGGAGAGGGGGAGGGAGAGGGGGAGGGAGAGGGGGAGGGAGAGGGGGAGGGGGAGGGGGAGGGAGAGGGGGAGGGAGAGGGGAGGGGGGGAGGAGGGAGAGGGGGAGGGGGAGGAGGAGGGAGAGGGGGAGGGAGAGGGGAGAGGGAGAGAGGGGGGTGTTCGAGTGCGTGTGCGGAGTTTAGAAAGCGATATATTTGTGCTTTCTTGCAATGTATTCATTTGTTAAATATATAAACCAATGACATCTTAAAATTATTGACCTTTGTTGTAAAGAAAGCAACAAAAAAAAGTTTATAAAAAAAGCGGAAGTACATATAGGAACCTACTAAACATTCTGTAATACATACGATGTGGAAGGCAAGTTACTCCTAATATAGGATATGGAAGGCAAGTTACGCCTAATATAGGACATGGAAGGCAAGTTATGCCTAATATAGGATAAGGAAGGCAATTTATGCCTAATATAGGATATGGAAGGCAAGTTATGCCTAATACAGGATATGGAAGACAGGTTACGCCTAATATATGACTTGCAGTTCACAAAGTACATACTACAAACCTAGTATACATTCTGTGAGGCATGTTAGACCCATTATACGTTAAGTAAGACAATAAGTCTATTATACGATGAGTGAGACACGTTGGGCCTACTTTACGACGTGTATGCATAGTTAAACCTATTATAATGTGGAAGGCAAAATAAAAGTACAATACGGAGCAGAATCCAAGTCATGCTTACTGTAAACGAAAAAAGTTATAATTTTGTTCATAGCAAACATAGTCGGAATTTAATTGTACTTGTAACAGATGGGCGAATATATTCACTTTTTATAGTAGATTTACTCGTATATAAGGTTCAACTCCAAAGATTTTTAAAGTAATTTAGAAAGAATGAGGGACGATAGATTTTTTAAGAAAATTATAATCATAAGTTTAACCGAAAATTACTAGCCTAACTTTGCAGTGACAATTTACTTTAAGAACTATATTTCCCACATTTTCGCTTATAAATATTAAATTGATTTTGTTTTCAGCTTTGTTGTATTGGAGAAACAAAAAGCAATGCTTTAGCATATATCGGGCTCCCCGCCACCAATGCAATACCGCTGAGCCCGGCCCGGCTTAAACTTGACTGCTTAAAACTCCGCCAAACTTTTCCAATAAACCTGATCGCCGATACTAAACTTGCGCCATCCCATTCTTTATTAAGTTACAACAAGGAGTTTATCAAGTTAACCTAATCAAAATGTGCTGGCTCGGGTTTCATGTTACTCTGACCACTTCATTACGTCCCGCATAAATAAAACATTGGTTCACGAACATCAGTGCAGCCTATCGGGCAGGTGAATTAATCAATTCCGTATTGCCAACACCGCCACGTTCAACGCACAGTCACATGTTTTATATAATTACCTTTAAAATGTTCACAAAACTGTTGGCCTTACGTTGAAGAGAAATTATAAATATGATGAATGTCTGTGACATCATTGATTAATGGTTATCTCTCATTAAATAATTAAGGGTTTTTGGCAGCAACCAAAATATTTATTAAACTACTAATTTTCTAAAATTTTGTTATTTTACAATAGTAATATCAAGGTAGCTTATCAATAAAACTGTTTTCATTAGTTAAAATTTAAACAATTTCCACAAACAATTTAAAAACTTTTTCCTATATTCCATATAAAATCATATACAGCTTTTTTATAGCAAACTTAATATAAACAAGAAATTTTAAAAAACAATTTTTAGTAAGTTCCTACTGTAGTTAACAGACACAAATTTTATTTTAGTTACCCTAGAACGTTATAAGATAATGTATGGTAACCATGTTAACAGTTTAAGGTTGTACTAAAGAGGTTTCGACGACAATCAGAGGAGGAAATTCATACACATCCTCAAGAAATATATTACTAGGTGTATTGGAAAGTTGGCGCAGTGCCAAGGCACGCTAGACTCGGAACATGATTCTGAGTTCAAATCCGGCTGGACCCCACACATTTTATATTTAAATATTGAATAAATATTTGAAAAAACCTTATCAACATAAATTGTCAACCACTATAGGTTTTGTAAAAAAAATGTATTTGAACTTGATTGGATGAATAAAAATCTATTTTGCTAACGATTGAAAATTTGTACAATATATAGGCCTATATCAGAAGAGTGTAAGCCAATAGAAGGAATTTTAAAAAAAAAGGTGCGTGCGTGCGTTTGCTCCACTGTAACACAAGAACTGATGAACCAATTGAAATCATATTTATAACACTTGTTAGGTGGGTGTTTGAGAGTGAAATGGTATATTTGTAGTACAATTGATGATGCTGCAAGCACAAAAAAATGCGAACACTTTACTGGCCGAGCTTGCAACTAATAAGCAATAGATTGATATAATTACACTATGACGTAGAGCTGATGCTTAAATTAAGTGAAAACATGATTTTATACAATGTTTACATGTGTTTAGGTTAGTTCACTTAACAGCTGTTCAACGTATAAATTATATTACTTCATTTACTGTACAATATGAAGTTAAAATAATACTGAGGTGAAAACTTCTTGACTTTAGTAATAAACCAATATAATATTTGTAACAAATCTTGCTAAATAAATATTATATATTAGTATATAATGACATTTAGTCATAAATTATGTTTACAGCAATCATTTAAATCAAGACAATCTACTAAAGTAACAAAAATATTTAAAATGCAGTTAGTTCATCCACTGCACCCGTATATTTTCGTCGACTAAAGTAGGCGATGAGAAAATGAACGGCCATTTAGATAATTGGACGGATGGAAGAGACCTAGAAAATGCGTTGGACGTAACTTTTAACAAGCAATATTTTACAAGTCCTTTAGCAACGAATCCTCCACGCGACGGTCCGGGGTTGACGCTAACCTACAACTCGTTATTTGTCACACACTGGAGTCGTTAATTAAATCCACGCAATCACTTTAACGACGTTATGCAACGATTCCTCTGCGAAAGAATGTCGCCACCAACAGATCAAACCGAAAATAGCTTTTAACATTTCTCCCATAAGATAAGCTCCGGGGTCCGGGGGCGTCTAGACAGTAATAAACTACATAGGCCTAGTCATAACAAAGACATGTTTATAGTTGCACGAGTCTGGCCAGGTACAACGACCTCTCTAAGGTCACCCGCCTTCTCTCTCTCTCTCTCTCGCTCCTACTCTCTTCGATTGCTATCGTGACTTTCGCGCGCTCTAATTCACAATCAAAAACTATTTCGTCAGTAAGAAACGATTCCTTGACAAACATTCCAAAAGAATTTATCGCTTTTGTGTCAAATATTGTTCGCAGTGACAGAGAAAATTTAATTTGAACAAAAGAGAAATGTTAAATGCAAAAACTTATTATATATAAACTTATTTTTTCCAAAGTTTAATTTTTTTTTTAAAGAAGACTCTTAAATAAAGTACTGAATTTCTTTGGTTTGAAAAAAAATTAATAACTAAAATAAAAACTGTTAAAAATCTTGTTTTAAGAAGCTGTAAAATGATTAATAAAATGATTTGAATACAGAATATTCGTGATTCTAGACAAAAGTCACCAGGAAAGACTAAATAAAAATACGTACTAGTCTACTTACTAGTTAGTAATATGTCATTTGGTTTCGTTCAATTGAATGTGTTCTAATATAGGATACGAATCCAGAAAGTTTATTTCGGTTAAAAAAAATTTAGTTAAATCTATTATTATCATAAAAATCATATAATATCTTAATCTAATCATATAAGTTTTTGTATTTCATCCGAACAAATAATTTACGCATCTCAGAGTTACTTTTATAAAAGGATAAATTTGTATATATTGACCTGTTAATTTCTTCTCAAATTCGTCTTAGATTTTTTGTTTATTATTCAAAAATTTAATGATCGAAATGTGTGTTAAAAAAATTACAAATTTTGCCTTTCCTCAGATTTTCATACAGGTGGCTTTTGAACAATTTTCATTCCGACATCGGTCGGATCTAAGCCAATTCAGCTGGCCCGATTGCACTGAACGCATTATGAAATTCTCTCCGGATACATTAGCCAGTGTGTTTGTGAAAACCGAAAGGAAGATGTTGGAAGATAAAGAGGAAGTAGACAAAGGGCGCATATCTCTTATCCCTTCGTCAAAAAATGAAAGATACTTAAAATGTTACTGTATCTAAAGGCAACATGCGAATCCATGTCTCACGAATGTTGAGCGAGTTTAAAAACAGAGGTTTTGTCGGTGTACATAATAGTCAAAGTTTATATACACCCGCACAATCTTGGTAGCAGTTGCCTTAACACATTCCCCACATCCTACTCGTGGATGAGTAAAAAGTAGCCACAAATTTATCTCAAAGTCCAAATCATTACCAGCTCTTATTTTTGAATTACCGTATCTTTTTTATTCGCTCAACTATCTGCCGAAAAAATCTATTTTGTTTTTAAACAAACTCACAAGAGAGGAAAATATTTATTCCTATAACAGCGTAACTATTTCGTAATTAAACTTTGAAACATTCTCGTGGTTTTGCCATTTATAACCTTCCTAATTATCAGATAGTTTCGTCAATTATTTTCGTCCAGTAGTATTCAAATTATCATTTGAGCTTTAATGTTTACAAAGCAATAACCTAAACCAAAACGTATTGATGGTAATGCCTATAATAATCTCAAGGACTTTATTTAATTCAGATATCTTCTATCCGACTATCAGAGATTAGTTTTTGTTTACGCAATTAATTTTCATGATTATCTCGAAGAGATGTAAAACATATTCATGTTTTTATATGACATTTTTGACATTTCAAATGGCTGTGATAACCTTGGTAACAACCGCGAATATACTACACAACAAATTGCAAGAAAACCAAACAAAACTTCGCTACAGTGGAACTATTGAGTAACGGCCGTACAAGGACCAACTTTCATTTCAGCCACATATGTACAGCATGCGCATGCGTGCGTTCTACGACCTTGGCTGCCGTGGGAATAGGCGACCTACAATTTGTGTTGGTTTGCATTTTATTAATCAGAAAGCTCTTAATTTGGCTTCAAGAATGTAAATGTTTGTTGATTTGTGGATGTAAATGTGCCGATATCACATACTATTTGACACCATACTTGTTACAGTTTACTTTAGTGGAATTAACAAATTCTGTTAATTGTAAGCGAAAGCCCACAGTTGTCATCATGACCTTATGTTTACATGCTATCCTGATTCTATTTCAGCATTCTTTACATATGGTAGAATTAAAATTAGAAAGGTATTTAAACAGCCACGGTCGAAGAGGTATTGGGGACTCGCCACAGATTTCGCTTTAACAGGAACTGGATTTAGTGTGACAAGCGAAATCGATAAAATTGTCATGTACAGAACCTTTCCTCTTCAGTGAGCCAGGTAAATTGTAAAACTATGTCTACTATCACATTGTACAACTATCAAATACATATAAAAAAAATGTCCACTATGTTGGTCAACACAATTCCCGTCAGACCTTCTTTACTTAGCTGGTTAAGTCCTGATTTTATTTTTAACAATTCAAACATTTTCTTTATAGTTTTGATATCCTACCAGGTTAGGCAGTCTATAAAATATTGATGTTGGAATTTATTGTTATTATAAAATGTTTCTATACGTTCCTGTAAGCTGTATCTTTAAGCGTCCTCGGCAAACAGTGTATCCGGAAATCTAAAAACGTGTTAATGCAAGACAATCTATTATCTTTTAATTCAAAATATTTAACAGTTTCAGGCGGGTTCGGCTACAATACAAGTTGTTATCTATGGCTGTAACACAAGTTTTTGTTTGTTTGAAGTTTCAGAGCAAAATTTAGTTAGACAAGTATCACTCGAAACTTTCCAGGCGAAAAAATGTACCTATCGAAAGAAATAAGTAGCAAATCGTTTATACAGATATAATGAAGCGTTACCAGTTCATGACTGGCGAGTAAGAGATACAAACGCCGCACTTCTATTATGGATAAGATTTAATAGTAAATGAAGAAATAATTAATTTTAAAAAATGTAATTTTGAAACCTGTAATCGAATATTGGTAGTAATAATACTTTTAAAACAGTATAAAGATTGGCTCGTTTCAACTATATACAGGAAAATTTTATCACCATTTACAAGAATAATGGATGTTTCTACTTCATGTTATTATAAGTACGAGACGTAGCAAGGGACTTGCCAGACCTATGCGCAATGGTCTACTTGATATTTAGAGTGGTAGAGGGGCCGCTGTTTCAGTGTTTTGGTCATACCTCGTTCCTTGTTATACATCTGTTAGCCATAACCGCCGTGCCTTATTTCCCACTGTGCTGACACCTGTGTATGGTTGCAACAGAATTTATTGAGTATGGTTGCAACAGAATTATTATGTATGGTTGCAACAGAATTATTATATACGGTTGCAACAGAATTATTGTGTATGGTTGCAACAAAATTATTGTGTATGATTGGAAGCGAATTATTGTGTATGGTTGCAACAGATTTTATTGTATACGGTTGAAGTGTCAACAATAAATAAACTAGTTTATTAAAAATTCCATGTCTTGGGAAATCCTATATAGCCTATATTATTAATATGGTGCATGGCTCCAATAATGAGAATTTCGATCTAAATTAACATGTGCTGTAATTTATTGAAAGTTTAAAATGTTCAGAACCCGAATCACCATTCTACATGTTATATACCGTATAGTAATTAATAAAGGTGAATGCAATTTTAAGCAGTACAATATATTATAAATAAATAAATGTTAGAAAAACACTTATAAATTGACTGTCAATTACTAATAGACAATTCAAATTCTCGATCTCTTTCATGCAAGCATTCTTCTAAAACTGGCTTTGGGGGAATACTTAAGGCGTTAAAGAGGCAGCAAATAACTGTAGTTAAATGACAAGTGATTTTGTAGGTTTTTATAAAAAAATGTATTAAATAAAAAGATATATTTGCCCTTTATATTCCAATGCCAATTTTTTTGTAACTTTGAGTGTTCTTTTATTTTACTTATCCTCCATAAAAATGTGACGACTAAATGAAATACTATTAAAAAAATTACAGACTTATACTTTCAGTAGTTCTTTAGGCCTAAACGTTCCAATTTGTACCAGCACTGAAAAATCTCCCCTATTCCTGGTATGTAGCAATTAGCGAGTCTCCCCAAGGCAATGCTATTGAAACTCATCCACCTTAATTGTAATTGTTTTCAACAAAGGGAGGAACCGGATCTACCTTCGGTCAGTGCGTCAGCTGATTTGATTTGCAGATCTCGAGACTATTGACAACTGGTATCGATGTTTTCATCCCTGTTATAAAAGGTTGAATACAATAAGATGGTTGAATAGCGGTGGTAGGTATTGTCGAAACCGCAAATTTCTATTTACCCTGTGCCTGGATCCCCCTCCCTTAGAACTCTTCCCTTTAGAATATAGTTCATTAAGAAGTGCAGTCCCTTGTAAAATAATCGGTGAATAGAGCTTTTTGTACATATACAGTACCTTGCGTTTGCAATTCGCGTTTTACATAATGTTATATTTCTTTTAATAGTTGTTTTCTTTTGTTTTATTTTATAAAAATAAGTTTTTGATTTGAAATATTGTAAAATAAAGTGATTTAATATACCAAGTAGCTATACCTATATCAGATATTATTTCAATAATATTTATTTTAAATTCCAGAGCAATTTTTTTAAAGGTGAAAAAATGGTTTTAAGAATTGTAGTTCCGAACAAAAACCTCAGAATGGTACGTCTTTTTGTTTTGAGGATTGCTATTAGAAATAAAAATCTTAATGTTCTTGCAGTTTGCCCTTAATTTAAAAAATCCTTTTATTAAACAAAAACCATCAGAGCTGAAAGCAGATAATGGTATAACAAAAGAAAACTGCAGATTCCCTCAAGCAGTGTCAAATCGTGACCGAACTAGTCTCCTTCCCGCCAAATCTCATTATTTTACATGTTTTGTATTCCTTTATTAGCTTCAAAGGGTTGCATTTTGATCTTTTGTCCATTTTCGCCCCCCATTCTACGCTTAATTCTTGTTCGTTTCTCAACCCAGTTCAATTTCATAAAGAATTCCGGTCTTTTGATTTCTTTTGAATTAGGTCTGTCAACGGAGGTATATAGTGCGTAATTTGTTACAGCTCCAGCAATTTTGGTTTATAAGCTGATGTGCCTAACAATTCAGATGTCATAAGTTAGGCCGAATATCTAAAATCTGACATGATAGTTATCTCCATCAGTTTCCCCTCGTATACATCTTTTGATGTGGTTAGGCTAGCAGTTAGGCGATTAATTTTTACCAAGTTACCTGAGAAAAAGCTGTTGAGATCATCAGTTGTTACAGAATCACTTGAGCATACCAGTTAACCAATCCCCCCCCTCCTGGCTATCAGCTGTCGAGATTTTCCTCCGTAATTTCATCAGATATGTACAGCAGCCGTAGTAACCAACAGTAGTAGCTATCAAACGACGAACTTTTTTGACTATACACCACCTGTAGCCACTTACTGATGTGCATTACTTATCCTGACTATACACCACCTGTAGCCACTTACTGAAGTGCATTAGTTATCCTGACTATACACCACCTGTAGCCACTTACTGAAGTGCATTAGTTATCCTGACTATACAACACATGTAGCCACTAACTGAAGTGCATTAGTTATCCTGACTACACACCACCTGTAGCCACTTACTGAAGTGCATTAGTTATCCTGGCTATACACCACCTGTAGCCACTTACTGAAGTGCATTAGTTGTCCTGGCTATACACCACCTGTAGCCACTTACTGAAGTGAATTAGTTATCCTGACTACACACCACCTGTAGCCACTTACTGAAGTGCATTAGTTATCATGACTACACACCACCTGTAGCCACTTACTGAAGTGCATTAGTTATCCTGACTATACACCACCTGTAGCCACTTACTGAAGTGCATTAGTTATCCTGGCTATACACCACCTGTAGCCACTTACTGAAGTGCATTAGTTATCCTGACTACACACCACCTGTAGCCACTTACTGAAGTGCATTAGTTATCATGACTACACACCACCTGTAGCCACTTACTGAAGTGCATTAGTTATCATGACTACACACCACCTGTAGCCACTTACTGAAGTGCATTAGTTATCCTGACTATACACCACCTGTAGCCACTTACTGATGTGCATTAGTTATCCTGACTATACACCACCTGTAGCCACTTACTGAAGTGCATTAGTTATCCTGACTATACACCACCTGTAGCCACTTACTGATGTGCATTAGTTATCCTGACTATACACCACCTGTAGCCACTTACTGAAGTGCATTAGTTATCCTGACTATACACCGCCTGTAGCCACTTACTGATGTGCATTAGTTATCCTGACTATACACCACCTGTAGCCACTTACTGAAGTGCATTAGTTATCCTGACTATACACCACCTGTAGCCACTTACTGAAGTGCATTAGTTATCCTGACTATACAACACATGTAGCCACTAACTGAAGTGCATTAGTTATCCTGACTACACACCACCTGTAGCCACTTACTGAAGTGCATTAGTTATCCTGGCTATACACCACCTGTAGCCACTTACTGAAGTGCATTAGTTGTCCTGGCTATACACCACCTGTAGCCACTTACTGAAGTGAATTAGTTATCCTGACTACACACCACCTGTAGCCACTTACTGAAGTGCATTAGTTATCATGACTACACACCACCTGTAGCCACTTACTGAAGTGCATTAGTTATCCTGACTATACACCACCTGTAGCCACTTACTGAAGTGCATTAGTTATCCTGGCTATACACCACCTGTAGCCACTTACTGAAGTGCATTAGTTATCCTGACTACACACCACCTGTAGCCACTTACTGAAGTGCATTAGTTATCATGACTACACACCACCTGTAGCCACTTACTGAAGTGCATTAGTTATCATGACTACACACCACCTGTAGCCACTTACTGAAGTGCATTAGTTATCCTGACTATACACCACCTGTAGCCACTTACTGATGTGCATTAGTTATCCTGACTATACACCACCTGTAGCCACTTACTGAAGTGCATTAGTTATCCTGACTATACACCACCTGTAGCCACTTACTGATGTGCATTAGTTATCCTGACTATACACCACCTGTAGCCACTTACTGAAGTGCATTAGTTATCCTGACTATACACCGCCTGTAGCCACTTACTGATGTGCATTAGTTATCCTGACTATACACCACCTGTAGCCACTTACTGAAGTGCATTAGTTATCCTGACTATACACCACCTGTAGCCACTTACTGAAGTGCATTAGTTATCCTGACTATACACCACCTGTAGCCACTTACTGAAGTGCATTAGTTATCCTGACTATACACCACCTGTAGCCACTTACTGAAGTGCATTAGTTATCCTGACTATACACCACCTGTAGCCACTTACTGAAGTGCATTAGTTATCCTGACTATACACGACCTGTAGCCACTTACTGAAGTGAATTAGTTATCCCAGTTTTTAAAGTTAGTTATTACAAAGTTACAAGAAGTTACTTAGTCATCTAATAAGTGGACAATATTTCCTGCGGATATTAGTTTAGGGTTGTCATTTAGTATTGCAATTATTTTTTGTAGGTAATGTTATATCCATGTCTCGGTAAATTTTTTAGACCTACCTTATAGTCTTTATTAATTTAAAAATAAAATAGCTAACAAAAACCTTCTAATGTATCGATTAAAAATAAATTAGATTATATTAGTTTTAATATTTTAGAAAAAAATTGTTAAATGAAAAATCTTTTAGAATTGAATATGAAACTTTTAATTTTTTAAAAATATATTTTCTTTGTGTTTTATGGAAAAGGCACGAAATGTTGTTTTTCCTTACATAATTAACGCAAATAGAATCAACCTCATTTAAACATAAGACCTTAAACATAAGAAATTAAAAAATTAAATTTAAATATGAAAACTTATAATAGTAAATTGAGTTAGTATACGTCGTCTTATATAACATAGGCCTTCTCTATAGAATATTGAAATACACAAGTATTATCTAAGAAATATTGAACTATTAAACAAAAGACTGTAATAAGATTGTGTTGCGTTCTAATCGATTTTTTAATCACGTACCTGTTTATAAATCAAAATATTACTACTTTTGGTGTCAATTGGCCAAAAAAAACTCCTACTTATTGATATTTTTCAGCAGACGCGTTTCGCACTAGTGATACCAAGAGTAGTAAATTTATAGAAACACCTCTACAACACACAAACTGAAAGTTTCAAAATATTAGAAATTATACTTATACTGACCGTCCCATAGGTCAGGTGTTATTTTTTGAATTATTAGTTCACAATATTTGGTTATTTTTGTATAAGCAGTAGAAGCCGTTAATTTAACACGTAATAAAAGATTTTGCATAGAAATTTTAAAACAGGTAAACTAGAGAATAAGATCTGACATTCTACCAACTTTAATCGACGAGTTTTCTTGCTAAGATATAGGCAAGGCCGTGTCATTAAGTAAATCTGTAAGCCTGCTACCTCCATTTGTCATGAACAGCCATATTGAGTTAGTTTTTACCATCTGCATGAAGGTGGCCGTTATGAAGCCAATAATAGGTACTCTTAATGAAAAGTTGCTGTTGAAAACCTCCCATCAAATTTTATGTTTGAAACTACGGCCGCTATACAAATTCTGAAGCGACTGGAACTTTGGAGATTGTTATTTGGAGATCAGGTTTTGTGTTTTACAAATGCGAAACAAAAGTTGGAAAAATGTCTGTTGTTCAAATATTTTTAAATATATAAAACTAATTCAAGCGAGTTTAAAAAACAAAAGATGATTTATACTCAAGATAGGGTTTGGAAATCAGCCAATGTGTTGTGATTAATCAAAAGGTTAAAAGTTATGATATCGATGTACATTCGTTCAACCATATCGCTTTTGTTTTTAAAATCGCTACAAATTTTACCGACTAATTGGAATCCAAATGTTGTTTTTGAACAAGAAATGAATTATCAACAGAAGCGAGCGGAACAAATAATCCAAAAATAAACCTTATTTTCCAGTGTATGTTGGGAATTTGGCAACAATGTCCACACGTGGTTCCTAGTGTTTGCATTCGCTTGGTTTACACTGGTCACATAAAAGCAATAATTTTTTAAACTTTAAAGACGAAACCAAGCGAGTCTCTATTTTAAAATCTTGACTAACTGAAAACAAAACTAATCAACGACATTTGTAGAAAATAGTAAATTTTAAAGGCATAAAAATACTTTTGAGGCTAAATTAATTGGCATTCAAGATACTTTGGCTCCAATAAAACATAAATTTAAGTCTGGCCAACTGGTTCTTCTTGTGGGGCGTGGGGACGCGGAGTCAGGTACATATGTCTATGCACAAAATAAACTATTCCTACCTGTTTCCGAACTTCGGCTGGATCTCGTAAGTTGTAATGGACTGCACGGCCCTTTCCAGCTCAGGCAATTTAAAATTCAAATCAATGCCTATAGAATACAAATTACAACCGTCTTTAAAGTTGTCTGCCGTACGTGTTTAAGAGGTCGCCACTATAAAGTTTCTCTAACAAAAACAGGCACAAAGAACAGAAAACTGACACATCCCCAAAACTATCCAAAATGTAAATTACATAGGACGCCGCGGCAAAAACTGGTTCCGCCGGAGCTATTGTTTGCGCCGCCGCTTTGCGGCCAAATGTGTGGTCCGAACGAGTTTATGCCTATAGTAATGTTTATTCAATGGATAATTATTTTTGAAAACACATTGACCGATTGTATTATCAAAGAATCAAGTTACTCCTGGAATTCATAAAGCTGTAGATGGACGCGAACAGGTCGTCAACGCCAAGCAGGGGTCGCGACATTTCTAAGTACCGGCTGCATAATGCTGTCACAACGGACAGTAGCGTCTAGTCGATATATTCTCCGTTTGCTTTTGTGTAACCAAAGATGATACTTCCATTATTCAAATGGCAAAATTATATTAAGAAAAGTGATGCATTTTAACAATTTAATAAAAGTTAAAACAATACTGCATTTATAAGAAGGAAATGTTTAAAAAATTATTTACAAATAAATAATTAAATATTTTTTAATAAATATGTATTTTAAAAATAAAACAAAAATTAGATAAAATATCTGATATTAACAAATTTTTGCAAATATATTTCTGAAGCTAATTCAAGTGAGATTTTAAAGTAACGAAAACATAGCTTTTAAGTGATTCTGGAAATGTCGAAAAGGAGATAAATTTAATGCCTATGCAAACTTTAACTTTGTAAAATTAAGTATATGAGCATTAGAAACTATACCTTGCAAAGAAAATACTCTACTGATTTTTACAATATAAGAAATACGTTGTGCATGTGACAGGTTAAGAAAAGTTCAACGTCGTCATTTTTATGCTGGCTTGTCACGTCATGTCTCAAAAACATTCAAATCGCAAAAATGTGTAGTCCAAATATGTCTAGGAACAGAAGAAATATAGACAATAACTGCTTAACAATGGCAACGTGGTAATTATCCCAGGATTAGGCTAAGAACACCTCAAGGCCATGACGTCATGCTAGTGAGTTTGCAACTCTGAAGATGTCAGTTACACACCTCAAATACACAAATAGAACGTGGTTGTACACGCTACTAATATTATTATATTAACCGGATACGCTGGTGTTAGTGCAGTTAGTGTAAATACTGAATCAACGTGAGGTAAACACAATTATATTTTGTATTTTAACACAAAGTTTGCAGCTCTGCAGTAGCGAACACAGAATCTGTGCACGCTGGGAGAATCTGTGTTCGCTGGGTAATAAAACAAACCTTTCTTTTATAGAATGATATATTTCTTCAGCCACTAAAACGTTATCATTTACCAATTCACACGACACATGTCAAAGCATCTTACTTACAGTTTTTATTTCAAAATTAAACTTCGAGATTGGCTAGTTTTAGTAGGCCCCTACTACTAAGTCTTTCACTTTAAAAATAATTTTAAAACATTGTTTGTAAATAATAATTGCGTGTATATATTTAGTTTAATATGCCCGTTATGAGTTTAATCTGCTTGATATGAGTTTAATGAGCTTGTATCAGATTATAATGCGCTTATTATGAGAGTTGCGATAACTTCCTTCGGTAAACAAATTAATTCTTCTACATGTTGACAGCCAAACAAGTCCTCTACATCTGAGATATCGAATACTCTTATCACGATAGTTTGTCTAACACTGCAGTGGTCGCGTGTAAATAACGCGAATGGTCGTGGGTATTACTATTGTATTCCACTTTGAAATAGCTTTTAAAATATAAATATTGTTTTAAATATCTAATAAGCATTTTAGGGTGTTTAACGGGTTATTTAAAAAACGAATGTGGTGAAAAATATTTCTTATTGTAGCAAAAAAGGAATATAGGCCCTATAACATAAAATTAAGTAAGGTCATGTGTTAGGTCAACCTAACACATTTTCATTGTCACTTTCGGTTTCGGCAAGCCAGATTCGTATTTATTCACGCTCTGGCTCAGACATCTTTTACAGATAAATGTGTTACTAATTTAATTATTTTTTTTTACAAAAAATAACAAAATATCTATTTAAAATACAAAATATTAAAACTACCTAATGTATAGGAAACATATCAAAAGTGGTCGCGCGGGTTGCTATTGTAATCCAGGTGAATTAAAAATATTTTTAAAAAACGTACCCAACTTAAGCTCTGTGACTTGACTGGTAACACTGGGGAAGTGTGCGTTAAAGGTAGATGGCGGCTCAAGGTCATAAGTCCTACCAACCCAAAATAGCACAACAAAAATTTACTCCTGGATTACAATAGTAATATACGCGACCACTGACTGCACTGTTAAATAAATGGAATGGATACTTAGAAGAAAGTAGTTCTAGTAACATGTTGAGAACGAACGATGTTCAACCGATGCGGCCAAGATCGTTCTCAGAATTCCACGAACTACCCCAACTAATCGGTCGAAGTGCGTAAATGTTCAAGTCTAATATTGTAAAACTACGCAGCCTACAAATCCTATCGTATGCTAAGAATGTAAAGAAAAAGTAAAAAAATGTGAAATGAAAGTTATAACTTACAATGAATATAAAAATACTTAAAAACAAAAGCGGTCAATGAAAATTTAAAAATAGTTTTAAAATTTAATTAATAAATTTTAGTAGGTTAGGCTCTAGGTTAAATATTTTTTACGTAATAACGAATGAGTTGTTATAACTGCTGGCAATTTCTAAAGCAATTTTTAACGAAAGTGTAACATATACAATTTACGACCAAATTCTTTCTCGTCATAATAAATAGCTTAAACTGTCGGCTAATAGTAAACTTGTAATTATTGTGTGAAATAAAAATCCTTGCAGACTTTACCATTTACAATCTAATACTCTTTCTCAGAGTTGACTAAAAGATGGCTAGTAGGCCTACACTCATCAACGATAGCTTTGGCGCCAAGAATTAATCCGCTTACTCATATTTCTTGAGCGCTTGCTCAGTTCTATTCTGTCTAAATATAACACGTGTCCACGCACAAACAGAATTCAAGCACATTTGTTTCTAAAATACATGTCCTAAAATATCAGTCTTCCAAAAAATAATATCGTAGAACAGTGTGAACCAAAGCTCTGTCATTTCGTCCCGTCTCGGTATTCACCATTGCAGGACGCATTTATGTTACGTATTTTACTAAAAGAAACGCACAACCTTTACCGATACCAGAGACCAACAAAAAAACGTCTCAGACTTCTTGGAAAAAGGAGCAGATTGCAAGAGCAGAAAGGTAGTGGGGGTAGGGTCGAAAAGATAAATGGTTAGTTAGGGTTAGGAAGGTTTTCTTGGAAGTTGGGTCCAGGACGCAGACGGTGAACGTAAACAAGGCTCTAGTGTCATAATTCAACGGCCCGAAGGATCGTTAGACTTTGCAGGGCTTTAGGCAACAACCAACTGTTACTGAAACAAAAGCTATACCTATTCGCGTTCTTTGTCTAGGTTTAATTCTTGTTTTAGGAAAATAACAATATTAAATACTTATAAATTTAAGATTATTCATAAACGCAACATTTTCATTATTTTTTTTAGTGTTAATTTACTAACAAAGGATTTTAGCTGTTTTGGTTTTTGTCTATAACTACGGAAAGACAGTAGTAGATGATTTTGTCTTTAAATCATCGCCGGCAATACAGTAAATTATTCAGAGTCCTGTAATCAATCTCCAAAATAAAAATTCATGTTTATTTATTTAACCCTAGTCAGACACACTGGGGTGTGACAAACCCCACGCTAAAGTATTTTTCTTCTGAAACATTAAAATTTGGTGTAGGGAAATTTTGATGGCCATGTTAATTAGGTTGGCAGCATTACTGCTCAGGCTTGACACTTGTTTACTCCAGTCTGCTTGTTAGTTTCTCAGTGGAAAAGTCTAAACGTCGTGTGGGGTGTAGTGCACCCCAGTGTGTCTTTTACGTAACAGTTTTAGTTTGCACAACTTTTGGAATTTGTATTTCTAAATTTATTTTTATATAATAGACTGTTCATAAGACTATATTATATTGCTATTTTATTTTCACGGTTATTTATATACAAATAATTATGTCTGGTGAACTTGGAAGTGATGAAATTCGTGATTTATTAATGGAAAGTGAAAGTGACGAGGAAAATCAAAGTTTATTTGGCGATGATGATACAGACAATGATGTTGATTATGTAGAAGAGGAGTCAGAATACTCTGAAGAAAGCAGTGCAGAGGAACAAGAAGAAGAGGAAATAAATGAAAGGAGAAGAATCGTAGCTGTTCTTTCAGGGAAAGATGGTTACAAGTGGAGCTCAGAGGAACCTCAACGCAGAGGCCGACCATTATCAAGGAACTTGGTAACTCACTTTCCGTGTGCTAGAGGACCAGGGAAAGAGGTAAGAACTCCCCTTGAGTCATGGTTGCTTCAAATTGATGTGGACATATTGAAAGAAATAGTCCTTAGGACAAATGAAGAAATTGGTAGGAATGTTTTACTTTTAGAAAACATACAAACCTACCATCATGCAACAAGTGAAACAGAGCTCTTAGCTTTTACTGGATTGTTATATTTAGCTGGTGTCCAAAGAAATAACAACAGACACTTAGATGAGCTTTGGTCTGTCAGTTTTGGCTTATCTATTTTTCGAGCAACAATGCCACTAAACAGATTTAAGTTTTTGGCTAAAACTCTACGCTTTGACGATAAAACCACAAGAATAGAAAGGAGGACAAATGATAAATTTGCACCTATCAGAAATATATGGGAAATGTTTGTACGAAATGCTAAAGGTTTGTACTCTCCTTATGAACACTGTACTATAGATGAACAGTTGGTCGGTTATCGTGGGAAGTGTCCATTTAGGGTTTATATGAAGAGTAAGCCAGACAAATATGGAATGAAAATATTCATGCTAAATGTTTCAAGAACAGCTTATATGATAAATGCCATACCGTATGTTTGCAAAATAAAGCCACCCAACAATGAACCTGTTCCGTCTTACTACGTCCGGACACTAAGTGAACCTATTCATCATACAAATAGAAATATTACAGTGGATAATTTTTTTTCTTCCATTCCACTTTTTGACAACATGCTACAGAATTTTCAGCTAACAATGGTTGGTACCCTCAGATCCAACAAACGTGAAATACCCCCGTCTTTCATTGCACCAAAAGCTCAAGATAGTTCTCTGTTTGCTTTTACTCAAAACAAAATGCTGATTTCTTATTCTCCTAAACGTAAGAAAAATGTTCTTCTATTAACTACAATGCATAGAAACAAAGAAATTGACCCCACTACAAAAAAGCCATATCCTATACTATTCTACAACAATACAAAAGGCGGTACTGACTGCTTCGACCAATTATGTCACAGTTATACAGTAACTAGACGAACAAACCGATGGCCTCTCAGAATTTGGTTTGCCATGTTGGACCAGAGTGGCATAAATGCCATGATAATCTACAATATGCGAGATGGAAATGGTAAAATGAAACGGAGACAATTCCTTAAACAGCTCTCTTTTGAATTGTTGAAGCCATTCCTGCAAACTAGGCTAGAGACAACCACTCTTAGAAGAAGTCTTCGAGTCAACATTAGCGAAATTCTTGGTATCCCAATTGAAGAGAGAAAGCAGATTCCTGCTGCTGAAAGACGCCAGAGACGATGTTGTTTCTGTGATAGAAACAAAGACAGAAAAACGAAACTATGTTGTTCAACATGCCAGCGCCCAATGTGTGACGAACACAGAGTACTGTTGTGTTATGAGTGTGTGGAGTAGGAACTTTGACTACTTGGCTAAGACAAGTTTTTGTGACTTTTTCATTTTTTTGTATTGTATCTTGAAAACTAATTTATATTTGTCCTTTTTGTGTTGTTTTCTCCTATATTACATTTATAAGACACTTTTTACCAAACATATTTTACTGACCACTTTTTTGTGATAAACGTTTGCAATCAATATGAAAAATAATAAATATTTGTGTGAAAAATATAGTAAAACATTTATTATTCATTGTTCTCATTCCTAAAGAATGTAAAGAAAATATTAACATAGGAAATTTCCATAAATAACAAAATTAAAAAAAGTTATAAAAATTTTTTTATATGGGGTGTGACACACCCCAGTGTGTCTTTTATGCTATGAAAAATAAGTGTGTAGGACTAGGGTTAAAAAAGGCTTGAAAATTGAAATAATTTCGACTAGGAATATTGCAAGAATTGCTTATGGCTTTGTGCGTAAGACTTAAATTCCACATAGACGGATTTCTTGAGATAGGAAGGAACAAATTTGCAGTGTGTGATGATGAATCAATAACGACAAGACTATGTTAAGGCTTTCTATCAACTAAAACTGTTTTAATAACGACCCTAAATAAATTTAAAGTCAGAAAATATGTATAAACGAAAGAACTGTATAATTACGTAGTACAAGCGAATATTGGGGGGATATTTACTTTCTGCAAGCCTAGCCTATTATCAAATCATTGTACTTACACTATAAGGTTTATAACAATCATATATCGTTAAAAGTCTGAATCTTGGTGAGAGAAAAATATAAAATTGTAGTAGGCTATGTTCAGAGAGAATCTGATACCACGTGAAATTCCTCATTTGACTATGTTCAGGAAGAATCTGATACCACGTGAAATTCCTCATTTGGCTAAGTTCAGGGTGAATCTGAGACCACATGAAATTCCTCATTTAGCAATGTTCAGGGAGAATCTGAGACTACATGAAATTCCTCTCATTTGGCTATGTTCAGGGAGAATCTGATACCACATAAAATTTCTCATTTGGCAATGTTCAGGGAGTATCTGATACCACACGAAATTCCTCATTTGGCTGTGTTCAGGGTGAATCTGAGACCACATGAAATTCCTCATTTGGCAATGTTCAGGGAGAATCTGAGACCACATGAAATTCCTCATTTGGCTATGTCCAAGGTGAATCTGAGACCACGTAAAATTTCTCATTTGACTATGTTCAGGAAGAATCTGAGACCACATGAAATTCCTCATTTGGCCATGTTCAGGGAGAATCTGAGACCACATGAAATTCCTCATTTGGCCATGTTCAGGGAGAATCGGAGACCACATGAAATTCCTCATTTCATTCTTAAAAAATGAATCCTAATGCTAATGTATTTTATGCAGTGCGTTTTGAATTTAATGCAATGATGTTATACGAGTCGGTTTAACTGCAGTACATGTATGTACTCCCTAATTCTTATATTTCCCCACCTCCCATACGTTATCAGACGTTTCAAGTATTTTTCTTCTTCAAAAATTTTAATTACTAAATAATTAGAACACATCTTTCACAATTCAAAGATGAACCCTTTTCTGACATTAAACTATATTGAACTCATTTTTTGTGTTTTTCATTCTTTTTTAAAGAATCATTCCTTGTTTACCTACACCTCGTTAATCCATAACCGCATTTCAGATCATCAAATCACATCCACTTATTCGATAACAATGTTTTTAGATGAAAAGTAAACCTACTGCTTTTTCAACATTTGTTTTTTTTTCTACAGACAGCCCAACCTCAGTCTTTATAAAATATACACCTGTTCCAACAAATGCTAAATAAATGTATGCAGTCATTGCACAATGTTAATTAAAACTGCAGGTTTATTCGTTGCACTATTTTTATTCCGCATGCTATATTAATTTATTACAAAAAATAGCACTTTGAATTTGAGACGTTCTCCAAAGACACAAGCCTATTTCCAAAGTCACACCAGATACATAAACAATGGCGATACAAAAAAACCAATATCAATACAATTTACCAATTGATTTTTGGTATTAAAGATTTTAAAGATACATTGAGAATTATCAACATTATTAAGCCAAGGCCTATAAATTAAACAAACTTGGTATAGCGCTCACAACTTCTAATTTCTTGTTATATTCTCTTGAAGGACGACTGGAACGTAGTGTTTAAATAGACGGATAACTTAGCACCTAGTTCTAGATTCTGTTAAATTGAAATACACCGATATTTAGCTGTATCACAGCTAAATAGACGTTAGAAGTGCTCACAACGTCTTAGAATTGTGCCATAACAATACTGTGAGGAAAGTTATTTGTATAACTAGAAAATAGTTTTAAAAAGACGGATCCAAAAATATAAAAAGTTGCTTTGGGGCACTCACATCTTTACGTGATATCCTAGTAACGATAGAAGACCTAGCGCGTGCAATAAATCGTTTAATTGCTCATTTATTTGAATATTATTTTTGTTTTTTAAAATTTAATTTATAACATTTTGTGCTATTAGAAAGATTTTTCTTTATGTACTTTTCATTTTTGTTTCGAGCGCTATTCTGCAAAAATTAAAAGATGAAGCTAAAAATAAGAATTTGCTTTTAAGAAGATTGCTTAACAAAAAAGGTTAAACTAACGCTAAGTGGAAAAAACTCAATAAATCATATAACTGGACTCTGAAATAGAACGACCTCAAGTCCATCAGACTGTATACACCAATAACCAAAGTCGAAGTAGCATCGAGACCTTGATACGATTAATCGCAACTTGACTGTAAGAATTTTTCACATGCTTAATGTTTAATAAAAATAATTACAGAACAGTTCATGTGAGGACGGGGACTGCCTTGCAAATGTCGGTCATTACACTCCCGTGTGGGAGAAACAATTCAAACAAATCGCGCTTATTTATCTTTCATTATTTTACACTGCCTTTCTTACCTTACTATTGCTTTTCATAAAAAACAAATATTTCAAAGTTTTAATTGCCATAAAAAAGAAATTCATTCCAATCCTTTTACAATAATTCCAAAAAAAACCTAATTTTAAAGGTTTAAATTTTAAATAATTTTAAAATCTAGGCCTATTAAACTCTTTACTTTGTCACTGATTATTTTCAACAAATTAATTTTACGCATTCTTGAGAACAAACAATATGCATGGACAGGAAATAACAATTTATACTTATTTAAGTAACATATACTCCCATTACAGTGGGAAATGTAGAAACTGATGTAGCAATCTATGCCTAATTAGCTGTGAACCGAGGGGTACAAACAGAATACAAATTGCTTTAAAGAGCAAATAATGAAACTATAAAATTAATAAAATCACTCGAAATAGCCTTGTTCTGCAGGACAAGCGTTGAATAACAAACTGTGCGTTCTAGGAAAGTTGACTGTCCGGCATACATCGGACGAGAGGAAATTTAGGGACACGTGTTGAATTCTTAATCCGCCTTGCGTGTTGTCACAGAGTGAGGAGGTTTTGAGTTACTGCAAGTTGTTTTTAAAGGTTATCGAAGCTTTAAATTTATCAGTGTTATCACAAACATAACAGGCAATTTCGTTACAATATACCCGGTTATGAAGTTACTACTTACACGGGTGATATGTTTTATGTCCATCTATTTGTTCTGCTTAAGAAACTCCACCTTCTTAAGTGGAGTATTTATAGTTTTTGTTGAGTTAATTTACTAAACATAAAGTTGTTATGAATTTAAGTTCAGCGACTTTTTTTCCTTTTTTCATTTATCAAATGATTCCAATTTCCTAAGAGTTATAAGAGTTCAAATATGTACAGGTGAGGAATTACGTAGTTACAATTTTCCAGGAGTGGTGGGGAGGTTCCAATTTTATAGCAGTGACAATTAATTATCCCAATTTTCCTTTCATGACGGGCTGAAGTAGCCCTTCAAGTGAACAATTCATTCGAGTGATATATAATTCCAATTTTTCACCAATGCGAAATAAGTCTCGATTTAGAGTAATAATTAGGTCAGGCCCATAGCATGTAATTAGGGATAATAGTAACATTGCTTAAATGTTTTAGAATTAAATAGTTAAGAAAGTAAGTGATACCAAAAGAAGTAATTTAAATAAAGAACCTCAAGATGTACAACACAAAATCTGCCAGTTTTATGATAGCAGTTCTTTAAAGTAATTTTTCGTTATTAAATTGCTATTATAATACTTTTTTACAAATTCCAATGGCAGTGATTCGTTACGATAAGTAGAATTTCACTAGGATTAACGGCCTGTTTTAGATTCCAAGTAAGTATTGTTTTAGTAGTAGAATAAACTAATTTCAACAAATGTTCAAGTTAACGTTTTACAATCAACAGAGAGGCAAGCAGGAGCCGAAGATCTATATATAACCCATGTCACCCACTTTATGTCCTTTCTCGATAACTCTAGTTCCTTCCGCGATAATATCTGCCCTCCAAAATGCATTCATACTGAGTAAAACAAAACCCTTCGAATTTCCTGTAGCCCTACAATCGTGGGAAGCTGTAAGGATCTCAATTAATTGGACAGAAAGCAGCTGCACACTACTTCCTTGAAATCCCTCAAAGTAGGTCGGTATAAAAAATGCATGAATGAAAATGAGTGTAGGCCATAAAAAGGGGGAAATGACCGAGGGGAGGGGAGGCGAAAAGGTGTAAGCCTACTCGTTTTGTTTTAAGAACAGATGTGCTGCCGAAGGAAATGTTGACAATAAATTGCATGCAGTGTCCTTGAGAGTACAATCTTATCGTAGAGGACTATACAGTATTCCCTTTACAGCGTTGATTTAAAGAGATTCATCTTTGTATCACTATGAAATATAATTTGTAACTACCCTCAAGTAATCCACAAAAGAAATTCTGTATCGCGAAATATCTGATATTTTCTAAATGATTTCTTTTCTATTATAAATATATTTGACCAATCTCTTGTTTAAACAAGAAATAAACTTTGTGATTAATAAAATACTGAGGTTCCTTGAAATTAATTAAATATTGTTCGCGTTTGGTAAACACAGCTTCCTTTTCGCCATGAAATTTCTACGATTAATGACTATTAAATTGAATTATAAAACTAATAAAAAATAACAAGCAACAATTTAGAGAAACTGTAACTAGAAAGAGATAAAATATTAAAATGTTTTAAAGAAAAATGTTCCATTTTTTATTTACCAATATTTATTTTTAACATTACAAATTACCAAACATATTTATTGTTGGAAAATTCGTGAGAAAACTGATATTGAATCTATACTACTTTACCCCTTCCCTATGCTACATAAGACTGCATTCTATTCACTCGCCACACGGACAGACACGCCACATGTGTATTTATAGATGTTTGATTATACGCAAAGCTGGACCGCTCATCGTCTCCACGACCTGACCCAGTCTAGATGGCGTCCTCTGGGTTTCTCTTACCAACTATATATTCTACCGATGCTGCAGAATTTCGTCTTAAGCGTGAATTTTAAAATTCGTTCAAGACTTTAGATATAAAGAACTTTTAAGCAACAATTTCAAACAATAAAAAGCTTCCCTGCTAGTTCTAACAGGTAGTCTATTGACGTACTTCAATACAAAAAAAATCAATATCACAATATAGACTTCATTTAATGACAGATTTTTCAACTAAATTGTCGCTGCTAGTGTTGATGCAAAAAGCTCGAAGCACGCTAGAAATTCTTAGACAAATTAACGAAAGTTATATGCTATTGGTTGGTGAAGACGTTTTGTAGTTGTGGAGTTTTGTTTAATCTGGTTATGTTCATCTGGTTGATTAAATAATAGGCCTATGTATCATGAAAATTAAGATATTATTATTTTGATATTTCATTTGACAAGAGAGATTTTTTTATTTATTCATTTCTATCGGTTACAAACAATTTTAAATTTCCTAATATATTTGGCATGTTAAATCGTAATTTGTAGAATTTAATTCTTCTACAAAATTTAATAAATTTTACAATAACTACTTCATTACGGCGTTATCTATTCCATGTTAAACTTGAATAAATAATACCAAAATATAAATGTTTTTAAATGCAGGACCTTTGGATTAGAAGCGTGTACAACATGGTCATTACATGGTCAGAGATAGTACACCATAGCTCTATGAAATGTTTTAGCGAGTTTATTGGGTATGACATTTTACCTTCTCACATTGGACATTTAGTTGTTCAATGTAAGGATTTTGTGTTTTTTATAGTAAAACAGTTTCTGGCTTGGTAAGGGCAACAAAAAAGTTGAGGAAACGTGCTGTAATTAAGATAAATGTTTATTGACTTGAAATTAAGTAAGTATTTATAAATATAAGGATTTTTCATCTTAAAAAAACTTTCATACGAGTGCCAAATGAACGCGGATTTTTAGTTCAGTTCATAAAACCAAACCTTATGTAATAAATCATAAAATGTATCTGATAATACATTAATATCGACATCATTTTTAGTAACAATTGCTATTAAAATAATGCCTGAACAATCGCAGATCTTTTTTAAAAATAAATAAAATCCAGGACATTATAGATAGGCCTGTAGATATAACCCTTAACTTTCCTAGAACGAACACAATAACCACAACCCGGTCATAAGTAGCCTATTTAAATCAAACTCTCTATCCATACATTTTAGAAATTCGTAGCCATCAGAAATAGTAAACATAACACAATACACTGCATTAATGTTACATCGTTCATTTATAAACACCCTGCATAAAAATATTATCAATATCTCATAGCTAAATATTAAAAAATTAAAATATATCAAAAACTATACAATATTTTCAAGTTAAATTATATTCTTACCAAAAGATAACAACTGGCTGAAGTATGAGGTGAACCAACCTTACAACTGAAGTCGCATTTTAAATACTGAGAGTGAAGTTTTAGCGAGCAACTATTCAACCAAGAACACAAAGCATCGTTTCACCTTTCTCTGTTCTTTGGGCTGTTCACTGTTCAATTCATTCAAAGCTGGGAGTGATGAGAGTATCGCAGGTCAAGTGAACCGAGAACAGCTGTTCAAAAATTGAACAGCAGGTCTGTTCTTTTTACAGTTCAAAGAATAGAGTCCCGATTCACATTCCCATTCTAGTAAATAAGCGCCTTTAGAGACACTATCTTTTTGTGCTTTCGAATTTTTCATATTCTATATATTTGTTATAATTTTGAGCATAATTGGACACTATACGTTAGTAACGATGCATCAATTTTCTAGTAAAATAAATACCGTATCTCATCAGAACATTTAATAAAACTATTATCGCATTATTTAGATTTAATAAATGAAGGAGAGAATAGGAAAAATTACTCCTCATAACAGTTACTCAAATATTTTATACAAGTTCTTTTTTAAAATTTAAAGGTATCATTAAATCATAAGAGATTTGCACGAATCACAACACGTAAAATGGCATTAACCCACGTAAAGGTTTATTAACCTACTTGAAAGAACAGTGCACAAATTTTACTTAACCGCTTTCTGCACCACTCAGGACCGTAGCAAATGTTATTATTGACGCTGTGTGTGCTGACTGCAACAGATTGGAAAGTCTTGTAACAAGCAACGGAAACGTGACTGACTTCACATCTGTTTGAGACACGTTTGAACCTCCGCTTCCGGTCCTTCGGTGACTTCCTGGCTGGCCAATTTAGTCAACGAACTTGCCCCTTAGCTTTGCAATTTACGTCACGATGCATGTGAAAAGCACAGTGTAAGCATTGGTTGTCTGAGACACTCACTTTGCTTTGTCTGAGACATTGGTTGTCTGAGTCACAAATTTATTTTTTAAATGTATTTTTAAAATATGTTTTAATTGTGAAGTGTAAAGTAAAAGTATTTTAACTTGGCGGACTTTTTAGTCCTTGTTGTGAACATCAAACACAAATGCGGCAGAATTAATTCTTTTTCAAATATTCCGCATTCATGTCCCGACTAAATGAAACTTAACATGTAAGTTTGCGTATTTTGAAGAATCGGCTGCAGTTTTGGAATATTTTAGTTGCCTTTATTCAACTTGGCCATTTCGCAATGGTGGTACTGACCAGAATGCATATTGTGAAATACTGGTTTACCTTCTACATGGGAACTGCGATTTTCTCGTGCGATTATATCAACAGACGCGTCTAAGCACATTCAAACCTCCTTATCTGTGTAAACAATGCCACCCACAGGTAAAGTGATGTTTTTTGTTAGATAAAGAATAACGGAATTACCTTCCCGCCGGTAATTTATGCCTCGAAGTTGACGCAGAAGTCTGCAGCAATTGTTGCGTGATGAAATTACAGCAGGATATTTCCTAGCTGACGTGGTCAATATTCTCCAACTAGGTGGCGCTCTGTTCAGCGAAAACCCTGAGTAGTAAGTTCTGAGAAATAGCTGCGTACCCACTACAGTCATTAATACATATTATACACATTAAAAAATAAAAAAAAAAATAAAAAAATTCAAATAGTAATTTGTAATTTTTATCGCCAGATTTTTTTTAGAAAAACAAATCTTTCTGTCAACGGAAGTTAGATTCTGAAATTTTCAGGGGTTTTAATCCCATAAAAGAAGAAAATGAAGTTAGGCGGGCATATCTAATACGCCAAATAATTCCTCAAAATAATTTGTTTACTGCTATTAAAGATAAAGCCAGTATATTTTCAATATACTGAGTATATTAAAGAATACTATTGACAATCTAGGAGTAGATAAAAGATGTAATGTTCAACGACATGAAATATTACAGGCGCGAAGTAAACTAATTAAAGGAAAACACATTATAGATTACCCGGACTAGGGCTATTCTTTTAACGAAAAATTCTTTTTAAAACGATTGAATACAAAAATACTCCAGCAAAATTAGTTTTCTTTGGTATAGAAAATCTTGAAAGGGGGTGAATTAATTGAGAGTACTGCATTGTGCTCGGCCCATGAGACCGTGAAACAACGGACACCATGCAACCGCTTATTAATCCTCCTTTACAAAAACAGAAAACATCGTTCAGTATTGAAAAGACGTTTTGATTGCCGAACTTAATAGATTAAATTGGCCATTATATCTAACGCTGTAAACCGATTAATATTAATGGAAGGCAAAGGTATCGAAAACAGAATACCTTGATTACAATCTAAAGAAAGTGAAATAGCATTGGGAGATGCAAATTAAATTGAAATTGCTCCAAGTTATGTATTACCCGAAAAAAATTTGTTCATGTTTGGACAGATTTAAAGCATAATAATATGTTAAAGGATTCGAATATTAAATGTTGCCTGCTGCTCTCATTTCATGTACATATCGACAGAGTATGCAACATTTCATCTAAACGTTGACACAGGACTGTAAAACAGATGTCAAAAAATAAATAATCATTTGTTAATTCAAGTTAACTTCGGTAAACTTTATTAATCACTTAAACAATAGTTTATGACTATCCGAACTTTAAATTTTGTTAAATTTGTTAAAACTTACTGAGACAGAACGTTTTCGATCGCTGTGCCGGATCTTCATCAGTGTTTTCTGCTTGGAGATGTCGGGTCAAGCGGTGACTGTTTTAAAGGTAGGCTTTCGATAGTATCAAAGAGTATGTGTGATTTGTATTGTGTTTGTTCGTTTAATACGTTTGTGTTTTTGTGTGTCTGTAAATTTCATATTGTTCAAGTGTGTTGAGATGTGGTCCTCTTTTTGTTGATGTGTAGGATTTCTAGGTTATGGTAAAAGTCTGTGTATTTGTGTCCTGTTACTAACACATTCGCGACGAATGTAACAAATTCTACATTGGACAAACAGGTCGCAGCTTTAAACAAAGAGTGGAGGAACACAAACAGAACACCAACTCAACATTTTACAATCAGGTAAAAGAAACAGGACGCAAATACACAGACATTTACCATAATCTAGAAATCCTACACATCAACAAAAAAGTACCACATCTCAACACACTAGAACAATATGAAATTTACAGACACACAAAAACACAAAGTACAAACATATTAAACGAACAAACACAATACAAATCACATATACTCTTTGATACTATCGAAAACCTACCTTTAAAACCGTCATCTCTTGACCCGACATCTCCAAGCAGAAGACACCGATGAAGATCGCCACATAGCGATCAAAAACGTTCTGTCTCAGTAAGTTTTAACAAATTTACAAAATTTCAAGTTGGATAGTCATAAACTATTGTTTAAGTGATTAATAAGATTCACCGAACGTAATGGATTACAAAATTCAAGAATTCGGTAAATTATAATAGTAGTGAAACTGGAACAAACGACCAAAATGAAAGAGCATTTTTTGTCTTATGGTTAAAACTACTCTTAGGTTACTACCACGGGATGATGGTAGCAAGAGACAAAAACCATTGCACCTGGAATTACAGACGAAAACCCAGAGCGGGTTAGATTTCTTTGTCCACAAATCAGGTTGTTAATCAATAGCGTTTAGGTAGGGATTAAGCTATAAATTAAAAAACCCTTTAATGCTCGGAAAGTCAGGGTACAATACTAGTTGAACAACATTGTATTCCATAAAATTTTGTTATTATTTTGGCTGATATAAATTATCAACGACTTTGTAGGTTTTATTGTTAATAATTAAATTTATTCTAAACTAAAATGATTCGTGAAAGTTAAAAATTTTGGCTTACTTTAAGCATAAAATTTAGATATGTATTTGGTTATTGCAATTTTAAAATATTTTTGTTGCCATAACAGAATCCTTTAAAAAACCTACCTTCAACTCACAGATAAACAAAAATAGTCAGTACAATATAAACAGATTAATTAAATGGGGACGAGAATAATATTTCTCTGCAATAACTTCTTTGCCAGGCCTATCGCAATGTCAAGAAGTTTGAACTTGTTTCATTAGCACTGGTCATAAATTAAAGTCCATTATTTTGAAGCTTGCCCATTCATACAAAACAGTTGATGACATTAGCTAGATAAGCCTTGGATACACATTTGCACTCTCTCAGTCTGCAGGTCTTGTGTAACAGTTTTAATTAGCAATATAATTAAAATGCAGATAAGCACGCATACGTCAAGGTGAGAAATTTAATTTTGTTGTTTATGTATGTCTGTTAGTGAGTGCGCATGTACGCACGCGGGCTTCATAACTTATGTATTTAATCAAGATTATATCATACATACACACATATGTGTTTAAAATAATTTAACACTTCAAATTTTAGCATAAACTCAATTTTTAAAAAAATTATTTTTACTCGGTAAAAAGCAAATCAGGACCAATATTACAGTTTTCGTGAAACGGGTTGTGTTTTCACATTTGTTAATCCACATGTAATTGGATGGTGAAATACAGGCAAATTTGACCGCAAGAAATAGAATGGCATTTGAGCCTTCGGAGATGCTATTTCTGTGCTCCGGTTTAGGGAGGGCCTCAGAGACAGGTTAAAAATGACGACAGAAGACAGCTTGAAGGATAAAATGTATCGTTTCGTAAAGGTTTGGATTCATCATGTTTATCGGAAAGAAAAGTCTATAAAAAAAATTTGCTATAAAATTTGCCTTATGTGTTTCTAAAGTACATTTGAAAATAAAAGGCAAAAGATCACATTGTTGAGGAAGGGGGATATTTTATCGGAAGTTTTATCTTTTTGCTGCCTTAGAATAAAGTCAAAGAATCCACTAAGAGGAAAAACCGACGCCAATGCGTAAAAATAGAAAAACCTTTACGACAAGAGACAAGAATTGCAAAGAACGTATCAAATTAATTGACCTAAGTTAAAAGAATATTTGAAGGTATTGTAAAAAAAATCGATACTACGCTCTAGAAAAACCTTTCTGAGTGAAAGCCTTGTTAATAAATATAGTTTTAAAAATTCCTCAGGTGTGACGTTGACTAAAGCAAATCTGATGTTTATATAGTAACTAAACCTTGCCAAGAAAGTGACACGACTGAAAACCATTTCTAAAAGCAGACCCGATAGTTTATAAAACATTTCAATGTCGATTTACAACGCGTCAACTAGCCGTCGCGTCCAGTTTTATTTGCAATCAAACCAACATTGGCCTGAGCCGGAGCAAAACACTACGTATGTTGGGCAATTTGGGTCAGGCTGAGAGTAAAATACAAGCTTGTGAGTAGCTCATATGTCGAGTACGTTTTTATGGTAAAAACTGTAATTAGGAAGTGATTCTGTTTCAACACAAGGGTTGTCTGTAGACGACGGTAATGTTGAAGCAATAAACTGAACTCGAAACCAAAATCATAGATAGATTCTGCAAAAATATTCATTTTCTTCTTTACACAATAAAACTTATTTATACAAGCACAAAGTACTTAGATAACAAGTACACAGTATATATAAATAAACGATAAAAAAACCTGCATCGTTCATATAACGTTGTGAGTGATGGAGGTCCTCCGAAACGCGTCAACGAGTAGCGTGACAACGCTGTCAATGACAGATAATTATTATACTCTAAACAAGAATATAAATACTAGCGGAAAAGTATAAAATTATCAAAAGTAAAAACCTGTAACCATAATTATATTTATTAATAATAATAATTGCAGTATGAGGTTTTTGTGTAATATATATTATTATTTAACCATAATAAATTACACCAAATAATTAGTGATAGCTTTTATCTGATATGTAAATGTATTACTTAATTTAAAAAAACTTTATAGAGTACGATATAAACTGACGTATTTTACTATTTAATTTTTAAAAAAATACTTTTTAAAGTACGATACAATGTGAGGTACTTTACGGTACACATTAAATATTCACATTTTATTATACGTTTTACGTTTATAAACGTCCCAGATGGATTTTAAAGTTTTTTGTTTTATTCACAGAAAAGTAATTTTAAATTGACCAGTTTCGTGACAAATTTCTAATTCTGATCAGCAAATTCATACTTAAAATATCTTCAGGATACGTTTCCTACAGAAGATATCCGGCGTTGGAAAAATACTTGAGAAGTAATACTTCCTAAATGGACTAATTGTGGCTTACATCTACAAAAATATTGCTGCAACAGAGGATGAAGTTTATAACTTAACGTACTTCGTAGTTCTTATGAAGTCTCGTAGTTTGTATTTGCAGCAGAATTGTGGTTTGTGAAAATGGAAAATTTAAAGTTAGCTTTCATCCCAGAATGTCAATACATCTAAAAAGAACGAATTTCTGGAGGTTTTAATGTAGGCCTACGAAAAAACATGAACACTATTAGGTCTACTTGAATAAAAAAAACAAAAGAAAGAACAAGACAAAAATACTGCAAGAAAATTACAATGTTATGGTTTCGTTAAAAAAAAAGACAGAATGGCGAAATAGTTACAGTTTAATACTCCAAACAATTCAGGGATGCTTATTTTGAAAGATGTAATTTCATACACGTTTATACACGTCAGTCATTATTATGCTTTTATGACCAGGTTATGTGTGTTACTGATAAGTTTATTTCGCTTTAGTGACTTTTTTGCCGTAGAAGTTTAAAAAAAATTTTCATAGCAGTGACAAAGGTTTGAAAGTAGCTGGACTTTATATTGTCAATTTCGTTTAGTGAATCAAACATAAATTCAATTTCGCCACGTCTACGCAAGGGTTTTTTAATATCGCGTCCTGTCTATTCAACTGTTCATCAATTTCTATTTTATTTTCTTATCAGATACCGAGTTATATTTACTGTAAACATTACAATGCTTTTAAATTTTTACAATCTATGCTTTACAATGTAGGTTATTTTTAATACGGCAAAATAGCCCAAAACACCTAACAAATTTTGTCCTCATTAAGTTCTTGGGTATTACCTGTTCGAATATTTTTGCTGCAGAAAATTGCTGCCTTTATTATTATTTTTTTAATAATTTCATTATACTAATGTTACTCCCATTATTTTCTCTAAAATTTTTTGAAATTTACATGATAGAAAACATCGTTTATATTTACACTGAAAATGTTACATAAAATTATTGTGGAAACAAACACAGTATTATTTAATTTCTGCACACTGTCAAAACATTTGCTGTGAATAATTATTTCCAAATTTTCAAAAATATTTCTGCAAAAGAAAGTAAAAAACGTGTTTGTTGGACCGGATATTATAGATATTTTCATTAAAATTGTCCTCTATTTGTACATATCCAGGATTAATCTATTACACAAACCATTGTTAATACATTGTAAGAAAACTATCTTGGATCTTTCTAACGAGATATCTCTAAACAGATATCTATCTGACGTTCCATATTACACGCTGCTAGTTGCAGAAAGCAAATCACAAATTAAAAACCCAGTGTTTACCAAATCAAAAATTTCTCAACTTCGGTCGCTGCTAAATTTAGAGTGTAAAACCACTTATCTATACTAGTTGCAAAACGCCTAAACAAGGAACACAATGCAAACATTCGGCCAGCTCAACAAACCTCTCAAGCTGGCAAATATTACAGGAATTTGTCCCGCCAATACTTGACAGATTATACTTAGTACAACAGATAAAAAGTAGAGTAGGTCATTTAGTAAAGCGTCGCTTCATGGAACCTCCGTTTGTCCTCCTTTCGTGCTCCTCTTTGTACCAGAACGCATGTGTCACCCGCACCCGCATCGCCACACACATCCCGAGGCACGACATGCATTGGCAATCTGCCCAACTGCATAAACGGAAACAATAATAAGCATGAGGAAATGAGGGACATAATGTAAACAATAACCAATAACTTGGGAGGCGTTCAGAGATCAGAACGAAAGTTTGTCAATATCTGAGGAATCGTCGGAAGCATATTAATGACGATGTGATTTAAAATATCGTTATCTTGTTATCGCGTCTGTAAGTGCGCGTAAATGCGTTATACGGCCGGCGGCACGTGCGGTTGCCTTAACAGTTCGATCACGCAAGCGGCGTCACGTAGTTGCAGCACTGTCGTCGTTAGCTATACACTACGATACTTATCATCTTTCAACTCATAACGTGTCACCAAGAAATTGGAATGACGTCTGTAATTAGTATGTTGTTTTCAGAGTTGTAGACGGCTTTATCGACTGGAACGGAAGCGACATCAAGGAAAATATAACATAATTAGGTGGTTAGGTACGCCCATACGATAACACTAAGCAAGTGGTTTGCTGAAAAATGCGGGCTGAAAATAGACGTTAAAACCTGACTAAATGGTAAGTTGATGTTAATATTAAGCTACGGTTGACAAAAACACATTAATCGGTAGCTGGTACCCGAAATAAATCAATGGAATGGAAATAGAGTGATAAATTTTAGTATACGAAGGCAACTACTCCGAGAATAATGCTTTAGAATGTACAACAGTTGAGAGAAAATCAATTAATAAAGATAAAATATAAAGTACGAGGGAAAAGTAGTGTATAGAGGAACAGTATTGTTCATTGCTATGTTTTTAAAAATATGTGCATTTCAAAAGTGTCTAAATGGCTTGGTACAACATTGAGGTTATGTCTAGAATGTGGTTATATTTAAAAATTAAGTGACAAAGCCAAATGTTTTAAAAACCTTTTGTAGGATGCTAGTACAACATTGAGGTTATGTCTACATTGAGGTTATATTTAAAAATTGAATAACAAAGCCAAATATTTCAAGATATTTTTGTAGGATGCTAGTACAACATTGAGGTTATATTTAAAAATTGAATAACAATGCCAAAGGTTATTAGGTTGTAGGATGCTATAGGTATCTTCGGTGTGTAATTGTAAGTATAGAGATATAAGCATATACAGTATAATATATAAGTATTTGTAGATCTGTGTGAGAATGTAGGCCTACATGTATAGGACGTCTATAAGCCGACAAAAGAAGAGTGACGTCCAAAAACGGGTTTTCTGTTTAAAGAATATTTCTTTTATTTTTATTTAATCCGTCAATATCGATAATTTGCCTTCAAAATAATCGTATAAATAGAAAACGTATTGAAAGAAGCTAAAATAATATAAAAAATAATTAATAATGGCAAAGAAAATAATTGTTCTCTAAAAAAAACCAAAAAAAGTGTTTTGTTTTTCGAAAAAACATGCAAAATTTCCAGTCACGATTAGAATTTAGAGTTTTACATTCATTTCGACTTAGGGCCAAGTAGATTTTTAATATATTTCCCAACAATTGTGATGAATGAAATGACCTCGATTTCTTTGTGGACAAATTCACTCCAGACCCAACTTCAAGGTTCGTGTTAGTATAAAACATGAATTATTAAGTGATTCAGTTAATAAAAGAGTCAATAGATTAATAAATACTGCCTGCAAGGAGGTTCTCATGCGTCATTTAAATACGTGTTTCATTGTGTTTAAATAACTTCCTGAGCAGAATACCAGAACTATTTAATGCTAAGTTGAAGCATCAGCATTCAGTTAATATACTACACAAACGCACTGTACTCACAGACCAAGTGTAATGCGACAATACTTCCAATAATACAAAACCTTCAGTTACATTTCACAAGCCTAATCCAAACATGCCGTTACAGTCATTTTCGCCATCTTTTAGAAGATATTTTGAAGTTTTGAAAATTTTTTTAAATGTTATTTCCTAAATATTTAAAAATATCTTATATTTGAAAGTAATTATCAACGAATGATTTCAAAAAGCACATTGTTATTATTATTGATATTCAACTTCTTTGTATTGAACTAAGCTAAATTTTAAATTCTTGAAAATCACTTAAACAATAGTTTATTACTAACCGAACTTTATATTAAGTAAATTTGTTGAAACTTACTGAGACAGAACGTTTTCGATCGCTATGTGCCGATCTTTATCAGTGTCCTGCTTGGAGTTGTTGGGTCAAGCGGTGACGGTTTTAAAGGTAGGTTTTCGATAGTATCAAAGAGTATGTGTGATTTGTATTGTGTTTGTTCGTTTACGTTCTGTCTCAGTAAGTTTTAACAAATTTACTAAATATAAAGTTAGGATAGTCAAACTATTGTTTAAGTGATTAACTAAATTTTAAGTTAATAAGATGGAGAAAACCTTATCAAAAGGGTAGCATTTCTTATTAAGGGTCAATTTTACTACTTTGTAGATAATAGGCCTATAGACATGATTATATAAAATTAAAACTTAACAAATATGTTTAAATATCGAAAACTTGTTGGTGTTCATGACGAGCTGGTTGTTAATTAATTATTACACTTTTTATATTGCTTGCGACCAGACTTTTTAATAAATAAAAGTTGTTAAATTGTTAACTTACACTTGGAGGAAACTTATACTTTCTAACTTTCAAAAAAATGGTACCAAAGAAGCACAACTGGAGCAATCCTAGCGGCAGAAATACGAAACTGAAGAAGTTGTAAGACGAAAACGTATCCTACAAGTGTAAATTAACAATTTAACATCCTTTAGTTAACAAAAAGTCTGGTCGCAAGTAATATCAAAAGTCTAATAAGAAATATGTTTACTTAAATGTATTTGGTTGATTGATCTAGGTATTGAACAATGTAGATACGATTGTCTATAAATTTATATGACTAAAAGTGTAATTTTTTAAGACTGTTATGGAAAAGGTTGTGTTTTAGTTTGGAAAATATAATAAGAATTTCCTAATTTTTTAAAATTAAATTCCTTTACAAAATTGTTTTTAATAATGTAGAGATAATACGACTATGAAAGGAAAGCCGATATAGATATTAACGCATTTTCTGGGGCCCAAGCATATACTAAAAAAATAGTTTTTTATTTTTTGTATTTGCACCGCTATTATTGTCAAAATTAATAAATATATACTAATTAATTATATTTTAAACATTATCCGTTTAAAAATAACAATAGATGCTATGTATTTTTTCCTTCACAGTTTGTCTGTGTGTGGTGTTTGTCGGTCGTGTGTATGTGTATGTATAACATTCTTAACGGCAATGTAAAACACCAAACATCAGATTTAGAGCTAATAGTTCATACTAGTAAAGAAGACCAAGATTAAAATAACAGGCTGGAAAGCTACTAAAAGCTCTAAAAACCTTTTTAGCTTTTAGCAGATTGTATTCATATAAATTCTAAATAAGTTTAATAGCCCGAAAAAGTTTTACCACTATTAAATAAAATAACTAAAGTAAAGTCTAATTAAAATGTGACACGTATTTAATATTTACCATCCTTCCATTGTCGTATGTTAATTTCTTAATTTATAAAACTAGTTAAAAGTCTAATTTATGAAATTCTTAATTAAATGGAAGGATTTAAATCAATTATGTTGGCCAACTATATTATTGGAAATTTATTAATATATAAAGAGAATTAAAAGAACATAGAAAGGCTAATTCTGAAAAATAACTTGTATAACAGCTTAATCCTACACTCTATGGATATTTAATAAACATGTTTAAAAATATTTTCAAAAATCGGTAGTATTCTAAGAAAACCATTAATTTCCGAAATAAACGCACACGAGCCCCAGGATGATTACTGACTACAGACTAGTTCCGCGTCCTTAAAGGTCGCTTGTAATGCCTCAGGAGTAATACCAGAAAGTTGAACAACCTCATAGGCAAAACAATATCAACTAGGCGCCGGCTAGCTTCCTGTCTGTTACAATGTAATCGGCCGCTACTTGCCATTGCCACCTCTCATTAGACCTTCCTACTTGGGAGGGGTTAATCAATTACGGGAGGGACATCCCGAAATACTGAACTCCAGTTACCTTTCACATACAATTGACAAAACATAAAAAATAAAACTAAGTGAATGAAGGGAACTTTTAATCCTAAACGTTAATACCATTATACATTAAAAAACAATTCAGTAAACACAATTTCGAATGCAAAAGATAAAGTTTACTCCGATAAACCATTGTGGTTTTGTATCAGTAAACTTTTTTATCGTAAATTAGTAAAATATTTATTTCTGTACAAATTAAGAGAAAACCGGATGCGGATTTATAGGTCAAATAATATCCACAGCAGTATCTACGAAGAGTAAGGAAATTATTATGAATATAATTACAGATAGGAAGACAGGATTGTTTGGGATATAGCCCAATAATAGAAAGATAAGATACAGCCTATTAATAGACATGGAAATAGGATTGTTTGAATATAGCCCAATAATAGATAGGGAGACTAGGATTGTTTGGGATATAGGTCAATAGTAGACTATATATGGAGATAAGATTGTTTTAGGATTTAGGCCAATAATAGATAGGATTGTTTGGGTTACAGGCCAATATTAGAGAGATAGGATTGTTTGGCATATAGACCAATAATAGATAGAGAGATATGATTGTTTGGCATAGAGCCCAATAATAGATAGGGAGGTAGGAATGTTTTTGGATATAACCCAATAATAGATAAGTCGATAGGATTGTTTGGGATGTAGGCCATAACAGAGATAGGATTGTTTGGGATATAGGCCATTAATAGACAGGGCGATAGGATTATTTGGCTTAAAAGCCATTAAGAGAGGGATAGAATTGTTTGGGATATAGCCCAATAATAGATAGGAAGATAGAATTTTTGGTATATAGCGCAATAATAGATCATGGTAGATGCGATTGTTTGGGATATAGGCATTAGGTATTTTAAGTAGCCCCTACTCTCCATTAGGGTCGGTGTCATAGATAAATGTTTACCATCATGTACTAAAATTTATAATGAATGACTGGAACAGTAGAAGTAGTGTTTAGGAATGGACCAAATCTTCCCCTGGTACTGAGATTAATGGAAAGTTATGACTCAAGTGAGGATTGTAGCTGCCTATAATAGACCTACTCTCAACCGGTCAACTTAAGTACGTAAATTATTGCGTAGTGAGTGAACTCCTTTATTACAAAATGTTTACCTTATGATTCGTACATTTTCGCTCCAATTCAGTAGCCTCATATTCACTATAAAAAATAGTCAGCCAACAATAAAAAGTACATAAAGCTATAGGCCAAGATCACAAGTACACAGTCCCATTCCTGAATTAGACCTACCAAGGGCCGTAAACCGGAGTCTACTCACTATCCAGAATGTTTTTAAGTAGGTATATCCCCTTAAATATCCAATAAAACAGTAGGCCTAGCGTTTTATAAAACAACGAGTTTTTAAACAATTCAACACGATAAAAAGTCTTTTTACAAAATTTATGGCGTCTTGTTTGCAAATCTGTTGGTCAAACGTTATTAATGGACGTCTGTTTTGCTAGTCTTGAACGGGATTTAAATTTGCCAAGCGCACAGAATCCTTTCCTTATTTTACAAAAAAAAACCAAACCATTAATTATCACCAATAATACTACATTAACTTCCATCATTAATTTTATAGCGTTAATACGCTATTCTAACGCGGTTGTAGATACTAGAGCCCTCTGCCGTCAAAACTGTTAATCACACCCTAGACATATATTTTAGAGCCTACATAGCCGCAGTGATTGTAAATTATTATCGACTACCTCGCTTATATATCATAACGTAATGTTTCGCAAACGTACGGCTACGTTATTTCCAACTTATTCTAAATAACGTTATCTCCTTTGTATCAACATTTCCAAATCCTTCCGTAAAACCATTATTTTCAAATTACAAGCCTTCTACAGCGCCAGACGAGCGTACCCTTTGACTTCCCGTGCAATTCCACTGACGTCTGTGTGGTCTGGCCTTGATACACCGAGTGACGCACATCAATGTCTACAAGTGTGAGTTATTTAATCGTCTGTTCTCAATTGCTGTTGAGAGACATTAACGAAACTTACTGGCTTATTTTTTGTGAACGTTTACAAAACCGAGAGAAATATTAGCTGTTACTAACGACATTTGCCCTTCACGGTTTTGGATCTCGATACAAGGTTTCTGTTTCAGGAAATTTATTACCAACGACGTTTATTACTTGAAGTAGTACACACTAATATAAACAGTTTTTTTCTCTACACAGTCCAACTCCTCTTTGACTGATGTTTACCACATCTAGTGTATGCTAAAATAATGCAAATGGAAGAAATGATAATAAACATTGTTTTTTTCTCTACACAGTCCAACTCCTCTTTGACTGATGTTTACCACATCTAGTGTATGCTAAAATAATGCAAATGGAAGAAATGATAATAAACATTGTTTTTTTCTCTACACAGTCCAACTCCTCTTTGACTGATGTTTACCACATCTAGTGTATGCTAAAATAATGCAAATGGAAGAAATGAGAATAAACATTGTTTTTTTCTCTACACAGTCCAACTCCTCTTTCACTGATGTTTACCACATCTAGTGTATGCTAAAATAATGCAAATGGAAGAAATGAGAATAAACATTGTTTTTTTCTCTACACAGTCCAACTCCTCTTTGACTGATGTTTACCACATCTAGTGTATGCTAAAATAATGCAAATGGAAGAAATGATAATAAACATTGTTTTTTTCTCTACACAGTCCAACTCCTCTTTGACTGATGTTTACCACATCTAGTGTATGCTAAAATAATGCAAATGGAAGAAATGATAATAAACATTGTTTTTTTCTCTACACAGTCCAACTCCTCTTTGACTGATGTTTACCACATCTAGTGTATGCTAAAATAATGCAAATGGAAGAAATGAGAATAAACATTGTTTTTTTCTCTACACAGTCCAACTCCTCTTTCACTGATGTTTACCACATCTAGTGTATGCTAAAATAATGCAAATGGAAGAAATGATAATAAACATTGTTTTTTTCTCTACACAGTCCAACTCCTCTTTGACTGATGTTTACCACATCTAGTGTATGCTAAAATAATGCAAATGGAAGAAATGATAATAAACATTGTTTTTTTCTCTACACAGTCCAACTCCTCTTTCACTGATGTTTACCACATCTAGTGTATGCTAAAATAATGCAAATGGAAGAAATGAGAATAAACATTGTTTTTTTCTCTACACAGTCCAACTCCTCTTTCACTGATGTTTACCACATCTAGTGTATGCTAAAATAATGCAAATGGAAGAAATGAGAATAAACATCGTTTTTTTCTCTACATAGTCCAACTCCTCTTTGACTGATGTTTACCACATCTAGTGTATGCTAAAATAATGCAAATGGAAGAAATGATAATAAACATTGTTTTTTTCTCTACACAGTCCAACTCCTCTTTGACTGATGTTTACCACATCTAGTGTATGCTAAAATAATGCAAATGGTAGAAATGAGAATAAACATTGTTTTTTCTCTACACAGTCCAACTCCTCTTTGACTGATGTTTACCACATCTAGTGTATGCTAAAATAATGCAAATGGAAGAAATGAGAATAAACATTGTTTTTTTCTCTACACAGTCCAACTCCTCTTTGACTGATGTTTACCACATCTAGTGTATGCTAAAATAATGCAAATGGAAGAAATGATAATAAACATTTTTTTTCTTTACACAGTCCAACTCCTCTTTGACTGATGTTTACCACATCTAGTGTATGCTGAAATAATGCAAATGGAAGAAATGAGAATAAACATTGTTTTTTTCTCTACACAGTCCAACTCCTCTTTGACTGATGTTTACCACATCTAGTGTATGCTAAAATAATGCAAATGGAAGAAATGAGAATAAACATTGTTTTTTTCTCTACACAGTCCAACTCCTCTTTGACTGATGTTTACCACATCTAGTGTATGCTAAAATAATGCAAATGGAAGAAATGATAATAAACATTGTTTTTTTTCTCTACACAGTCCAACTCCTCTTTGACTGATGTTTACCACATCTAGTGTATGCTAAAATAATGCAAATGGAAGAAATGATAATAAACATTGTTTTCTTCTCTACACAGTCCAACTCCTCTTTGACTGATGTTTACCACATCTAGTGTATGCTAAAATAATGCAAATGGAAGAAATGATAATAAACATTGTTTTTTTCTCTACACAGTCCAACTCCTCTTTGACTGATGTTTACCACATCTAGTGTATGCTAAAATAATGCAAATGGAAGAAATGATAATAAACATTGTTTTTTTCTCTACACAGTCCAACTCCTCATTCACTGATGTTTACCACATCTAGTGTATGCTAAAATAATGCAAATGGAAGAAATGATAATAAACATTGTTTTTTTTCTCTACACAGTCCAACTCCTCTTTGACTGATGTTTACCACATCTAGTGTATGCTAAAATAATGCAAATGGAAGAAATGAGAATAAACATTGTTTTTTTCTCTACACAGTCCAACTCCTCTTTGACTGATGTTTACCACATCTAGTGTATGCTAAAATATTGCAAATGGAAGAAATGATAATAAACATTGTTTTTTTCTCTACACAGTCCAACTCCTCTTTGACTGATGTTTACCACATCTAGTGTATGCTAAAATAATGCAAATGGAAGAAATGATAATAAACATTGTTTTTTTTCTCTACACAGTCCAACTCCTCTTTGTCTGATGTTTACCACATCTAGTGTATGCTAAAATAATGCAAATGGAAGAAATGAGAATAAACATTGTTTTCTTCTCTACACAGTCCAACTCCTCTTTGACTGATGTTTACCACATCTAGTGTATGCTAAAATAATGCAAATGGAAGAAATGATAATAAACATTATTTTTTTCTCTACACAGTCCAACTCCTCTTTGACTGATGTTTACCACATCTAGTGTATGCTAAAATAATGCAAATGGAAGAAATGAGAATAAACATTGGTTTTTCTCTACACAGTCCAACTCCTCTTTGACTGATGTTTACCACATCTAGTGTATGCTAAAATAATGCAAATGGAAGAAATGATAATAAACATTGTTTTTGTCTCTACACAGTCCAACTCCTCTTTGACTGATGTTTACCACATCTAGTGTATGCTAAAATAATGCAAATGGAAGAAATGAGAATAAACATTGTTTTTTTCTCTACACAGTCCAACTCCTCTTTGACTGATGTTTACCACATCTAGTGTATGCTAAAATAATGCAAATGGAAGAAATGAGAATAAACATTGTTTTTTTCTCTACACAGTCCAACTCCTCTTTCACTGATGTTTACCACATCTAGTGTATGCTAAAATAATGCAAATGGAAGAAATGAGAATAAACATTGTTTTTTTCTCTACACAGTCCAACTCCTCTTTCACTGATGTTTACCACATCTAGTGTATGCTAAAATAATGCAAATGGAAGAAATCATAATAAACATTGTTTTTTTCTCTACACAGTCCAACTCCTCTTTGACTGATGTTTACCACATCTAGTGTATGCTAAAATAATGCAAATGGAAGAAATGAGAATAAACATTGTTTTTTTCTCTACACAGTCCAACTCCTCTTTGACTGATGTTTACCACATCTAGTGTATACTAAAATAATGCAAATGGAAGAAATGAGAATAAACATTGTTTTTTTCTCTACACAGCCCAACTCCTCTTTGACTGATGTTTACCACATCTAGTGTATGCTAAAATAATGCAAATGGAAGAAATGAGAATAAACATTGTTTTTTTCTCTACATAGTCCAACTCCTCTTTGACTGATGTTTACCACATCTAGTGTATGCTAAAATAATGCAAATGGAAGAAATGATAATAAACATTGTTTTTTTCTCTACACAGTCCAACTCCTCTTTGACTGAAGTTTACCACATCTAGTGTATGCTAAAATAATGCAAATGGTAGAAATGAGAATAAACATTGTTTTTTCTCTACACAGTCCAACTCCTCTTTGACTGATGTTTACCACATCTAGTGTATGCTAAAATAATGCAAATGGAAGAAATGAGAATAAACATTGTTTTTTTCTCTACACAGTCCAACTCCTCTTTGACTGATGTTTACCACATCTAGTGTATGCTAAAATAATGCAAATGGAAGAAATGAGAATAAACATTGTTTTTTTCTCTACACAGTCCAACTCCTCTTTGACTGATGTTTACCACATCTAGTGTATGCTAAAATAATGCAAATGGAAGAAATGAGAATAAACATTGTTTTTTTCTCTACACAGTCCAACTCCTCTTTGACTGATGTTTACCACATCTAGTGTATGCTAAAATAATGCAAATGGAAGAAATGATAATAAACATTGTTTTTTTCTCTACACAGTCCAACTCCTCTTTGACTGATGTTTACCACATCTAGTGTATGCTAAAATAATGCAAATGGAAGAAATGATAATAAACATTGTTTTTTTCTCTACACAGTCCAACTCCTCTTTGACTGATGTTTACCACATCTAGTGTATGCTAAAATAATGCAAATGGAAGAAATGAGAATAAACATTGTTTTTTTCTCTACACAGTCCAACTCCTCTTTCACTGATATTTACCACATCTAGTGTATGCTAAAATAATGCAAATGGAAGAAATGATAATAAACATTGTTTTTTTCTCTACACAGTCCAACTCCTCTTTGACTGATGTTTACCACATCTAGTGTATGCTAAAATAATGCAAATGGAAGAAATGATAATAAACATTGTTTTTTTCTCTACACAGTCCAACTCCTCTTTCACTGATGTTTACCACATCTAGTGTATGCTAAAATAATGCAAATGGAAGAAATGAGAATAAACATTGTTTTTTTCTCTACACAGTCCAACTCCTCTTTCACTGATGTTTACCACATCTAGTGTATGCTAAAATAATGCAAATGGAAGAAATGAGAATAAACATCGTTTTTTTCTCTACATAGTCCAACTCCTCTTTGACTGATGTTTACCACATCTAGTGTATGCTAAAATAATGCAAATGGAAGAAATGATAATAAACATTGTTTTTTTCTCTACACAGTCCAACTCCTCTTTCACTGATGTTTACCACATCTAGTGTATGCTAAAATAATGCAAATGGTAGAAATGAGAATAAACATTGTTTTTTCTCTACACAGTCCAACTCCTCTTTGACTGATGTTTACCACATCTAGTGTATGCTAAAATAATGCAAATGGAAGAAATGAGAATAAACATTGTTTTTTTCTCTACACAGTCCAACTCCTCTTTGACTGATGTTTACCACATCTAGTGTATGCTAAAATAATGCAAATGGAAGAAATGATAATAAACATTTTTTTTCTTTACACAGTCCAACTCCTCTTTGACTGATGTTTACCACATCTAGTGTATGCTGAAATAATGCAAATGGAAGAAATGAGAATAAACATTGTTTTTTTCTCTACACAGTCCAACTCCTCTTTGACTGATGTTTACCACATCTAGTGTATGCTAAAATAATGCAAATGGAAGAAATGAGAATAAACATTGTTTTTTTCTCTACACAGTCCAACTCCTCTTTGACTGATGTTTACCACATCTAGTGTATGCTAAAATAATGCAAATGGAAGAAATGATAATAAACATTGTTTTTTTTCTCTACACAGTCCAACTCCTCTTTGACTGATGTTTACCACATCTAGTGTATGCTAAAATAATGCAAATGGAAGAAATGATAATAAACATTGTTTTCTTCTCTACACAGTCCAACTCCTCTTTGACTGATGTTTACCACATCTAGTGTATGCTAAAATAATGCAAATGGAAGAAATGATAATAAACATTGTTTTTTTCTCTACACAGTCCAACTCCTCTTTGACTGATGTTTACCACATCTAGTGTATGCTAAAATAATGCAAATGGAAGAAATGAGAATAAACATTGTTTTTTTCTCTACACAGTCCAACTCCTCTTTCACTGATGTTTACCACATCTAGTGTATGCTAAAATAATGCAAATGGAAGAAATGAGAATAAACATCGTTTTTTTCTCTACATAGTCCAACTCCTCTTTGACTGATGTTTACCACATCTAGTGTATGCTAAAATAATGCAAATGGAAGAAATGATAATAAACATTGTTTTTTTCTCTACACAGTCCAACTCCTCTTTGACTGATGTTTACCACATCTAGTGTATGCTAAAATAATGCAAATGGTAGAAATGAGAATAAACATTGTTTTTTCTCTACACAGTCCAACTCCTCTTTGACTGATGTTTACCACATCTAGTGTATGCTAAAATAATGCAAATGGAAGAAATGAGAATAAACATTGTTTTTTTCTCTACACAGTCCAACTCCTCTTTGACTGATGTTTACCACATCTAGTGTATGCTAAAATAATGCAAATGGAAGAAATGATAATAAACATTTTTTTTCTTTACACAGTCCAACTCCTCTTTGACTGATGTTTACCACATCTAGTGTATGCTGAAATAATGCAAATGGAAGAAATGAGAATAAACATTGTTTTTTTCTCTACACAGTCCAACTCCTCTTTGACTGATGTTTACCACATCTAGTGTATGCTAAAATAATGCAAATGGAAGAAATGAGAATAAACATTGTTTTTTTCTCTACACAGTCCAACTCCTCTTTGACTGATGTTTACCACATCTAGTGTATGCTAAAATAATGCAAATGGAAGAAATGATAATAAACATTGTTTTTTTTCTCTACACAGTCCAACTCCTCTTTGACTGATGTTTACCACATCTAGTGTATGCTAAAATAATGCAAATGGAAGAAATGATAATAAACATTGTTTTCTTCTCTACACAGTCCAACTCCTCTTTGACTGATGTTTACCACATCTAGTGTATGCTAAAATAATGCAAATGGAAGAAATGATAATAAACATTGTTTTTTTCTCTACACAGTCCAACTCCTCTTTGACTGATGTTTACCACATCTAGTGTATGCTAAAATAATGCAAATGGAAGAAATGATAATAAACATTGTTTTTTTCTCTACACAGTCCAACTCCTCATTCACTGATGTTTACCACATCTAGTGTATGCTAAAATAATGCAAATGGAAGAAATGATAATAAACATTGTTTTTTTTCTCTACACAGTCCAACTCCTCTTTGACTGATGTTTACCACATCTAGTGTATGCTAAAATAATGCAAATGGAAGAAATGATAATAAACATTGTTTTTTCTCTACACAGTCCAACTCCTCTTTGACTGATGTTTACCACATCTAGTGTATGCTAAAATAATGCAAATGGAAGAAATGATAATAAACATTATTTTTTTCTCTACACAGTCCAACTCCTCTTTGACTGATGTTTACCACATCTAGTGTATGCTAAAATAATGCAAATGGAAGAAATGAGAATAAACATTGGTTTTTCTCTACACAGTCCAACTCCTCTTTGACTGATGTTTACCACATCTAGTGTATGCTAAAATAATGCAAATGGAAGAAATGATAATAAACATTGTTTTTGTCTCTACACAGTCCAACTCCTCTTTGACTGATGTTTACCACATCTAGTGTATGCTAAAATAATGCAAATGGAAGAAATGAGAATAAACATTGTTTTTTTCTCTACACAGTCCAACTCCTCTTTGACTGATGTTTACCACATCTAGTGTATGCTAAAATAATGCAAATGGAAGAAATGAGAATAAACATTGTTTTTTTCTCTACACAGTCCAACTCCTCTTTCACTGATGTTTACCACATCTAGTGTATGCTAAAATAATGCAAATGGAAGAAATGAGAATAAACATTGTTTTTTTCTCTACACAGTCCAACTCCTCTTTCACTGATGTTTACCACATCTAGTGTATGCTAAAATAATGCAAATGGAAGAAATCATAATAAACATTGTTTTTTTCTCTACACAGTCCAACTCCTCTTTGACTGATGTTTACCACATCTAGTGTATGCTAAAATAATGCAAATGGAAGAAATGAGAATAAACATTGTTTTTTTCTCTACACAGTCCAACTCCTCTTTGACTGATGTTTACCACATCTAGTGTATACTAAAATAATGCAAATGGAAGAAATGAGAATAAACATTGTTTTTTTCTCTACACAGTCCAACTCCTCTTTGACTGATGTTTACCACATCTAGTGTATGCTAAAATAATGCAAATGGAAGAAATGAGAATAAACATTGCTTTTTTCTCTACATAGTCCAACTCCTCTTTGACTGATGTTTACCACATCTAGTGTATGCTAAAATAATGCAAATGGAAGAAATGATAATAAACATTGTTTTTTTCTCTACACAGTCCAACTCCTCTTTGACTGATGTTTACCACATCTAGTGTATGCTAAAATAATGCAAATGGAAGAAATGATAATAAACATTTTTTTCTTTACACAGTCCAACTCCTCTTTGACTGATGTTTACCACATCTAGTATGCTGAAATAATGCAAATGGAAGAAATGAGAATAAACATTGTTTTTTTCTCTACACAGTCCAACTCCTCTTTGACTGATGTTTACCACATCTAGTGTATGCTAAAATAATGCAAATGGAAGAAATGAGAATAAACATTGTTTTTTTCTCTACACAGTCCAACTCCTCTTTGACTGATGTTTACCACATCTAGTGTATGCTAAAATAATGCAAATGGAAGAAATGATAATAAACATTGTTTTTTTTCTCTACACAGTCCAACTCCTCTTTGACTGATGTTTACCACATCTAGTGTATGCTAAAATAATGCAAATGGAAGAAATGATAATAAACATTGTTTTCTTCTCTACACAGTCCAACTCCTCTTTGACTGATGTTTACCACATCTAGTGTATGCTAAAATAATGCAAATGGAAGAAATGATAATAAACATTGTTTTTTTCTCTACACAGTCCAACTCCTCTTTGACTGATGTTTACCACATCTAGTGTATGCTAAAATAATGCAAATGGAAGAAATGATAATAAACATTGTTTTTTTCTCTACACAGTCCAACTCCTCTTTCACTGATGTTTACCACATCTAGTGTATGCTAAAATAATGCAAATGGAAGAAATGATAATAAACATTGTTTTTTTTTCTCTACACAGTCCAACTCCTCTTTGACTGATGTTTACCACATCTAGTGTATGCTAAAATAATGCAAATGGAAGAAATGAGAATAAACATTGTTTTTTTCTCTACACAGTCCAACTCCTCTTTGACTGATGTTTACCACATCTAGTGTATGCTAAAATATTGCAAATGGAAGAAATGATAATAAACATTGTTTTTTTCTCTACACAGTCCAACTCCTCTTTGACTGATGTTTACCACATCTAGTGTATGCTAAAATAATGCAAATGGAAGAAATGAGAATAAACATTGTTTTCTTCTCTACACAGTCCAACTCCTCTTTGACTGATGTTTACCACATCTAGTGTATGCTAAAATAATGCAAATGGAAGAAATGATAATAAACATTATTTTTTTCTCTACACAGTCCAACTCCTCTTTGACTGATGTTTACCACATCTAGTGTATGCTAAAATAATGCAAATGGAAGAAATGATAATAAACATTGTTTTTTTCTCTACACAGTCCAACTCCTCTTTCACTGATGTTTACCACATCTAGTGTATGCTAAAATAATGCAAATGGAAGAAATGAGAATAAACATTGTTTTTTCTCTACACAGTCCAACTCCTCTTTGACTGATGTTTACCACATCTAGTGTATGCTAAAATAATGCAAATGGAAGAAATGAGAATAAACATTGTTTTTTCTCTACACAGTCCAACTCCTCTTTGACTGATGTTTACCACATCTAGTGTATGCTAAAATAATGCAAATGGAAGAAATGATAATAAACATTGTTTTTTCTCTACACAGTCCAACTCCTCTTTGACTGATGTTTACCACATCTAGTGTATGCTAAAATAATGCAAATGGAAGAAATGAGAATAAACATTGTTTTTTTCTCTACACAGTCCAACTCCTCTTTGACTGATGTTTACCACATCTAGTGTATGCTAAAATAATGCAAATGGAAGAAATGAGAATAAACATTGTTTTTTTCTCTACACAGTCCAACTCTTCTTTGACTGATGTTTACCACATCTAGTGTATGCTAAAATAATGCAAATGGAAGAAATGAGAATAAACATTAACTGTAAAAATATGAGTTAGCTGAGAGTAAAAGTAAACAATTACCAACATCAACTCACAATAAATAATTTCAGAGGCACCATCACCAATAAGTGATTCTACGCAAAATATTAACTATAAAACCCCTTGTTTACATAACAACTATAAACCAGGTCCCAAGTTACAGTATATATTTCGTGTAGCTATACTCACTGATGATGACTTTATCAATAAAATAAGGTGAAATTAAATTAGTGATTGTAAGTCGATGCTTGTTATTATTATGTAATAATGGTTATTGATAAAAGCCAATCATTATAAAAGGATTGTTTACATGCCATTTCTATGTAATAAATAAATAAATGGCTGCAGTTCGTATACTAAACGCATGCATACAATTTATTAACCCAAAAAATGTGAAAATGCATTTGAAAATATTATATTGAAATGAAGAGGTAAACTGTTGTTGTGACATCACATGGATTGTGAAGTCAGCTGATCAAACGAATCACATTTCAGAATCGTATGCGTGAGGTCATTATTCTTACCCCAGCCTTTACCGTAATATATACAGGTATATACAGTAGTTCGTAGAGCATAAAGGTAGATCACGCTAAATTAAAATAATGCTTCTCTAGCCCAAATTTATTTATATAGAACAAAAGATATTACCTCAAAATTTGAATTTATACCGTAAATATATAATTAAAAAAAGAAAAACCTGTAGGCCTAATTATAGGTATGAACTTATAAAGGTTCAATGACATTGCAACATATGTTCAATAGTACCAGGTATAACAATCACATCCCACAAAACATAGAACCCGTTTCCGCTGCAGGTGTTATTTGGTAAAACGAATCTTTTAATCGTTCCGAATTCTCTGTAATTTAGGAAACATAGAATTTTAGGAACTCGCACATTTCGCTCTTGCCCGATAAACATCTGCTAAGCGTAGGTCTACCAGTTTCCAGTCGTTAAAAACTTCTGAAGTTGCAAAATCACTTAAAAGCTCCAGAAACCAAGATGATTACGTATTTTTTGAACAACCAATGAAAGTTAATAAAAGGGCTAACAAATATAATCAACTGAAATTAAATTACTAAAAAAATATATTTTTTTAATATTCATAACGAAAATTAAATTCATAAAATTCAAATAAATGAAGATAGAAAAACAAAAATATAATAATATAATATATGAAATGGAATAGTTAAATAAGAGATGAAACATATCTAACATGTTTAACTATCGTAAAAAAGCAATGGCCGCCACCTACATGCACGTTCGCGCTCATTCACACTAACAATACTGGTCTGCAAGAGGAAAAATTAATATTTACGATAACATATTGTTTTAAAATTATGCAACTCCGGACAGTAAAAACATTGTATATTTTAAAACTTTGTATGTAGGGTCTAAATATTTAGCGAGTACATGTGTATGAATATATGTACAACTTCACAATAACATTGTTGGTTACTCACTGGCTCGCTTTCTACGGTGTGGTACGTACAGTAAAACAATGTGCTTTAACTAAGTACGCCTTTAGGGCGTAACTGTTATTAAAAAGGTTCGAAAGAGAAAGGAAGAGGAAAGAAGATAAAGGAGAAATAGAAGAGAGAGTGGGAATTTGATAGTGATAGAGAGGAAGAGAGGGGAAGAGGAGAGAATATACGAGAAGAGGGATGAGACAAAGAAAGGTGGGAGGTAGATGGAGGAGGGAAGACGGGAGAGGAGGAAAGAGAGGAGAGATTATAGGAGAGGCAGAGTGAGAATGGGAAAGAAAGAGTAATACATATAAGGAGCCGGCGAAAATGACAGCGAACGTGGCAAAATTAAGAAACTGAGAGTAAAATGTTTCTTCTACACCACAAGATGCAATGCACAAGAAAGAAGAACAGAAAGAATGACTATCTGTAGCCTTTTCGTGGTTAATTCAGAAACATGAGGTAAGCTAGTCCCAAAATATCCCATACAATTTCTTTATCCAAGTTTGTTTTACTATTAAATCTACGTGATGTTTGTAGGATTTTATATTTTTTCTTAATATTTCAAAAAGTTTTACCCGATCATTTGGCCACTTTAAAAATTGAGCAACATATTGATTACATAACACTGACTTTAAAAACATGATAAAATTACATATCAGGCAGGAACAACAAATCATAGACTACCTACATAAAACATGATCGTAGACCAGTTATAACACGTTGGCTATACCGTTAACTACAAGACCGTTTTGATGTTTTATACTAACAAATTTCCGAAACCGATACGGTCCATAAAATTACTAAAATTTTGCCTATAGAAATCAGTGTGAATATTTCCATGTGTGTAAGCGTATAACGTATGAAAACAAATTTCCAATGCCAGTTGGATAAACACAGATAAAGCACATCTGAGCAGTTGTTTTCTACATTCTACACGTGAACTTGTGATGCAGTTAATTGTCACAACGCGCCATTTTCATTTAGTACAAAGGGTTAGGAAAGAAATTATTCTCAGACAAATTTAGATCATACTGTGTTGGAATCAACAGCTGTTTCTACATGCTGCGATGCACAGGAATAATCGAGACACCCGTATTAAATCAAGCTAAACTCATTATATTGTTGAGAGGAACTTTGTCGTATGTTATACGCAATATAACATCCTACACAGTGCAAAATAACAACCTGCAATTGTATGTGAGAGTTGTTTCATAAATCAAGTCCTGAAATCAAACTAGAAACAAAAATCTAAGTTCTGATTATTGAGAGATCAGTTAAGTAAGAGGGTGTAAATAAGCTTGTTATATATTGTAAATATTTAAATTTATAAGCGTAAATTATTTTCGAAATCTGAAAATCACAAGCATCAGGTGTTTTTAATTTTTTTTTGTAACAATAACCATTTTTTATTTTTTCAAAATATGTTTTGGAAGAAAGTTACGCTGAAAAGTTGACCGGCAAATTTCTAGACTTAAAAACGTTAAAACGCATGCTATAGCTTTAAACATCCAATGTGACTACAAAATCAAACTATTTTTTTATAAAACTAAAATGTTGAAATAATTTTAAGAAGGGGCCCTTAAAATGCAAGTAAAAAAAAACAAAAAATAAACAATCGAAAACGATCAAAAAAATCACGATTATCTGATATTGTAACTTGTAATTATAAGATTTTGCAGCAGATGAAAATATCCATACAAAGATTTTGTGAACACGATAATAGAGGTTTTCCCACATTCATTTTCGTCCCTATCTTCAGGCCTTATGCAGTTCTGTTTTGTTTTACTTATGTCACGTTGGAACCGAGAACGGACAAACAAAAGCCGTTTATCTTAAGAGAAGCTAATGCTCGCTGACATTTCCAAGGATCGCCGTAAATCATCGAGACGAACGACGTCCTAGATTGGGATTTAGAGCATCTGTGCGTGTTTGGGAAACGGTGGTTGGGCAATTTGGCGTAGGGTTTAATATTAGCAGACTTTTAGAGTCGTTCTATTCAAGGCAGATTGGACGTTTGAGAAGAACTATAGCAAACGCCTGTGTAAAGGTTTGAGCCCTTTTATTTAACCGTAAGGATTATATTTAAAACATCTATCTACGTATGGATAAATACGTTTTCGTAAAATCCAAGCATAAATTTTTTTCAGAAATATAATCAAAGCTAATTTAGTCGATTGTTTTTATTAAAATACAACAAATATACGCTATGATTATTTTACATTTTTGGTAAATAGATTTTATTTTACCCCATCAAAACAGTGTAGCCTACGAATAAAAGAATTTAACTGTTTTTAGTAAAGTAGACATTCATTTTCCTACAAACAACAAAAATATAACAATGCTTAAGATTATGCCTAATAGTACTTTAGACAGTTTTTTTTTATCAATTTGTGAGTTTCAAAGTTAAAACAAATAAAAGATATACACAGAACTTACAAATTAATCATTTATTGACTCATACGCGTTTCAATTACAAAGTCATCAGCATAAAGTACAGTGTTGCTACTACTACAAACTAACTTTGTAATGATGATAATGACTTTGCCATTGAAACGCGTATGAGTCAATATATGATTACTATTTGAGGTTTGTGTATGTCTTTTATTTGTTTAACCTCACAAGCTAAGCGCAATGAATAGTTGTATGGTTTTATAGTTGTTTTCAAGTTTTATTTATAAAATCTGATGAAAGCCACTGATGTTTTAAAAGAATCTGACTATATTTTTGTGGCTACTTGACTGACCTGATTAGTGCTTATCAAGTTACAAAAGGCCGCATCTATTTATGACCAAGTCTAGGTCTACCTCAGGTACGCACGTGATAGTTCTCCCCCTATCCTTGACTTAGATACACCATGAGATAGGTACAATTATCAGATATTTATTCATCAGGTTATCGTTAAAACCATAAAAATAGTTAATAATCTATAGACTTAAAACAGAGGCTTATGATTTTTTTGTTGAGAATATAAACAACTTATTGATTTTTCGAATATTAACCGCAAATATATAAATCCCATTTAAATAAATGTAAAAATTTACATTGTCAACACTTATCGTTTGGTGACGTAACAGGACCGACTGTGTTTACGTCACACTTTGCAAATATGTGGACAACGTCTCAACTTTGCGATAAGTCTATGGAATCTGCCTTCATGTCTATGTTTATTTCAGTCACAGATAAAATCTATGTCTCTGTGAGATTTAAATACAGGCTGTTCGAAGAGGAAAATCCGCCCACCAATTGAGGAAAACCTATTTCTTACGTCATAAAGAAAATAATAGATTTAACTAATTTTAAAACTCTTTTGTCGAAACACTGAAAACGGCAGCGTGTAGGCCTTAACAATTACACTATTTAGGAGAAGTGCGTTACGACGTATTGGCAATAGAAATGTCTAAGTCTATCCTTAAACATAAATCTAAGGATGTCAATTGTTATGAACCGAAACCCTTTCACAATAACCTTTTTTTTGTTGGCAGAAAATTTAAAAACTACTTACTTAATACTTAAAAATTATATTAAAAAATAAGATAGGAATGGCAGGGAGTAAAATATCGTTGTTAACTCGTAATAAAATCGTGAATATAAAATCGCCATTTAACGCTTTTTTTATTTTTAAGTAGGCCTATATCGAGCAAGTTACATTAGGAAAAAATATTTGGATAAAATATTTAAAAAATACTGTTCTTATAAGTGTGAATATTTCAAAGCATTTTGTAAAACTGCTCAATTACAAAAGTACGCTCTAATGAGATGTTTCATCAAATGACAGTAATTGTGACAAATTGTATACACAATATGTTGTTTATTTACTGATTTCAATAGAGGTAGTTTGTAGGTAGACCTCCCCATTTAACAGAATTCTTCTTATTTTTTTCGACAATATCTTTTACCTTATAATTTTATAGTCGCTGAAGGCTTGTAGATTTTAATAGCCCTTGACAATCGGCGTAACCTTTACGTTTCAACTTAGAAAAATAGCGAAACCTACAATTAAAATAAATTTATAAAACCTTACTTGAGACGGTTTGAACGCACCAAGTGATTTTTAGTACCTCGTCTGATATATGTTTCTCCGAGCTTAATAAAGTTAAGAAGGAATGCTACTTACTCATTCTCGATTGGATTCATAAATAACTACACAAAGTTACACTTATAAGCTTTGGAAAATTTATCGTAGAAACACAAAATTTTGATGTAACTCGTAAATTTTTACTTTATGGTAATATGTTTTGACAACTAATTGATAATGTCACATAATATGGTCACATCGATCAATATGGACAAAAAACGTGTCTTTTATTTGATTTATTTTATTTAAATGTGCATTATTTCCAAGTAAAGTTAAAACTTTGACAGTTCTTTTACTAAAAAAATGTACATGCCTCAATGTTCAATGATTCAACAAAATTATCATATTATAAAATCGAATAATTTATTGTATATTTGAATTATAGTTTTTGTGCTGAGAAGCATGTGAGGCTGTGATACCTTTATCTATGAAATTATTATATAATATTCCTTTTTTTGTTTACTATGATGAAATATTAGCCAAGTATTACATAAAAATGTACTGCCTCGGTTAGACGAGCATTAACAACTGCGCACTGCGCATAAACGTAGGCTACTGCTTGCAGGACCTTTCTCGCGGAGTATTGTTTCATGAAACACAGTCATGCATAATGCACGAGTCGAGTGCATGCAGAAACCAAGGTCAGTCTGTCACCAAATTGCATTTAGCTTCTATTGTTCTTTTATGTATCCTCTACATGCATTCATGTTTCCTATCCCTAAATCACCATTCGATGGATTCGCAACTAGTCACCCTCGTCTCATAATATCGCAGACTTTAGAGAGTTTCTATAATGGGATTACGTTAAACCTAATTTCTGTTAAACTACCGTTGTAACACTTACAGAATACATTGTAATTATGGAATCCAGCTAATAGATAACAGACATTCGAAATTAAATGGTATATTTTCAAACTGTCGAAACGGAAGGAAGGATTCTTTATTTGTAAACATAACCTCTATTTTGGTTCGAAGAGTTAACTTTATTTGGAAAGTAAATAACCACATCACACACACTTCCGCTAACAAATACAAACTCTGAAAACACATACATGGATCCACACTATTAAAAAACAAATTGAAATTACAGCTCTGCGAGTTGATCACTCAAGAAATGCCCTTATTGGGAGCAAGAGTCTTTTATTTTTGAGTGTAATCGAATTAGTTTTTTAAAATATTTACTTGATATAAAAAATAGACAATGTATTTCTATGAACCCGTTAATCGATAATCTGTCAAGTAAACCCTAGCCAACGCCGTCCTTGGCAGTTGAGCCATTTGGTGTTGCGCTGGCCAGTAGAAATGGGCTTTCTTTAAGCTACGACTGTCGTGCAATCCTGAACCTGGTCCAAGAGATGTGCAATCCTGAATGTTCAGCGTTCATGACTTTACAGCCACACAGCAGGCTCTCAGGGGTCGGCAGCACATGAATATAGTGGAGATACGCTGCAAGGGAGTCATAAACATTCTTTATTCTCAATGATGGAACGTTAACAGCTCGGGGCAAGTTCAGATATGGTCAATTGGTCCCTCCGAGGCACGACTTTCCCACCGTTTTCCCGTGAGTCTTTGTCAAGTAATCAAGAGAATAGTGTTCCGCTAAAAAAAGCAGGTTAACGGTTGTGTAAGTTTCAAGCTAAGGGTCTTGAAACAAATAATAAACAAACAATTGTTTAAACAAAAAAAAAGTAATATAATTTTAGTTAGGTTAGCTGTATGATTAATAAACAAAGATTTAAAAAATCCGAAATTTTTTTCCTTTTGTAAGAGTTCTTTTTTACATGCAATTATATTGAAGCTGGCTTAGAGGATGGAACAGTCGGTTTAACATCGTTCTGGTGATTCTAAACATATTCTACATCTTACAAAGAATTATTAATTGGAAATATTTTAATAAATGTTTCGCCTATGATGTTGCTATACATATTCAGAATTGCTATTGTCAATGTAATAATTTTAATACAAACATTCTATTTGTATTTCCATTAAAATTTATTTAAAAACACGCTTTATAACGACAATACTAGGACAGATTTGCTAGTACTGATAAATAAGTCAATATAACATCGTTGTTAGCGCTACTTTGTAGATTACGATAAAGAAATTAAACTACTGTACTATCTTAATGGACATATTTCAGTCCTACTATAGCAAACGTCACCAATGGAGTCTGTTGAGGGCGTGGCCAGTGATCATTAACAAACCAACCAGCATCGTTGTACGTTACCTTATTGCAGAACCACTCATCCTGCCAAATGCACGCTTCAATTATTAATTGCACAATCAACGGTAGCGTCCGGAAAATTATGAAACTTTACCGAAATATTTTACAATGCCAACCTTTGTAGTGAAGCTTAGAAAATGAACACACAATTTAAAAAGTATATACCGCTGTTATAAATTATGCCATATATAAGTTAACGTTCAATTATGTTAATCAGATACACAGATAATTAACATTCAAGGAGACCACTAAATAGGATGTTTTTGTGATGCACTTTTATGACATACTTAAATAATTACAATATATTTCATGTTTATTCAAAAGTTGAACACTAGAAATGGGTTTATTCAAGACAAATTACTTTTGAATCCTTAAATTTCCGTGGATATAAAAGTAAATTTACCTAACTAAATTTTATGAATTTCCATGCATATAAAAGTAATTTTACCTAACTAAACTTCCATCTCAATACAATCTTATAACTGTTAGTGATAATAAAAACTGTATTACAACAATAATGGAAGATATATGTAGGTACACTCGTAGATTATTTTTAGGCGGAACACTAAAATAACCAGATATTCAGAAACCCTAACATACAACCATCACCTAGTGTGACATGGTTTCAATCACTCGCTTTATGAGATGAGTAATCATAAGTTTCGCAATGGATATTGTGTGAGTCTGCTGATATCGTGCCTACACTGCTTTAAAGAAAGCTTTCGAGAAAAAGAGGCTTTACTTCTTAGTAGAGCATGTTGACACTAAACACTTGTTGTGTATACACTCATAAGGAACCTACCAGAAATATGATGGTAATGTTTTCTGCATTTGATAACAAATAAAAGTGATGCGTTTCTTAGCAGTTGAAAGAAAGTTGTATAAAGCACTCTTTTATAAAATCTTTTAAACGCTTTTCCAAGTAAATTTAAAAACTTCCAGTTTTTTTATTCAATACTATGAGTTTGTGGACAAGACTTTCACAGCAGTGACTGTGACTCACTCATAGCATTGAATAATGCTCTAATCTAGTGCGAAACTGGTCTGATGAAAAACAACAGTGGCTATTTAGCTTTTTCAAATAGCTTGGAAAAACTCCATTTTCGTTATGGATAAAACTTTGTACAGCTCTGAACCAACAGAAAGTTACTTTCAACATCTTAGAAGAAAACCGTAGTTGAACACTGATTTACGTAAAACAAGGTATATATTTCAGTGTCTTACCAAATTCTGTCAAAGGTCTATGAACTTCAGCACAGGTTGTGTGATTAATAAGGCACAACAATAGTAAGGCTCGCTGCCAATAAAATCCTGTCGAATTGGTTTGGGCACAAGTTACAGCGCACTTGATTACGTCACAAAAAGGGAATAGATATCCAGAGTTCGACGTGTCGAAAAACTTAAAACAGAAGGAACGAGAATAACCAGTAAGCTAGGACAAAAATAGTCATAACTTGGCACAAGCAGTGATAAAGGTCAAGACGAAATTAATAATAATGATTACCGAGAAGTTTAAACTCATTTAGGATTTGACGCGATATGAATTAAAGCATTGTTAATACACAACTGTAAGCAGTTATCTCAGCTGCGCGGGTGTTATTATAGCACAGAGACTGACCTATTTTATATTTTAAAAAATTTTTAAGAACCTTTTGTATATAGTTTTAGATTTGTTTTCTTTATTTCAAACCATACAATCAAAATACAAGATATTTGAAAAGCTATTTTACTACGCAATAAGTTATAATAATACTGTACTATTTTTTATAATAAGTAGTTTTCTAGTTTTTTCTTCAAAATTATAATAAACCAAATAGTAAGTTTAAAGCAATATTTTATATGGCGTCAGGAATTACTTTTAACCTTATACTTTCAGGAAAGTAGTTCCATAAATAAGCTAAAGATTTTCTACTTTGTTCAATACAATCTGACTGAAGCATACAATAACTTTATTTTTGTTATTTTTATTGGGGCAAAGTACATGAATATTAATGTTTTGAGATGTGCATTAAGACCATTGTCGCGATAATTCATAATAAACACGACACAGAGCAAATGTAATCGAATCTTCAATGCACTGGATCCAAGTATGCAGACGTCTGGTGCAGACTTGGCAATGCCGCGCAGCTACGCTATTAGTGCTAAAGCAACGGACGTCTCTCGTGGTCCAGGGTATAGATGTAGTTTTTATATCTGTTGGAATGCAATATATTTACTCTACTGATAGCGTGAGAACTTTTTCTGGTTTATCTTATCTGAAACATTATTTTTAACGATGCTGCGCACCAGTCTGACGTTTCACTTTAACACGAAAGTTGCCATAGTTCGAGCTTTTGCCACATTTAACTTGAAATTTTATAATCACTTAAACAATAAGTTTATGACTATCCGAACTTTAAATTTAGTAAATTTTTGAAACTTACTGAGACAGAACGTTTTCGATCGCTAGTTGGTGATCTCTATCAGTGTCTTCTGCTTGGAGTTATCGGGTCAAGCGGTGATACCCAATATCTCCAAGCAGAAGACACTGATGAAGATCGCAAACTATCGAAAACGTTCTGTCTCAGTAAGTTTTAACAAATTTACTAAATTTAAAGTTCGGATAGTCATAAACCATTGTTAAAGTGAATAATAGGATTCACCGAACGTAATGGAATACAAAAGTCAAGAATTGAAACCTTTCTCTTAAAGATTATCTAGGATGCGTCCACATAACACTAAACAGATACTGTACTTTATCGTATATGCATATTATTAATAAGAAACGTTTATAATGACCAAGTAGGCTATGCAACCTTCTTTAACCTGTCAGTATTGCTCGATTGTTTCTTCGGTTAACAAGAGTGATATTTGTTTATTGTGACCTTTGTTTTACTCCATCGCCAGCGACACATTCTTTGCTTTACGAATGTGGGTGGCCGGTGCTGTTGCGTCACTTAGCAAATTGTTGCTTGTCTGTGTTGAAAATGTTTTTATCTGAACTGACAGTTTTCAGTTTTATATTTTTGCTGTTCATGTTTAATCGGAAGTAACAAATTTTTAACTTCATACCTGTGCTGCCGAATTTTATTTGAATTGAAGAAAGTTCAAATAGTGGAAAACACAAAGATGGCCGTTGTTTTTACGAGATCAATAGCATATTAGTTGACTCATAGGTAATTTATGTGCATAACATAGTTTCAAAATAAAGGGAACCTGTCTAAAGATATTTTGCAAAAATAATAAGTGAAGAACTCAGGGTTCCGTGGTTACAAGACTTCGAATTTCAACTATACAGTCCCAACTAAGGTTGAAAATTGAGGAGATCTTTGGTGAAATGATTCCAGATCCCCAGGAAGAGCTTTAAGGAAAGTAGGAAGGGAAGATTTGTGCATACTGTTCCTAAAATAAAGCGGAGAATGGCACGTTCAAATATTTCAGGTGTCAAAAGTTTATGGGCTTGGGAGAAATATGTTTGAACAGTATCTAATCTGACCTGATCAGGGAAAAGACACAGGAACATCAAATTAGACACATATTTTATCATTACTTTGTGTAAATAAGTTTATGTTTGTTTAGACTTTTGTTATTTTTTACTGATAGTTGTCTTTTACCGATAATTGTCTGACAAACGAATGCTCATGAATAATGTTTGAAAAACCTTTTGCTTACCAATCTAAGGAACTGAAGAGCTGGTAATATTTAGCAGGCACTCATTTTTGTAGTAACGTTGGATTTGGTAGCTAGAAATAAACCTGCTACATTAACTTTTGTTAAATATTTCCATTCTTTAAACTATTGGGTAAAAGTGTACCACATAAATTTAAGAAGGTTATGTTTACATGGTAGATAAGACAAGGTAGACTATAATATTTCAAGACGCGTCAATATTATACAATAAATCTTTAAATGCAATGAGCGGTCAAAAGTTTAGGGATAGAACATTCAAAATTTTAGGGATAGAACGTTCAAATTTTTAGGGTAAGGACATTCAAAATTTTAGGGACATTCCATAAGAGAAATGGTACGTTACAGTTTATTTTGTATGATGGAGCTTAATTATAATGTATATGAGATTTTTGTTACGTTTAGGGTATATATTGCATTAAAAACCTACGAGTTAGTGATTTCTAAAAATAAACTCAAAACTGAATTCCTAAGATTTGTCAATATGATATTTTTCAATGTAGGCCTAATATAAGACAATTTTATATTAGTCTGCTATAAACATTTTTAGGCAAAATTACCTCTCTATAACAAATTAGGAGTATCGTTACCATTATTGTCAAAGGTAAAAGCAGCACTAAAACTCTCTCGGTAGACCTACTACACGAGGAACCATTTACTCGAGTGGAGACCGAATTTCTCATCAAGAAAGGTTTAGCCGTTTGCTGATCTTTGGAAGACTTTACAGGAATAATATTTCAACTTGAACAAACATAATATCAGAAATTCCTCCTATGAAGTCCTGGATCAAATTGTTTAGAAAGGGCCAAATACTTCTGTATGTATTTAATAGAGCTTCAAAGAAATGAAAGTCAAAAGCAAATACTGTATTAGTTAGTAGGTTAAAATATTGTAATATTTAGGTATATTGTAAAATAAACGGCTTGTAAAAAAGCAGATATTTCTGAAGAAGGTAAACTCACAACTTGAGTTAATGTTTCTGCTAAAAAACGAAATTGTTCGTTATCGATCCTGTTTAGATAATAAATTTAGTGTTCACATTGTTTCAAAAATCTCTTCGTCTAATAGTATTCAGACTTATATAAACCTCCCTTTCCTTAAATAAAAACCTCTCTTTCCTTATATAAAGGTTTTTTATAAGTTCTTAGGTGTTAATTTTAGTGTTGAATTTATAAAACTCATAGAAATATTGAAGTTACAAACATTTTTATAAACCTGTTTATAGATTCACCGAATTACTATTAAATTAAGTTAAACAAAACGAAACCTCCCTGTCTTGTTAATTTGATAGTTTGCGTTTTGAACAATCGATTGCGTTTTAATAAAAAAAAGGTTTGTTACGTCATTGAACGCATGAATAATCTGGAACGAAGTTTTATAAATTTGATTTCATTAAATTAATTGTTTACGGTATATTTGGCGAAACTTTTAATAGACTCTGCTGTAATTGTTAAATTAATTAACGTCATTTCTGTTTCTATTTATACTTGTTGTTTGACTGAAACTAATGCAAATGTATTGTTGCTTATTGGGATAACATTTTTTAATGTTTCTTGTAAAATGTTTTTAGTTTTGTCTAATGCTACGGTAGAAAACATAGAAATAGGAACAATATTATAGAAACACTGTTATGCAACATCCAAAATTAAGTTCCAACCCTCAATCTTACACTTTATAATTTCTCATAACGGTGGAATTATTTTAAAAATATTAAATATAGTTGAAAACTTTCGGCTGTTTATACAATAGACGCACTATTTTAAAATGAAAACAATGAAAAAAAAATATTTAGCCTGATAACTAAACTTACTGGTTAGCATTATTATATAAGGCAATATTTAGCTACTGGTGCGCACATTGGTGTGGGGTAGGAATAGGTTGTTAAGTATAGCTTACACGTTAAATTACACAATGATTTCCCAACCCCAAAGGTATTTATCATAAAGTCTAAAGAGAATATATGATGCTATCGTGATGACTGAAGTCATCGCCACGTTACAAGGTTGAGTCTTATTGTTTTAAAACATCGAAGCAGCTAGTAACAAATTCATTCAGGGTTATTAGTAGAAACTCAAGTTATTAGTACAGGGACCGAATAAAATTCGTAGCTTTTTCCTTTCAAGCAACACACCGAAATACAAATCCTAACCTCTAACAAACATCTGACACCACATTCACTTTAGGCAAACTTAGACGGGAACAGATTGAATATAATTGTAATAGAAATGATTCATAAATGATTGTGCTAAATTACGAGTAAAATTAAAGTTAAGAAATATAAATTCTTTACAACTGCTTTGAAATAAGTCATAAAAGAAAACTTTTAACAATTGTAGGTTAACATTTATATGGCCATTTCTTAGTTGCTTATGCTCTAACACAGTAGTACAGAAATATCATTAATATAAACTATACTGAGAATTCCTCGTGCTAATTTAATAAAGGAGGTTGAATTGATAAGGACAGAAATATGAAAACTCAACAAAATTGTCGATCAAAGATTTTGTTGAAATTATCTTGAAAGACATCACGTTAAAATGGGGTTTATCAATCACTTATTTTGTTTTTCCGACTTTAGTCAAGAACCTGATACTATATAGGCCTAGTATTACACTATTATCTGTAGTGATAGCTAGAATATAGATCACGCATGTTTAAAATAAAATTCCAGCGCTATGGAGAAAGTTTTATAAAAATTAAATTAATTTGTTCTCAGACTCAACAAATGAAGATTAAGATATAGCACTGAAAAGTTCATAAAAAAATCAAAACATTTAAACTTTTAAAACGGTAATAGGTCTTTCTGGCTCAAGAGGTTTTTTTAGACACTAAAAGTGTATTTTAGTGTTAAAATAAAAGTTAAAAATGTGTTTCAGGCCTGTACAAGTTCAGGCAAAAATATTAAAATTGAGATTTTTTTTTAACAAAAAAAACATTGTTTACAATTAACAACGTAATATAAAATTTCCTTGGATTTCATAATATGGTCTAACATTTCTTTGGATTTCAATAATTGTTAATTGCATGATGAACATTTTGTATTGTAGTTGGTTAGCATTGGTCTGGTGATGAATAATTCAATTTTATGATTAATAAATCTTAACTCGTACTTTAAAAAATGCTTATTGTCGTGCATCTGTTTAAATATTGATTTGTTATTACAAAAACTAAATAATGAAAAAGATACAGCCACATTGTTTACTCACTAAAGTTCCCTAGTCTTTGAAGCCAACTTAAAGCTATTATAACATAGCGTTACAACCAACAGCATTTGTTAAAACGAAGAAGAAATATACAGTTCCAAGCACGTTTGTTGTAGATAGTTGAGAAAAGACAGCTAATTTGAAATAGCAGAACATCAACAAAAGAATTGATATTAATGTTGGACAAGATGGTCCATCAAGTTGCCACCATAATTTTCTTCATAAAGAGTTTATTTTAGTCTTGAAATGTTGGCAACAACCCAAGGCTACGGAAGCTACCATTTCTAGAAAATTAAGTTTTTTTGTTTAAACGGAGTCAATTGAAATCTGGCAAGCAAGAAATTGGGGAAAGGACTGAGGCTATCATGCGAGCGAACGAGCGCGTGTGTGTGTGTGTCTGTGCGTGTGTTTCTACAGGGAGACTCGAAAATAGACCAGCAGTGATCCCAAAATAACTGTCATTGAGTTATTTTTGGTAACGAGAAGCGCGTGCAAGGAATTTCGCTACCCTAGAGCATCAGTGTCACCAACCTACATAATAATAAAAATTAGACTTTTTAAATGGATGTAAACAAAAGGTGTAGCAGAAAGGTTTATGTAGTAGCCTCTAATGTTTTGCCGGACGAACAAAGCCTTTCAACGCGAGCACCAACCTTATCTGAAACGGGCCTATTGCCAAAAACTGGGCCACTATAATTACACTGAAAGAAAAATATTTAATGCTGGCAATAAGCAATACAAATGTCTAACACTCTTAAACTCCAAACCCTACAGGTTAAAAAGAAAGGAATAGATTTTGTTAAGATATCTGTAGGGAAAGTGATTTTGTTTTTGCAACAGTAAACTATTTTTTTGGCTAGACTAAACTTCAATAGGATTAAGTTATTTAACAAATATAGATCATTTTGAAATTTTTTTTTCAATTCATTGGTAAGACACTGGTCTGAATTGATCAGCTGACAACCGAAATGGGCGGTGGCTACCTGTACACAAACACAGCAATAGAACAATAGGCCTGCCTTTGAAGGCTATATGGAAGCTAGGTCACTCGCCTGAACCAGCCCTGCAATTACTACCGATAAAAAACCTTGAGCTTTAGGCCTACGTTACACGCAAATACCTCATAGTAGTCAGTACAGTACAGTAGCTTAAACAGTCCATTCAATCCAAGTATAATCTACGTTTATTTTGGGATCAAGGTTTGGCTAGTACTACTTTGCGTTTGCAGTCTGTTGGTAATTAATTTGTGCTTTGTAAAGTGACTACCCGAAAAGAAGGGAAAATACGAGTTCTATATATGATAGTGTTGTCGATAAATATCATAGTCGAAGAAGCGTTTACGCATAAAGTGTACTTAATGGAGGGCTCTTATATAAAAACAAAACGTATATAGAAAATTATATTTTCCACTATATGAAAGTTAGTGAACTAGATTTTTAGTAAGTTTCCATAACACCAAGAACAAATTGCCAGTTCAAGCTTATGCCAAGGTTAACGTACTTATTTCTGTCTGATCCATTATATAGTTTACATAACTCATCATAAAATCCATATTTACTTCAGACTTCTTAAATTTAAAACCTGAAAATCCTTGGTTTGAAAAATATTTTCCCTTACATTTCAAAGTTTTCGACTTGTGTTATTAAAGCAACTAGGCCACCTCGACAAGTAGCGAGATCATATTTATTAAATTTTTGAACACTTATCCATTTCAAGTTATTATAAATCAAATATACATACCGCTTTCATTTATGCTTAAATATTCTTATATGAATAGAAAATGGACTATTTTACATAAATATTGTATAGTTAAAAATATTTTAAAAATAATAAATACATTTTTTATATTTGTTTCACTGATGTTTATATTGGAATGTTGATTGTTTGTTTTATTTATTGTTTGGTTTCTTAATTTGTGACTTTGAATTATGAACGTTTTGATTGATAATATTTAGTATTGTTTGACTCCAGAGGATTCCATAGGAAATACAAAACGTTGAGCAAACAATTTTCAATGTTCTGTTTTTGTCTATGGTATAAAAAAACATATTTAAATATATAACTAGAGTATTAATCCAGGCAAATCCATTATTACTTTGTGATTTTTCAAAATGATCAACCTTAATAAAAAAACCAAGAGGTTAAAAGCTTTTGTACCTTGAAGACAATTAAATTAACGGCAGGACTAAGGGGAGTCATAGTACTGGCTAAAGGGGAAAATAAGGCATTGCATTAAAAGGGTTGGCTACCTGAGGGAGTATGAGAATTGTCTATCTATCAGTGCTTATGTAGGACAGTTGGAAGAAGGTAATTAAGGAGACATGATGATCTCCTGGTGTTGGTGATAAGGAAGGTATTTCATAGCATGAATCTTGATTAGATTTTAAAATGTAAACAGTGCTAGATTTTATTTTTAAAACGTTCGTATAAAAGTTTGTATTAAATCTAATTTTCAATTTAACCAATTAATACATTTGGCTCAATATCTGATAACTTAATATTTTTACAAACAATATATGACATTTATTAAGCAACATGCAAATAAATGGTTTATATCGACAATGAATGGTTGAAAACTAAAACTGTATTATTAAATAAAAAGTATCCTAACGGAAAAAAACCTGAAATGTTAATGAACTTAATGTACACTGTGATGCAAGTAACGTTAGCAGTTGAATTTGAACCAAACAATAAAACTTATTTGTTTAAAATATATTAAGTTACTGCACTTAACAAATTAATACATTTTAGACGTTACCGTATTTTGTCTCATTAGACAAAAAAAATGTCTAATTAGTTATGTAGTGAAGGATGTCAAATTGAATGCAATTTCCGTCTTAAAACTGCATTTTTGACACTAGAATAAAGACATGGAAAAGTTATAAGGAATAAGCCTGCTTTTTAAAGATTAATTCAAAATGACTAAAAATAAAACCTTATACTTAATGGATATTTGAGGTTTCAGTGTCTAAGCCATGAAAGAACGTACTTTGCCTAGAAACCTTATCTGTATTGTTCAACCCTGATAGATTCCAAACGTTAATTCCACGTACTTACACGGTAATATAATGATATTCGAAAAATATTTATTCTTGAGAAACACTGAATAAAACTATGAATACAATAATAATAAAACCAAAATGTGATCCAAATTGTAATGCTATATTTATATTGCTTCCATTCATTAAACATAATTCAATCGCCCGGTAACGTCTTTTGAAGACCAACAAAAGACGGTCATCGGTAATTCGTTAAGAACCTATGCCGAACCTAAAAGGAAAATAGTATACAGTAATGTTTATATGAAAGAGCATTTACAAGATACACAGAATATTGGCAAGATTTCACCGGCGAATCAATCTAACATGTCTGCTGGGAACTTTCTACCTGAAGGAAATGCACCATCCCTTTGATGAGGACATTCACAGTAATCCCTCGGCCTTTGACCTGCCCAATCCAATACCGCCTGGACATAAAGAGGAAGGGGAATTTGTCAAGGTCAAACGACGCGGCCGTCGAGGTTCTGTACCGTTAGCACAATGGTTTACATTATTGCCGTCTTGATCAACTACCAAGGACAAACTTCAGCCCGGATAATCCAGGAAAATACTACGCGAAAAAACTTCCAGAAGAGGAAAACGTAGGCATTACGTTGTGGGGAAAACATCTCAACTCGTCATTAAATTCTGATCGTGTTCAAAAACATATTTCCTACAAAACTAAAACTGCTCTAGGCCTGACTCACATTACAAAAGTTCACTTCCTAAGATGGACATGCATGTACTATGCCAAAACGTTTCATAAATTGTGTTGTTTACTATTGTTATATACTGAATGTTTACTAAATCCCAATTTAGAAAACAAATTAATACTTCTTCAATTTAAAATTTAATTTGTTGTGGTTTCCAATGCCACGTTTTTCTTGAAAAACACAAGGCAATAAGGTAAAATTAACCATATGAATTGTTACAAGTACAGTAAACTCCCGATTATCCGTGAAATAGGGTGGCCCGGCAACGCCGGATAACGAATTCCCCGGATAATCCGCTATGAACAAAGAATACGCTAAACGATCGATAGTCGATTATTATACCATAAGTTACACAAAGAATGACTCCGGTTAATGCAATTCACAAATAATCTTCAGAGGACAAAATAAATACAGAAAATAATTTAAAATGTCGATGTAATTGACAGATTATAACATGTACATTTATATGTCTAACTATTTACAATTCGTACATAAGTATATGTCAAAAGTAAGTATGTATGTACATATGTAATTTCCTTTACACATAACACTTTCACTTTTTAACAAAAAAATAGTCACTTTCGTCTGTTTTTTGTGAGCATTGATTTAGCTTTAATATGCGATCAAAGTTTCTTGAGAACGATTTTGTCGCACAGTGTCTACTTGTGTCACGTGTGTCACAAAGTTATAAAGATCGATAATGTATATGACAGACATCGATAATGCATATGTCACGTCCTAGACTATTTATAGCCGAGATTAGCTGACATTTGTTTACAATCTTATGATACACATCAGGTTTTCGGGCGTCCAAGCATTTTGTCATTGTCTCTTATATACAGTGGTCTGATCGCCCCTTTTATTTCGCTGTCCCGCGTCGGGATGCTTCCCTTTCTATGTAAAAATTAGTACGTACATATTTACATATCTATTCCCTCCATCTTAACTTCTATTAAGCCTTAGACGTATTTACGTCGCAATTCACCGTTTGGAAATTTAAACACATGAATCTGATTGGAATAAAATTGAATATTTGTAAAACAATGGCAGACCCCGGATAATCCGAAAACCGGTTAATCCACCCACGGATAATCGGGAGTTACTGTATTTGAATAGAGTACAAGAAAATATTCCAAGAGCAAGGCAACTTTATATGAATCTATAGGCCTACATGACATTTTAATAGTGTATATAATGCATATAGCAATACACTTCAATGAAGTGTACTAATGTAAACAAAGTAGCAAGTTGAAAATGGAAACAAATAACATACAATCACGAATCCGAGAAGCCACTATAGGCCTATAACTAGTTGTTTAATTCAACGTTTCATAAGTTACCCTTTTATCAATACTGAACATAATTCAATACGTTAGTTTCGGGAAGAATTTATTTTTTTACTGATTAACAAATTTCTTTCTTTTGAAAGTTGGCTTTACCAATAATACCAAATACAATTTTCATTTTATATAACTATGTATAGGAGAAATAATTTTATTGGTAACTGTTTGGAGAAATAATTTGATATAACTGTTTTATTTGATTGGTAACAATGTTAATTGTTACAAAATTGTTATTAATGATTTGCTACACGTGGGTAAATAAATACCATGTTTGTGTATCATATACTTGAATTAATTTTTATATAAATCAAAATTTAAAAAAATATTAAATTGTGTAATATAAACAAATTTTCGAGTAACCTCTAGAAGCGTTCACATTAATTTGGTTAAAGGCTAAACAATAAAGCATATTTAACGCAGTCTCAGAATATAAAATTAAAATTATATATCATTGTAATTTAAAAACGTTTTTGATAGAGCGATATAAAATAAATTGTATAGTAGTCCTAGGTCCTAATATTTATGTAAAATAACATTTAAAACTTTAATATTTTATATTATAATTTAAACTTTTAGGCAGATCCAAGCAATCGTTGTGAAATAGTTAGTTTTTAAAATAATATCCAGAAATAATGTTTTTGTAGTCTTGGCCATGACTCGTAGCATTGAACAATGCACCGGATATGGTACGAAACGAGTCTGCTAAAAAATATTCATAGGTAGTGCTTCTTTTGACAAAGGTAGATAAAAATAATTGATGATAATGTATCCCAAAGAGTTTCTAAATTATTAATCTTGACTTAAAGACAATAGAGTAGTACAAAAGTAGCCTAAATTTAAATAAAACAATCATTATACAAAATTCGTTGAATCTTGAATAGTTTATAACTTGAATTTTGTTCAAATATATAATTCCATTTCATGTAAAATGCACGAAAATATTTTATTTCACGAAATTCTTTCGTCAAAAATTATAAACCGTTACTTTGAGAATACAGCGTAAAGTAACAAAATCTTAAATCTGGTGTAATGCGATGGTAGTAATATTTAAATAAAATAAAATACAACTCATTATTTGTAATATATAGGGAAAACTCACTTTATACTGTAGATCACTCAACGTTTGTCATAAGGAGTAAATTTATTCCCACATCATGTTTATAATCGTTTAAAACTAATAATCAACATAGCATTCATTAAATTTGTTATTTTGTAGCTTACAATTTTTTGTAATAAAACTCAATTATTTATTCGATTTAAACAATATTTAATATTTTCTAATAAAACTATTTTTTAAATATCAAAGCGTAGAAAGAGTAGTTATCCTCTACACTATAAACTTACAAAATATTTATATTATATACACATACAGCATTTAAAATAAATGTTGAGAAATGAAGAGTTAATTTTGCAATCTTTCCGGCACGGCACAGGAATTTAGGGTACGCCTACTAGATTACGTGGGTGTAGACTAGGCTTTGTGTTGGTGGGCAACGATTGTACAACATTGGAATGTGTTTTTGTTGCCATTCTATATAAATTATTTTTTAAATGTTCCATTTTAATTACGTACTCGACGTCATGCACAAATAAAACATTTATAGCACTTTTACAATTGATTTCTTAAAATAGTTTATATGTTATTTATAATTTGCTTACCTGTTTACGCTTAAATACCGTCTCCGCGCCACAATGTTGTTTTTTAAATAGGTCCAATAGCTTCTCCCCCGTCTCTGAATCGGGCTGATCCTCGACAAGTAGCAGGTACGATCTCCAATTGCTGGAATCGAATCCCCAATGGCAGGTACGTACTTCCAAATTTCGGTGAGCATGGCAGACAAATGTCTGAGGCGAAAACAGTCCCCGACACTCCAAACATTCAATGCACCTGGCATTACTGTCTGTGTACAACTCGGGCATACACAAGCCTTTACACTTCCCGAAACACTCGTGGTATACCTTCAACTGAAGACCGACTGATTTATCCAGTATGGTAGGTGGTGGATGCCAGCGATGAAGCAGAGCACTACACAGACGTTCAGCGTCCGTCTTCGTGATAAGCCCGCAAGAAGGCGCACTAGACGGTAAAATCCCGGAAAACTTTAACACTTCCAACTGATCCGGGTTACACCGAGAACAGAATATTTGTAATTCGTCGCACACTTGATTTATTTGGGGCAAACTGAAATCCCTTAACACACTGTTTAATATTTGCGGAAGACAGAGTCTTTTCTCTCCGCCAACGACGAAACAGGAAATACTTTCGCCTTCTAACACTGTTTCGGAACGTTCGCTCCTCGACTGATCCGGGGTGGTAAGTATCGGCAGTTGTTGGATCGGAAGAGGCGGCGGCGTCACAAACGGTTCAGGCGAAGATTCTACTGATTTCTTTTTTGGAACGGTCACCGATTCTTCGGAACACAACACTGTACTCGGTCCTTGAAGGCTTTTTACCGCACTCAGCTGATACGTTTTGAGCACTTTTTTGAGATGCGGATTATATGCTTGCTGTCCAACAAGCGTCTCCATAATCGCTTCCGCGTCACAAGTGAACCGGACGAATACCGGGGGACCGAGCGCTAGGCACCCAGTCCGCCACACACATCGTATACAAGACCGCAGCAGAACCACTCACAACCAATCTCGCTCATCAACGCACTGAACATGTCTGGCCACTGAGCCGGCGATACAGCGCTCTCTAGCCGCTGTTCTAGTCTGCGCGCGCACTCCCCACAAAATCGATCTGCACAGCGCAAAAAAATGTACCACTTAAACCTAGTTTGAATACTCTAGCCGCACCGTGTATATTGTACACTGTTACCAGATTAACACTGAGACACTAATTAAGCTCTCATAACACGGTAAAATATACACGTACAAACAGAAGCAAGCAAAAGTATTATAAATAAATAAACGATCCTAGGATGCTGCGTCTCGGCTCAGACCTGTCTACTCGACTCCTCCCCCCACTCCGACCTGCCGTCAAAATAGCAGAATGTGGTGGGGAATGTAATCGTGTCCCTCACAGGTTACGCGCATACCACGTGCATCCATCACTTTCTTATCAATGTCATTTAATCTGTTTTCATTAAGGTTGTTTGTATTGTTTTTTTATAACTGATAAACTGTAATTATTCCGCACATTACAGCAATGCAGTTGAATTAAATATATATCACGTTCAATGAAATTACTATTTTACCGTTTGATATTTATAAATTAAATTTTCTTGGAAATGTTTTAATGTCTTAGAAAACAATTATTTTTAATAATTACATTCCCCTAATAAATTTTTAAATAACTCTTTAAAAAAATATATTTTCGAAATCCAAAAATTTTGTAATAAGTAGGCCTAATTATGATATTTAGTTAATTAGAGCTTAGCTAGTGAGAACTAACTATTCACAGCGGTGGAAAAATAGGCAATACAAAATCTCAAAAATTAATTTTTAATAAAACAAACACACTAGTTCATAACACAGACTAGTTTCGGCAACGATGTCAGAGAGTAGTAGCCACAGTGGAAGGTGGCATCATCGCCGAAACTAGTTTGTGTTATGAACTAGTGTATTTGTTTTATTAAAAAAAAAATTTCACTAGTGAGATTTTCAGTTGACTACTTTTTTTTCACCATTGAGTAATAATATTGTATACAGTATTTTTAGTTGTAGTAATTTTACACATAAATTATCTTTGTGTCATTAATTGTCTTTGCAGATAATTCAATGTAATTGTGAGTTCTAAAAAATCATTTTAAAAACTACTTTAATTAAAATTTAAAACGTATTTTACACATTTTCTCCACTATTATAAACTTAGGGCAACTGTCAGGGCCTTGCTGCTAGCTTTTAAAGGAATTCTGATTGGTATTGTGTTTTTTACTGTCAATTGGTATCTCTTGGTTTCCCCCTTTATTCCGGCGTCACTAAAGTGGTTATGCAAGGATTTTCTATTACAAACATCAGCATCATTTTAACCCCTTAATGCCTATTGATGCATATTCGCATCATACCGGTTTAATTCATTTCTATGGATACGTGTATATTTTGAGGCTTGGATGACGATTGATGCCAATTCTACACATACTGGTCTACTACATCCGACAGGTGCTGCCATCTACTGGGTTACCATATGACTAGGTTCAGTCAAAAGAAATAGGTTGTTGCATTGTAAACAATACTGACAAATTGTGAAGATTCTTTTGTGATTTTCGAGTTATTTTCAGGTGAGTTTTTATTTTTTTAAATATATTACATATTTTTAGATACATAAAAAGTATTTTAGGATAGTTTTCATGACATAATATTAGTAAGAAGTGGTAGTAAATGCCGAAATATGGTATGTGTAAAAAATGCATCATCAGGCACTCGAGCACAATTGTGAGTTATATGAGGTTAGAGAATGTAAGATATTCATTCCCTGTAATTTTTATGAAGTTACATGGTAAATCTTCTTTTTAGTCATGTGTTTAGTACTTCTGTGTATAAATGAAGATCAGTGAACTGATTTTGTATTTTATAGGTTATGTTATGAACTTATGACTAGGCTTAGTGCTAAATTTTATGTTTTATTATTACAAAATAATTTTGCAACTAATTCTTAGCTGCTTGGTTATTACTAAGAGTATATAATTTGGATGGACATTGTAAGAATAAAACACAAGTATTATAAAATATAGAAATACAAAAATAAATAATTATAAAATAAACTTAGGTTATGAAATTTTTCTCCGACTTCTAACAGGGAGGTCAAGTATTATTTTGATCCAGTACAGCATATTTTGTAGGCCTGTAGGGATATTGAAAATCTAATAATGTTTTTCCTCTTTTCTAGCTATGGATCCCAAGATTTTTTATTCCAAAAGCCAAACTACATGTCAACCCAAAACTGCCCCTTTGAAAACAAGGTTCCCACCTGCAGACAATAGCGATGACAGTTGTCTCAGTGACTCAGATGACAGCGATGTTGATTATATACCTAGTGAAACACACACATCAACTACAACAGATAATGACTCATATAGTTCAGGTTAGTTTTTAGGTTAGATATTATGGCTTGGCATTTTTACTTATAAATATTATTTTCTTTTCATTGTTTCCAATATTTTTTTTTCTTCCTTCAGATTCTGATAAGGATACTGAAGCAGGAAATAGTAATGAGGATGAGATACCAAATGTGAGGAATGCTACCCCTATTTGTAGTAGAACTAATACAGTACAGAGATCCATACTGTGGAAAACAGTACCTTCTTCTGATCCCCTGAAACCTGTACCTACGTGGAATGGTTCTTTACCAGAAGTAGATGAAGTAAAATCTCCCTACAATTATTTTTGTGATTTTTTTGATAAAACTCTTCTTCAGTTTATAGTAGATCAAAGTAATTTATTTTCTGTTCAGACAAACGTAAATAAGCCATTACAGCTGACATCAGATGAACTGGAACAATTCCTTGGTACTGTTTTGTACATGTCTATATTTAGTCTTCCTCGTACACGTATGTATTGGGCAGCATCTAGTAGATTGGGCCATGTTGCTGATGTTATGTCTCGTGATAGGTGGAGTGAAATCAAAAGAAATATTCATTTCAATGATAATTCCAAAATGCCAAGAAGTGATGATGAAAAAAAAGACAGGCTATTCAAGATACGTCCCATAATTGACTCATTACTTCCAAAGTTTCAGTCTATACCTCAATCCCAAATGATGTCTGTGGATGAACAAATGGTCCCTTTCAAAGGTCAGTCTGCACTCAAGCAATACTTACCAAATAAACCCTGTAAATGGGGATACAAAATATTCATTTTGTGTGACACAAAAGGTCTAGTTCACAATTTTGAAATCTATACAGGTAAAATAAATCCTGTGGTAGGTTATCCCGACATAGGTGCCAGTGGAAATATTGTATTGCATCTAGCACAAATTATAAATGGTGGCAATAATAACCTATTGTTTTTTGATAACTGGTTCTCATCCATAAACCTCTTAGTTACTTTGAAAAAAAAAGGGATTAATTCATTAGGCACTTTTAGATTGAACCGCCTTACAGGATGTCGATTTTCAAATGACACTGAACTGAAGAAGAAAGGTAGAGGTACCTTTGAAGAAAAGGAGGGGACTGTGGATGGTGTTCAAATCAGAATAGTAAAGTGGTTTGACAACCGGAGTGTGATTCTGGGTAGTACATTTGCATCTGCCCTTCCTACCAATGTCGTACAACGATGGGATAAAAAAAAAAGGGAACATGCTCCAATACTGTGCCCAAGCATTGTTACAATTTATAATAAATTTATGGGTGGGGTAGATTTGCTTGATGCTTTGATATCGTATTATAGGATATTTATAAAATCAAGAAAATATTACCACAGACACTTTTTCCACTTGGTTGACCTTGTTGTGGTAACCGGTTGGTTATTGTACCGTAGGGATAGTGACAGCGTTAGTATTCCTGCTCGCAAACAAATGGATCTTTTAGAATTTAAGTCCAGAATTGCAGAAGGTCTGTGTAAGCATGGGAAGGACATGTCAAGAAAAAAGAGAGGTAGACCATCTGCAGATATGGAAACTGAGATAAAAATGAAAAAGCGTAGGGGTCCAGCAAAACCTACACCTGATCAGTGTACTCGTACAGATGGAGTTGGTCATTGGCCATCTGTAACTGAAGGAAGACAAAGGTGCAAAAGACCTAATTGTAAAGGGCAGACTGTATTTATGTGTACGAAATGCAACCTTCATCTCTGTCTGAACAAGAACAAAAATTGTTTCAGGGAGTTCCATATATAAAATATTTTTTTTGTAACTGTAAAAAAAATTTTTAAATAATGTATGCCTGTATTATGTAAAATAATGTATTTTTCCCCTAAAATAAATGTATGTATTATAATAAAAATGTTTTTTCATATAATGAGATTTACACTTATTTTATACCTTATATGCCTGTTGTCGCGAATATGATACATACTGGTAACCCCCCCACTAATTTGGCATTTCTTACTTTTGACATTATGTATGGTCTAACACTCCAATATTAAACACAAAATATAGTTAAAATTTTTTTTTTTTCATATAGATCTTAATTCAGGTCATAAAGGGTTAAGATAGTGATGTTTGTGTGAACTCTTTGGGCAACGTAAAAATAGGTTTTTACCAATAGTGGAAAACATTTTCAATTTTTATAACCGATTCTAAGAAATAAAACAAAATTCTCAGAAAACATCACACATATAGGCCAAATTATTTTATTTTTTAGAGAGTACAGTAATATCTTTCGTTGGGCTCGTTTGGGACGCTCTGTACCTTAAGCTCCTAAGTCACAAAATAGTTGTATTTTGAAATAGTTATTGAAATAATTTAGAAACGCAGTGAAATGTAGAAAAGGAGTGAAAGTGTAAATAAATCAATATACTAGTTTAGGCATATATATATATATATATATATATATATATATATATATATATATATATATATATATATGTGTGTGTGTGTGTGTGTGTGTGTGTGTGTGTGTGTGTGTGCGTGCGCGCGCGCGCGCGTGCGTGTGCGTGTGAGTGTGCGTGTGTGTGTGTGTGTGTGTGTGTGTGTGTGTGTGTGTGTGTGTGTGTGTGTGTGTGTGTGTGTGTGTGTGTGTGTGTGTGTGTGTGTGTGTGTGTGTGTGTGTGTGTGTGTGTGTGTGCCTACGTCTATTGAATTTTTTTCCATTTGCATCCGAACTGGCGAGACGTTGGACTCTGGAAATGAAATACACAGGACTGTTAAGCTCCCATTCCTGGTGACATGGGCCCTAAGTCCAGGGGGACCCATTCATCATTATGTCACTATCGGTTCTGGCAGCTTGGCATACTACCCATTCCAATTATATCTTTAGTATTAACCTTTATAGAAACATTTAACTAAATTGTAGAATTCAACCTACAATTTTACAAAAAAATTAATTCTTGAATTTTGTAGTCCATTACGTTTGGTGAATCTTAAATACGTTCGGTAATCACTTAAACAATAGTTCATGACTATCCGAACTTTTAAAGTCATAATGTTCCGAATAAAGTTCGGATAGTTATAGGCCGAAACTATTGTTTAAGTGATTAATTTTAAAAAATTAAGTTTTGGCGTACATAAATGTAAACAAAGAATATATTTCTGTAACAAAAAACCAAACTGGTTAATACCCGTAAAATCAAGGAAATAATAAGTGTTTATATTTAATAAAGTACTTAATACTGAGGTCATCTTGTAGATGGTATTTTTATTTCTTGAAAATAATTCAATTTCAACTATAAAAATAAAACTAAAATGCCAACTATTAGAATAGGCCTATGTGTTCTAGTACTGGATATTTCAACTGCTTAATTTACAGCGGATAAAATGTAAATTGTACACAAATAATTGCTGGTCTGAAGAATATTCGAGTATTTTATTCATTTTAAATGGATATAATTTTTAATACTGAAAAAAATAAATGTTGAAAACAAAATAATTCTGAACTTCATTTCAAAAACCATTGTTTGACGTTAATTTTTCCATTTTAACTTCAGTTAGTAAAAGTAACTTACAGTACAATCAACTGAAAGTAGTTATTGTTAATATTATAACTATGTTACAGTAAAATGTGCGTGGTCAACCTGAGGTGTTTCTTTTTATAAATATTTTGCCACATTTAGTTGAATTTTTTAACTGACTCAGTAATTACACAAATTTGAGTTTATTGAAATCTTTAAAAAATAAAAATGTATTTTTTCGGAAGCTTAGTATTACTTAAAATGAAATTAAGAAACCAATTAAAAAAGCCTGCTTGAGTTTTATTTCATGTGTATTTATACTCAACAGTTGTTTAAAGAAATAATTAATTTAAGGAGATTATTGTCATTTTATAACTGTATTTCAATCCTTTAATTTCAATTAGGCCTATACGGGACAATCTAGCAGAGCTGAGTAAGTATAATTCGCTCAACCTAATCTGGATTCCAGGACATTCTGCCTGGATAGGGAATGAGAGAGCTGACGCCTTAGCAAAACAAGGGTGTATAACTCAAGGACCGTTGCTGAGAGCAGTGGGCATACCGCCTCATGAGGGGCGCAAAAGGATCACGGCACATATAGACAGGTTGTGCCAGGAAGAATGCGACCTTGGGATGCAACAAATCCAAGGTACTGTGGGGTTACTCGGGAGACTTGAGGGTCAAAGAACTACTCTCCTTAAGTAGACCTCAACTCAGAGTTACTGTAGAGCTGGTTACAGGCTATGGAAATCTGAGGGGCCATACAAAATTGGAAGATTTAGGTCCCCTGTGTGTGTAAGCGCTCCCGACTGAGAGTGAGACAGTAGAGAAGAGAGGTGACAAACGGACCAGAAATGTTTCCGATCGTCTTTGTTGTCATAAATTATGATAATATTTTCGTAATCTCAAATAGACATTTGTTTTAATCGTTTAATTCATTCAAACCATCTAATACTTAAATAGGACACAGTTAATAATTAATTATATTTCCTTTAAATTATAACACACAGGAACATAACAGTTAAAAAAATAAGAATCGGCATTTAATCAATAGAGAATCGAGTATCGACGATTCCTCGATACCATTAGAATCGACAATTCCTGGAATCGAGAATCGAAATCGGTACATGCCTATTAGTCTCTAATTAGAATAATAATGATATCCTCATTTTATTACATCGGCATGTTTAGGAGGGACAGGGTGAAACTTCTTGCCCCTTCAAAGAAAGTATTGGTAACCAGAACTACGCCCGTTACTAAAACTCGTTTGATGTTAAGCACTAATTTCGCAGGGTGAGTCAACTTACTATAGGCGCCAGAAAGTACCTTGAAGTGTCTGGCGATACCGGAGATTGAACCCGGTACTCTAGGTTACTAGTAAATACTTTATGCAATCGACGGCTGACTCGATATTCAATTGCTAATACCCTGTAGTGAAGACGGATTAACTTAATAGTGAAATTAATTTTAATGATGGCCCTTATCTGGACATTAACGTTGGGTTAGTACACGGCACGACTATTAATTCCCAGACGTGCTATTCGTTTTATTGTTAAGCTATTTGATATTGTAGAAGCATTATAGTTGACTTGTGTCCATAACCTATTACAGTTTCGCTACGCACCTTTCTTAGACTAAACATCTTCCACTTACCTGTCTTGGAACCCTGAATTCATCCAATTATATTTACATCTAAGAAAATGAAAATGTTAGAATTATTACTGAACCAGAGGTTTGTTGTAACGAATTAAACTGCTAAAAATTATAAAACATTACACTTTTTTAAATCAGTAAATTAATTTTTAATTTGTATAATTAAAAACCTTTTTTTATAGGCACTATTAATGTTTATATAGCGTTTATAGGCAGTTTCACATTTAATACTGTGTATTAAAATTCCTCTGATGTGGGAAAGATGTTGGCTCCTCTGCAAGGTTACCTTTGAGGTAGATCTCCTCATAGGGAGGTGTTTAATACACGTAATTGCAGGATAAAGGTTTTTAAAAATGTAAAATATAGATGAGCAAAGTAATTGACATACAGTTAAAAGGTTGAATTCATTTTGAACTATGATAAATAAAAAATAATGAAAACAATATTTGTAAATAGGATATAAGAGATCGTTACACCCACTATAAAGTAAGCTAAAAGTAAATTTTTACTAACCAAGTTAAAAGTTGTAATAAATTTTCGATTGAGGTTGAAAAAAGTGAAGAAGATAACATACAATTCTTTCATACACGTCAGAGAAGAAAAAAATTAAATAATGTGATATTTTATTTGAAATAAATTTCTTTTATCTTCTTCTTTAATTTTTTACACAACATACCACAAGTAAATTTACATTAGGTTATATATAACCTCAACGACTGATGAACAAATTCCAGTGTTGGCTAAAATTAAAGTTTAATGAGACTAATTGAAAATGTCACTATTTTTTCTGACAGTATGATGAAAGTAATTTCAAAAAGAGTAATAAATGATCATTATGGAGTTTAAATTGTTTATGTCAATTTAAATACGTTTTTCGTTAAAATTTCGTAAGCAGTTAATTCCCCTTAGTAAAACCACTTAGGTCCACATGGGTTTATTGAATCTGTAAAATGTTTTTGAATTTATAACATAATTTAAACTAAAAGGGTTGAACATACATTGATTGATATTTCACACTTGCCCTTAGTAGCGCTTGGTACTCAAGTTAAATAATAAAAATTTTAAACTGTTTATAAACTATTCATTAAATGTGACCTAACTTATTTTTAAATAACCAGAAGGCTATAATAAAGTTTTCATTTGATATATTTTAGGTGAATATCGCGTAGAAGAGAATATTTAAATACAAATAACTTGCTTTTCTCATTTGTATCAAAAAACGTAAATGAAACAGAAGTGAAAGAAATATATAGGGAACGTGCATTAAAAAAAACTGAAGGAAGTTTGTATCTATACATTTTTAAGTAAAGCGAATCGCGTTAGTAACGAGGACAATCGGTTAGAAAGACATCAGTCTATGAAAAATTAACTTTTCATTTCGTTCAAGACGGAAAGCAAACACTTTTAGATAGTATATAGATGGCCATACTTTTTGAGGTATGTATTTATACACTTTTATCTATTGAAATTCTGTTTTCTTACATAAACTATCTCAACAATAAAAGATCTCGTGTATCACTATTTCTTTAATTAAAGTTCTTGCGACTACTATTCTACAGGTCGTTTCTGGAAAGAATTTCTTATGTTTTGATTTTACTTCATCACGAATTTCTTTCCTTATTACAGCTTTTGAATTTTTTTGCCTACATTCCTTGTGTTTATTACAATATTTTAGTATCAAGACTCTGTATTAAAATACCTCAAGTATTTCTCATCCTTTTGACGCGGCGAAAACGTCACTTCATTCTACAATAATGTAAACAGAAATAAGGGACACAATAAGGTTAACTAAAATTTGTTTGAGGTTATTATTTTTTTTAATAAGTCAAACATTTTCAAGTTAAAATTATAATGAAGAGATTTATGCTTGAAAGAACAATAGGTAAACATGATTCAGATATAGATATATTTTCAAAAGGGAAAGAAAAGGAGGATTATTATCAAACTCATCTGCGGTTCAAGGTGGAATTGTTTCTCTGAATGTACGATAATGTTCTTAATGATTTATTTTAGGGTAAAACACAGCAGCGGAAAACTCATTTCAATTGCAACTCATTTCAGAGGAAAGTAATTATAATCCGGTAAGAAACAATTCATAACGAATACGGTTTTTCAAAAGCAAGTGAAAGGTTAATTAATTATTTTAAAAAATTTCCATTAAAAGAAAAAAATAATAAATGTAAATCTATCAATAGTTTTTTTTCAAAAAATAAAAGAAAGAATTCTTTACAGTATTACAAGGTTGAGTGTCTCGACTATGGGGAGGTTAGAATGTCATTAGTGTCAAAGCCTATTTTTCTCATGACATATTTTCAAAAAATAAATTATCTGTTGATAAATATGGAGATTTTTTTAAATCAAGATACATTTTAACTAAACATATGTTTTCCCAAGGTAAATTTGAAGGTATGTTTCTTATTGAAAGTAACCTATTAATACTTTCCATTGACTTAAAACACCTGTTTGAAAAGGGAACATGAAAAGGAACCATTTTGTAACTTATGATGTAATACGTATAAATGGAGAAAAAGTCTCGATAAAAAAGAAACGCGATACGGTACGATATTTCAGGACGAACTATATTCATTCTAATACTAAATTTCAAAGAATTATTTTTTATGAAATTAATTTCAAGTTGTTTTTAACAATTACTACAAAATTGTTATAAGCGAGGTGAATAAAATTATTTATATTATTTTTCTATTCTTTAGGAAAATTGTAATTTCGATATGCAAAACTTCTTAGATACAGTTATACTTGTTAAATTATACTACAATAATAATTTTGATATTTCTCAGCGAGGAAATATTAAAACCAAGACCCCAAACATTTATTAAAATCTGTGGTAGATCTATGTCTCAGATATATTTACCTCTAATATTACAATAATTTAACTTACTATGACAAAATTATAATTTTAATAAAAAACTAATAAAAAAATGTAACTTTTTCATGTTGTTTTGTGCTATTGAAATTTTATTGGAAACATACGTTTTAAAGAACATCTATTAAGAAAGTAGATCATCTACTTCAATCATCTAAAAAGAATATAATTTACTTTACTACCTTTTAAACGTTTTAAGACCTCCATTTTGAAATTTTTAACCTAGAGGCATACGATATGTAGCTGATAAATATTTATTTATTATTGTAGGCCTACACAGATTTCATTAACAAGAATATTTATAAAACTATATGGCTCGAAGCTTTTTATCAATATAATATACTTATATTTTCAAGAACTTCATACACCAACATAACAAATGCGTATATAATAAAACGCGCGCGCGTGTGTGTGTGTGTGTGTGTATTGTGCGCGCGCGTGTGTGTGCGCGTGTGCGTGTGTGATCACGCGTGTGCGTGGGTTCTTACGTGTGCGTTCCTACTAATAGGAGCTTTGTATTGTTAGTAAACAAACGTTAGCTGTGTCATATTGATTTTTATGAAATATACATCATTATTTTTTAATGGGTCTTATTTAAAATAAATCAAGATATAACGATTCACGATTCTAATCCTCTACAGTTCCATGGCAATTCTACGAAACATTTCTGTTAATCGCAAACCTAGTCATCATTTTGTATTCGAAATAAGAAACAATCCTTGACAACGGAATAAAAAACGTGTTGTTTCCAAGGTTAAATGAAGGTCATACGAAAGATCAGCGAATTTCAGTTGCATTTGTTTAAACAGTAATATAATTGTGCAAATAGCTGATAAGCATTGTTGTTTCATCTATCTGGTCCTTGGTTTAAATAAACACAGATGACAGTGGAGCGTATTCTATTGTCACGGACTTGACCCTTACCGTCTGTTATAAGCGATCAACTGTTAAAAGTACGTTTGCTTTTTACGAGATGGGCTGTGTGGGTTTTACTGTTTTTGCTACGGGTGGTTTTAGACATAATTTTTTTTCGATGTAGCTTTTAATTATAAAACAATTTAACTATACAATCAATATAATCCATTTAACCTCAAAATTTCCTTTTACTGATACATTTTTCTTTTCACAAATACAGTAGTTGTTCAGACAAACTTATATATAAAAACACTTTTTCAATCTAAATAAGGTTAAATTCCATTTTTTTTCTAATGGAATGTTTTTCCGTCACCTTGAAGACAGGCAACGCAAGTCTACGTTTTAATTTAAAATAATGTTTTAGCTACTTTCTTTTCCACCCATAATTTAGAAAACCTTTATGTTGGATTATTTACTGTAAACGTAAATAATTTTATTAAATATATAACTCTAAGGTTATGCAGATTATATTTGGCTTTATTCAGATTTGTCAATAATTGACAGGAATATATTATACCTTTGCTTTAACACATGGGTTCCCAAACTGGGGGCGTGCTCCCTAAAGGGGCGTGCAAGCAACTCATTGGGGACCAGTTGGAAAATAATAAGACAAATTCTCATTTAGTTAAGATTTAAGCACACAATTTAATAAAATTTAAAACTGCATTTACACCTCAGAATTTGGTTTAAGGCAATTTTATTGACCTTGATGTTTATAAAACGTAAATGAAATTTATGCATTTATAAAAGAAATATAGGTAATGGTTGTGTAAATTTTGTAAACTTGTGGGGAGAATATTTACAGATTGTCAGCTGACCCATTCAATGCCAACATAAATTCTCTGCTAGAAATACTGCAAAATGAAGGTTTGGAATAAAAAACGATTCCTCTGCCAAATATGATTTTCACAAAATGGACAAATCTTCATTTTGGATAAAACACTTAAAAGTGTATCACAGGCAGCTCTTCGGTTATACCTGCTCCTTCAAGCACCTACTTGTGAAAAAGCATTTTCAGCACATGTTCCAATAAAAGTAAAATATAGGAAGGATATAGATGACTTGCGGTTTATAGGGAGGATATACGGCTTATAAGGAGGTTTTGTTGTTTATAAGAAGGATCTATGGTTTATAAGGAGGATCTGCGGTTTATAAGGAGGAACTGCAGTTTATAAGGAATTTCTGTTGTTTGTAAGGAAAATCTGCTTTTTATAAGGATTTTCTGTGGCTTATAAGAAGAATCCGCGGTTTATAAGGAGGTTCTGTTGTTTATAAGGAGGATCTGCAGTTTATAAGGAAGTTCTGTAGTTTATAAGGAGAATCTGCTGTTTATAAGGAAGTTACGTGGTTTATAAAGAGGATCTGCGGTTTATAATTAGGATCTGTAGTTTATAAGGAATTTCTGCGTTTTATAAGGAGGTTCTGTTGTGTATAAGGAGGATCTGCGGTTTATAAGAAAGTTACGTGGTTTATAAAGAGGATCTGCGGTTTATAATTAGGATCTGTAGTTTATAAGGAATATCTGCGTTTTATAAGGAGGTTCTGTTGTGTATAAGGAGGATCTGCGGTTTATAAGAAAGTTACGTGGTTTATAAAGAGGATCTGTGGTTTATAATTAGGATCTGTAGTTTATAAGGAATATCTGCGTTTTATAAGGAGGTTCTGTTGTGTATAAGGAGAATCTGCGGTTTATAAGAAAGTTACGTGGTTTATAAAGAGGATCTGCGGTTTATAAGGAGCATTTGATTTTTAAAAGGAGGTTCTGTGGCTTATAAGAAGAATCTGTGGATTATAAGAAAGTTCTGTAGTTTATATGGATGATCTACAGTTTATAAGGAATATCTGCGGTTTATATGGAGGTTCTGTTGTTTGTAAGGAGGATCTGCGGTTTTAATACAGATCTAAGCAAATCTTGTTTTAAAATGAACATTTATATAACTTGTTTTATTACCGCGCTGTCAATGTTTCAACCATAAACCGCCTTGAGATACATCAATTCGGTTACTTTGATCCTGAAGTTAGCAGAATACAAGAGGACGGCATCCATTAGCAGTTTTCTAGTGCCCTACTTCTACTTATTAGGGCGTTTTCTTACCACCCTAAACCGCCTTGAGATACATCAATTCGGTTACTTTGATCCTGAAGTTAGCAGAATACAAGAGGACGGCATCCATTAGCAGTTTTCTAGTGCCCTACTTCTACTTATTAGGGCGTTTTCTTACCACCCTAAACCGCCTTGAGATACATCAATTCGGTTACTTTGATCCTGAAGTTAGCAGAATACAAGAGGACGGCATCCATTAGCAGTTTTCTAGTGCCCTACTTCTACTTATTAGGGCGTTTTCTTACCACCCTAAACCGCCTTGAGATACATCAATTCGGTTACTTTGATCCTGAAGTTAGCAGAATACAAGAGGATGGCATCCATTAGCAGTTTTCTAGTGCCCTACTTCTACTTATTAGGGCGTTTTCTTACCACCCTAAACCGCCTTGAGATACATCAATTCGGTTACTTTGATCCTGAAGTTAGCAGAATACAAGAGGACGGCATCCATTAGCAGTTTTCTAGTGCCCTACTTCTACTTATTAGAGCGTTTTCTTACCACCCTAAACCGCCTTGAGATACATCAATTCGGTTACTTTGATCCTGAAGTTAGCAGAATACAAGAGGACGGCATCCATTAGCAGTTTTCTAGTGCCCTACTTCTACTTATTAGGGCGTTTTCTTACCACCCTAAACCGCCTTGAGATACATCAATTCGGTTACTTTGATTCTGAAGTAGGCAGAATACAAGAGGACGGCATTCATTAGCAGTTTTCTAGTGCCCTATTTCTACTTATTAGGGCGTTTTCTTACCACCCTAAACCGCCTTGAGATACATCAATTCGGTTACTTTGATTCTGAAGTTAGCAGAATACAAGAGGACGGCATTCATTAGCAGTTTTCTAGTGCCCTACTTCTACTTATTAGGGCGTTTTCTTACCACCCTAAACCGCCTTGAGATACATCAATTCGGTTACTTTGATCCTGAAGTAGGCAGAATACAAGAGGACGGCATTCATTAGCAGTTTTCTAGTGCCCTACTTCTACTTATTAGGGCGTTTTCTTACCACCCTAAACCGCCTTGAGATACATCAATTCGGTTACTTTGATCCTGAAGTAGGCAGAATACAAGAGGACGGCATTCATTAGCAGTTTTCTAGTGCCCTACTTCTACTTATTAGGGCGTTTTCTTACCACCCTAAACCGCCTTGAGATACATCAATTCGGTTACTTTGATCCTGAAGTAGGCAGAATACAAGAGGACGGCATTCATTAGCAGTTTTCTAGTGCCCTACTTCTACTTATTAGGGCGTTTTCTTACCACCCTAAACCGCCTTGAGATACATCAATTCGGTTACTTTGATCCTGAAGTAGGCAGAATACAAGAGGACGGCATTCATTAGCAGTTTTCTAGTGCCCTACTTCTACTTAATAGGGCGTTTTCTTACCACCCTAAACCGCCTTGAGATACATCAATTCGGTTACTTTGATCCTGAAGTAGGCAGAATACAAGAGGACGGCATTCATTAGCAGTTTTCTAGTGCCCTACTTCTACTTATTAGGGCGTTTTCTTACCACCCTAAACCGCCTTGAGATACATCAATTCGGTTACTTTGATCCTGAAGTAGGCAGAATACAAGAGGACGGCATTCATTAGCAGTTTTCTAGTGCCCTACCTCTACTTATTAGGGCGTTTTCTTACCACCCTAAACCGCCTTGAGATACATCAATTCGGTTACTTTGATCCTGAAGTAGGCAGAATACAAGAGGACGGCATTCATTAGCAGTTTTCTAGTGCCCTACTTCTACTTATTAGGGCGTTTTCTTACCACCCTAAAGATTTTTCACCAGTAAACAGTTCTCAGTAGCACTGATACACCCCATCCGTAGGGGTTAAAATTGAAATAGTGATAAAAAATAGGCTACTAAATAAGTTGGTAAAGTACTGTGGCACTACAAAAAATAATGTCATAGAATTTTGTACGTTTAAGAGGGTTAAGCTAGCAGAATCACTTTAAGTGAAAGATTAATACGGTGTAAAATTTAATGAAAAAATGGTATAGGTTAGGCTGAATTCCTTTCATTTGACTCCGGTAGCTTGAGGTACCTCCATATACTCTAGAATTATTACTCCCAACAGTTGTCCAACCAGTTGCTACATTCCGATGCGTGCGGGTACCAACACTCTTACGTGTTTTATATTCCCTTCTGATAAATTGATGTCGTCTCCAGGCTCATCGACCATCAATACAAGCCGTCTTAATGGGTCTCATTCATTACAAGACAAAGATTTGTTTTGTCAACTTCCGTAGCCAAAGCCAAATAATTTTCTCTGGCCTATAGTTCTGTTTATTTCTCTAGAGTGTGGTGTATTTCGCTAGAGTCGGGTATATTTCTTTAGAGTGGTGTGTATTTTTTTAGAGTGATCTGTATTTCTCTAGAGTGGTGGGTACTTCTCTAGAGTGGTGTGTATTTCTCTATAGTGGTGTGTATTTCTCTATAGTGGTTGGTATTTCACTAGAATGGTATGTATTTCTTTAGGGTGCTGTGTATTTATCTAGAGCAGTGTGTGTTTCTCTTGAGCGGTGGGTATTTCACTAGAATGGTGTGTATTTCTCTAGAGTGGTGTGTATTTCTCTATAGTGGTTGGTATTTCACTAGAATGGTATGTATTTCTTTAGGATGGTGTGTATTTTTCTAGAGCGGTGTGTATTTCTCTTGAGTGGTTGGTATTTCACTAGAATGGTGTGTATTTCTCTAGAGTGGTATGTATTTCCATTTGACCTTTACTTCCAGTTTCGTGTTGAAATAAGTCAACAAAACAACGAAAAGGTTTAAAAAAACATAACTTAGACTAAAAGTTGAAGTAAAAATCTAATAAAAGTAATCACATAGATTACGCTTTCGTTTGTCTATCGGACGACAATAAAAAGTACGGATAAATTTGTTTTTGTTATTTTAGTTACCTATTCTGCCAAAATATTTAGATTTTCAAGAAAAAATTGTTAACGTAATACTTTTCCTTCAATTTGTTAAAATAATGACATTTGTATAAAATCAAAAATTTTTGTTACCGTTGATAAATTCATAAAATATTTAGAAAAGTTTTAAGAATTTACATTTAATTCATTTCTACTTTTATTTACAATAAATTTTAATGTAATGAATTTAGTAAATAGTGAATAGGAAAAAATAGTAAGAAAAAAAAGTACACTGCAAGCATTCAGTGTTAACAAAAATGACACAAAAGTGCTTCCATTACAGACAACGATCCATACAAAAAAAAGCGTTCAACTAAATGAAAATAATTCAGTGAAGTCGATGGAAACTTTGAAATTAAACATCACGAATGGTATTCAGTTATCATTACATTTCTTAAACAACTTCGAAATTTCTGGGAAGACATCAAACTGTAAACTTTGAAACATGTTAAAACACCCCCACTCCCACAAATTTAACCTAAAATTTATTTAAAAATACAAAAGGTTTCTTTATTAACATCCAAGTTTTTAAAACATTAAAAACTATTGCCGAATCGATGATGAAACGGGTTTAGGGCTATGAATTAAAAGCTAGTCCTTAATAAAGATGTGCTACTTCCTTGTATCGTTCAAGCTTTGTATTAGAGACACAGATATATTAATCGTAAAGTTATAGGTAATCTTTCCGTCAACACTTGGGCACGTGACTGTCAAAGTCAATGTTCTGACTGAGCGCAACTAAACTTTCGGTGGTGAGTAAACGGAGGAGGGTCACCTGCATGTAAAGACATCTAGATGTAGCGTAAGCATGAAGTTCTAGATGGGTTGTAGTGGAATAAAATCCCTCTCAGTGTGTGTGTGCGTGCGTTCGTGCGTGCGTGCGTTTGTGCGTGTGCGTGTGCGCGTGCGTGCGTTTGTGCGTGTGCGCGCGCGTGTGTGTGTGTGCGCGCGCGTGCGTACGTGCGTCTGTGTGTGTGCGTGCGTGCGTGTGTGTGTGTGTGTGTGTGTGTGTGTGTGTGTGTGTGTGTGTGTGTGTGTGTGTGTGTTTCTTTTCGATGGTTTATAAGAGGTTTTGTTTACATTTGTCTGCGATATCATTTAAAAAAATAATCTATTAAGTCGATAACTGTGTATAAATAAATATTCTACGACAGTCGTGACTATCGTAAAAATATACCCATCTCTCACATTAAATAAGGGCACAGTTGTTTTAGACGCACATTTTCTCTCAGCTGTTTTCAGAGTTTGTTGTTAGCGAATTTTGAAACTAAAATATAAATATAGTTCAGTAAAATTTTATAACATTGTAACACTACTAATAACATTGCTAAAATCTGAGCAATTTGGTACACGTGTTATCGATGGGCCGCGCCCGGCTGGCGGCCTCTAATACTTTAATCTCCGTAGCAAAGCAAAAATAAACCCGCTAAAATGATCTTTAATTCTTCATTTTTTTGAAGAAAAAATATTTTAAATTATTATTTCATTAAATTTATTCTAGTATACTACTGTATACTAGAATAAATTTAATGAAATAATAATTAAACATTTTTTTAGGCTGTTTTAAGTTTAAGAAGAAAATAGATTTCATGAAAGTTATTAATGTTTAGACATTGAGAAACTAGATTCAAAGTAGATTCGTTCAAAATGCATTAGATATTTTAAATATTTATAATTGAGTATTATTTTTTATTGAATGGTAAAATTTAATTTAAGGATATTTTTAACATCGTAATATTCCATCCCCACAATATCTGATAGGTTTATAAAGGTTCGTCTGCGGCAAAAATATCTATGCTTAAAACTGGTGAGACAGTTCACACCTATAGTTGAAAACACATCTCCTAAACCTTGTCGCCGCCTTTTGCTAAGATTACACAGCAGGCGTGTTGTAGCCTTCCGTGCGGCTCCGAGCCATTCGAAGAAGGTTACGGTGCATGCGGTGTAGTCGGTGAGCTGTACAGAGCTACTCAAAGATGAATGACAGTGAACACGACTCAGCAATTAGTAGTGTACTTGAAGGTTGCATCCAATATAACCGTAGCCTTCCCCTTAGCCTTCCTTGCTACTCCGAGCCGTTCGAAGAAGGTTGCGGTGCATGTGGTGTAGCGGTGAGCTGTACAGAGCTACTCAAAGATGAATGACAGTGAACACGACTCAGCAATTAGTAGTGCACTTGAAGGTTGCATCCAATATAACCGTAGCCTTCCCCTTAGCCTTCCGTGCTACTCCGAGCCGTTAGAAGAAGGTTGAGGTGCATGTGGTGTAGTCGGTGAGCTGTACAGAGCTACTCAAAGATGAATGACTGTGAACACGACTCAGCAATTAGTAGTGTACTTGAAGGTTGCATCCAATATAACCGTAGCCTTCCCCTTAGCCTTCCGTGCTGCTCCGAGGCGTTCGAAGAAGGTTGCGGTGCATGTGGTGTAGTCGGTGAGCTGTACAGAGCTACTCAAAGATGAATGACAGTGAACACGACTCAGCAATTAGTAGTGTACTTGAAGGTTGCATCCAATTTAACCGTAGCCTTCCCCTTAGCCTTCCGTGCTGCTCCGAGGCGTTCGAAGAAGGTTGCGGTGCATGTGGTGTAGTCGGTGAGCTGTACAGAGCTACTCAAAGATGAATGACAGTGAACACGACTCAGCAATTAGTAGTGTACTTGAAGGTTGCATCCAATATAACCGTAGCCTTCCCCTTAGCCTTCCGTGCTGCTCCGAGGCGTTCGAAGAAGGTTGCGGTGCATGTGGTGTAGTCGGTGAGCTGTACAGAGCTACTCAAAGATGAATGACAGTGAACACGACTCAGCAATTAATAGTGTACTTGAAGGTTGCATCCAATATAACCGTAGCCTTCCCCTTAGCCTTCCGTGCTGCTCCGAGCCGTTCGAAGAAGGTTGCGGTGCATGTGGTGTAGTCGGTGAGCTGTACAGAGTTACTCAAAGATGAATGACAGTGAACACGACTCAGCAATTAGTAGTGTACTTGAAGGTTGCATCCAATATAACCGTAGCCTTCCCCTTAGCCTTCCGTGCTGCTCCGAGGCGTTCGAAGAAGGTTGCGGTGCATGTGGTGTAGTCGGTGAGCTGTACAGAGCTACTCAAAGATGAATGACAGTGAACACGACTCAGCAATTAGTAGTGTACTTGAAGGTTGCATCCAATATAACCGTAGCCTTCCGTGCTGCTCCGAGCCGTTCGAAGAAGGTTGCGGTGCATGTGGTGTAGTCGGTGAGCTGTACAGAGCTACTCAAAGATGAATGACAGTGAACACGACTCAGCAATTAGTAATGAACTTGAAGGTTGCATCCAATATAACCGTAGCCTTCCCCTTAGCCTTCTGTGCTGCTCCGAGCCGTTCGAAGAAGGTTGCGGTGCATGTGGTGTCGTCGGTGAGCTGTACAGAGCTACTCAAAGATGAATGACAGTGAACACGACTCAGCAATTAGTAGTGTACTTGAAGGTTGCATCCAATATAACCGTAGCCTTCCCCTTAGCCTTCCGTGCTGCTCCGAGGCGTTCGAAGAAGGTTGCGGTGCATGTGGTGTAGTCGGTGAGCTGTACAGAGCTACTCAAAGATGAATGACAGTGAACACGACTCAGCAATTAGTAGTGTACTTGAAGGTTGCATCCAATATAACCGTAGCCTTCCCCTTAGCCTTCCGTGCTGCTCCGAGCCGTTCGAAGAAGGTTGCGGTGCATGTGGTGTAGTCGGTGAGCTGGACAGAGCTACTCAAAGATGAATGACAGTGAACACGACTCAGCAATTAGTAGTGTACTTGAAGGTTGCATCCAATATAACCGTAGCCTTCCCCTTAGCCTTCCGTGCTGCTCCGAGCCGTTCGAAGAAGGTTGCGGTGCATGTGGTGGAGTCGGTGAGCTGGACAGAGCTACTCAAAGATGAATGACAGTGAACACGACTCAGCAATTAGTAGTGTACTTGAATTAGAAGTGGACACTTTAACAATACATGAAAGAATTTAAGAATATGAATTTTGTTAAATTTAGACGTTAATTTTTGGACCCACAAGATGATTTAAGTGAGTCATTTTTTGGTTTTGATACATAAAATAAACAAATAGTAAAAAAACTGTTTAATATGTATTTGCATAAGTTGGTTAGCAATGATTGCCCAGTTCCGATTTTTTCGTGTCCCATCATGTTACTCACATATACATTCTTAACAAGAAGTAGTTTTAAAGGACGAACGCTTCAACTAGATTTAAATTTACGCTAATTATCTTCACTCGCATATAACCTTATGTTATAAACACACAGCTTTATTAAGTACTTTTATCCTTGATTATTATCAAGTAAATCCTATCATAACGGATCACTTTGTTTATAAATTGGAAAATGAGTATATGTTAATTATTTTATGTATAGCTCTATGTTTTATAAAGAGACATTCAGTTTATACAATTCCATGTATTAAAGATTATGTTTTTATTTTTCTAAATTTAAAGCTCTATTTTTGCTTCACGGCATTTAAAATCCCTTCCCTCTCATTTCGAACGTATTTTTTAGTAAAGTATCTAAGAACAGACAACACGAAACCACACAACCATTGTTAACAATTAGACCTACCGCATAAGCACTCTTGGAACATGTGCAGCCTTTCCTCTGTTCGCCCCTCATTTCTCTAGGTGCAACTCTGTTTCAGACTCCCTTTTTCAGCGCAGAGCTAAGGAAATCGGTGTATCCAGTTTTATAGCAAACAACCTATAATAAACAGCCTGTTATGCTAACACAATAATACGTTTTGTGACGTGTTAGAATAAATGCGTGCTCTAATCTTCCATACCTGTCAGACATGGTAAACAACTTCCCTGATTCACCTAACGGATTTGTTTTCCTAATCAGGAAAGTTTGATCTGCCGTTTTCTGAGACGAATATAAGCTTGTTAACCGTAACTAAATTTGTCTTAAAACTATTCCAAACAATTCCTTAGATATAACGTGATGTTGAACAAACGTACAACTTTATTCGTATCCAGCACCGTTATAGACGTAAAAACCATTTAACCCCCGCGAACACAATCAGGACAAGGAGACGCCTTGCCACCGTTTATGGGCATCTTATTTGTCGGAGGGAATTATTAAAAAGATATGTTGAGAGGTTTTACTGTCGGAGATAAATGTTTTATTTGTCCCAAAGTCGGCGCCTTTACCCACTAAGCCTAAAACAACGCAATAAATTCGAATCCCGCGCTCATGCGCAACGCATTGCTCCCGATTAATTTTGTCTAGTCTGTGCACATACTATGTCTTCCGTTCGAAAGTTATTTCAATTGTTAAGAAATACAAGGCAATGATTGTAATCTGTTGTAATAAAAACAGTCGCGAATACAAGGCGCCATTGGTGGAAATAGCCGCTCGTAACGCAGTAGGTCATACAGTGTCAACAGTAGGCTATTGGCGATCAGCACAGACAAAAGCCTAAACATATAAGTGAAAATAGCAGCTCGTAACTCAGTATGTCGTTCAGTGTCAACAGTAGGCTATAGGCGATCAGCACAGACAAAAGCCTAAATATATAAGTGAAAATATCCGCTCGTAACTCAGTAGGTCGAACAGTGTCAACAGTAGCCTATAGGCGATCAGCACAGACAAAAGCATAAACATATAAGTGAAAATAGCGGTTCGTAACTCAGTAGGTCGTACAGTGTCAACAGTAGCCTATAGGCGATCAGCACCAACAAAAGCCTAAATATATAAGTGAAAACAGCTGCTCGTAACTCAGTAGGTCGTACAGTGTCAACAGTAGCCTATAGGCGTTTAGCACCAACAAAATCCTAAACATATAAGTGAAAATAGCAGCTCGTAACTCAGTATGTCGTACAGTGTCAACAGTAGGCTATTGGCGATCAGCACAGACAAAAGCCTAAATATAAAAGTGAAAACATTCCCTAGTAACTCAGTAGGTCACAGATTATTAACAGTATTTGCGTTAGCATATACAAAGGAAAATACACAGATTAAAACAAAATGACAAATTACTACTAAAGGTAGTGTCCTTTTTTAAATTTTAATTTCAATAATTAATAAAAAGATGGAAACAATGATCTATAAAAAACTAGCAATACGCTTCAAATGCCTTTTTGGATTTGACCCTGGTACGCTTTTTCAATGGCATTTATAATATAAGCGAAAGCCATATATTGATATTGGTATCGTTCCTAAAATTAGTTAATTATTTCTAGGATTTAAAAAAAAATTATCAAAAACTTAAAATTAATAATTGAAAGCCAATCATTAACTTCAAGTACTTTGTTTTATTGAGGTAAAAAAAATAACTAAATGACCGGTAGAGTGTTAGCTTCGTAAATGAAACGATTGTTTCGAAACGCGTCAGCAAATAAGTTCTAAAGTATTTACTTGGTTACGCAATAATTACTTATATAATAACTAAATGTTTTGTATGTGTTATAAGTTCTCAATTTTACAATTGACGCTTTAGAGATTTTTTAAAAAGATGTTGGAATGTTAAACAAACGGTACGAAAAAATCTAAGAACACAAATATTCACTTTGCAAAAAAATAAAACTCCAGATATGTTAAAAACCGTATGTTTAAAAGTTATATGGCATGAGAAAATATATCCATCAATTTGTCAGGCAAATTTAACCCTTACCCACAAACTGTGGAACTCAACTCGTGTTTGTAAACTTACAATTTAGGCGTCACAAATAATATAAACCCCAGAAAGACAAGGAAATCGTGTCGAAACGCTGGATTGGACCGATAAATCGTGTTTTATTTGTGTCTCTAGACGCGGGTTATTTACGTGCGTTTGTCTGATCGCACTCAGACTGGCGCAAGAAAAATGTTTCACTTCTTAACTCTGCGAGAATCCGTCGTTAATGGCCTATAAATCCTTAGGTGTAAATCATATTTACTACTGGGCTGGTTTACTCTAAACTAATACAAACAGCCGCGTGAAATATCGGGTTTAAAGGAAAGAAAGAGGCTTTATTTCGCGCAGTATGGGGCAACTACGGACCGAGCTTTTTTTTGTACTACATAATAGGTTTTGTAAGATTTAAATTATTTAAACAACGACTGGCGTTGTTAAGTTTATTCATTCTGTTGTTCTTACTGAATTTAATGCTAAAAGTACATTGCACGATGACAGTAAATTAACCTGTGTAACCATTTACCAAATGATGAGATCCATGTCATTAACTGCAACTAATTCAAGGTAATAACATTGTTCCTAAATTTTCATATGGCTTCCAGTAGAAAAATTAACTCACCTGATCTGTAAAAACAAGTCTCAGAACAAGGATATAACTCGTAAAACAATTCTACCGCGATTGTTTAACAAAATTACTGTTTACAATTTTATAAAAGAGCCCTACTCAGTTATGAATTTCAAATTTCAGTTATGAAATTTATTCTCTGATTTAAATTCTACCAAATTTTCTTCATAAAAATTTACATTTTCTCAAATTTTATCTTTTCTGTAAAAAACCTCATAAAAAATTCGAAGTTTTATTCAATAAAATTCTCGTGTGTATCTTAGTCATTCTACGAGTTATAAAATGGCAGCTGTGTTAAAGGAATTATGAGTAGTAAACTTCAAAATATAAATTAAATTTTGAAAACATGACAAGTTATAAATTAAACTTGGTAATTTTCGGATAGTCAGACGTCTTCGATTTTGCATAAAAATATATACTGGGATCTGTAGAAAGTCTTCAGTGGCATGAAAAAAATAAAATAAAATTTAAGGCCGATGCAGTACAAACTAAAGATTTAAACAAGTGAGATCTCTATTAACCTCACTTTGATCTACACCATACCTTATAAGACTAGAGTTTTTTTTATAAAAAGAGCACTATTATACTACATAGCAATATGGCTATTGAAATATAGCTACAACGTATCCGGTTTGGGTAGGCCTACATTTGGTTTCAAGCCTCAAGTGAAAAGCCTCCTCGTTCGTACGGCGATCCAAAAACGTACACCAAAATGGAGGCCTGTCAACAAGTTACCTTATCTAACAAACTTTATTAGCTTTTCAAATTTCATTTCATAACCAAATCTACCCTACCGTATACTTTGTAGCTGTATTGTGATGTAATCTAACATAGTGGTCTGTATAAACAACCCTGGATTTATAAGGTTTTGTGCGTTTTGTAATGTGAAGTTATGTTGACCTTGTTTCCAAAGTTTATAATTTTTAGTTCGTCAGAAGCAAGCTTTTTTGTTTCTTCTTGTTTCTGAGAACATTCTGCAACACCAGGTATAACTTTTGTTGGCAAAATAACATCTGGCTAGCTGATAATTACCTTTACATAAATCAATGAAATGTTATTTTCTATGTATTGGTTTCCTAAGCATTGTCTTTTGTAATAATATTTGTCTCAAAAGTGTAACTTAATTACGGTTTTCTAAGTATTTCTTACACGAAGCTAACATTTACATTATAATAATAGAGATTACTTCATAACAACCGATTGACACTATGACGTGCTTTGCCAACTTGGTTGAATCTCTAGTTTTGTCTCGTCGACAAGGAGTGTAGATAGTCGTTCAACTAGTTAGTCTAAAAAAGACATAATTCCTCATTTTTTTAAAAACAAAATAAACTTCTATTATTTTTCCATTTTCTGATTTCAAGAGCGATAAAATGTAAATAACATAGCAGAACAACAAAGCTATAAAATAAAAATAAAGTAGGCTATAGATTTTATTTTACTATATATTTAAAATTTTCGAAATGCTAAATAATTTAATATATTAATAAAGAAATTTTCGTTCTGCTCAACTGAAGAGAATCAAGCAATTTATGTAAACGAGTTGAAAAATACATTATAGCTTTAGTTATGAAGATCATGCCACAGAATGAACACGATCGGATTTCTTCATTGCTCTAGAAATTCATGGAACGCACATTTTGTTTGTAAACGTTCGTTTAATGCTGATCGATATCGATACTTAATCTTTCTGTGTCCCACTTGATTGCACGATAGTGTTTTATAGTCAATGCAAGTTGGAAAACTAGGCTCTTGTAATACAGTAGTTTTAAAAGGTAAAAATGGATTATGTTATATAAAAATAACAAATTTTCTATTGACTACAATGTTTACAAATAAATTAAATTAAACATAAATGTGTGTAATATTGACATTATTTCTAGACAACCCTTTAAAACAAAAAATAAATTAAATAAATTCAACAAGACTGTTTGTAATTTTTACATTAATTATAGACAACTCCAAAAACCAAAACAGTTGACAAAAAATTACCCGTTATTGAAGGTGGGCATTGAAAGCCCCCTTATCGGTGACTGTCCAGGTGTCGGGGGGGGGGAGGGTTGTATGCAGTACGCCTATCAAAGTACTGCAGATATCAAACCAAACCGCTAGAGACTACAAATGCATGAACAACATTTCATGGTATTTTTTAAAATGAGCAGCTCTTTAAACTCTCTAAATTTTGAAAGTTATCACTCGTTTTTCCTTAGCTAACGAACATATCCAGCTAACATAAGAAGCGGGATAAAGTAAGTGTTATTTTCTTTTAGTACATAATATAAATGTAAACCTTATTTTCTCTACTTCGTGGTGTAAGTGAAACCAATAAACTAGGAACAGCAGTTTTATAGAAGCCTGCTGAAGAACAATATACTCTCCATGGATCAGAATCTAAAAATGCTTTTATAAAATTAACGCTTTTAAAATGTTAAGTGAAGTAAAACGGAATTTCGGTTTTAGTACTCTTATTAGGCCAAAGTTGTAGACAATGCTTGGCAAAATTATGAGTGTTTGTTTAGGACTAAAGATAAGGTAGCCTACAGAAAATTAGTTTCAAACATTATTATTTGTATAAAAACGTTATTTCAAATACTATAAAACATTATTTGGTGTTAAAAAACGTTAAAACTATATCAGTGACATGAAAATAGCTGAATATGCATACAGAAAATATAAAAGTTGTTTAATTCTGGGCTATATGCTTTACTAGTATAAGAAAACAATTGTACATTTAAAATGAAAGAACTAGTAGATAAATAATCATGTAATATAAAAGAGAGATAAACATAAGTAAAGAAAAAATTAAAATACTGTAACTAAATTAATTAAAGAAGGACTTATAAAATAATCAATATAAATAATGAAATAAAAGTTACAATACAATCAATCTATCGTTAGATAAGCCGAAGAATGTTTAGTTTATCCAGGGAAACACTATGACCAGTTGCCCCATCTAAACTTTTTTAAGGAGGGGCAAATATTCGTACAAATGTATCTTAATAATTATCACACTTTTTGACAAAACCTTAAGTAATTTTCTGCTTATTTTTAATAAATTTCCATTATGTTAAAAAATATTCTTTGACTCTTTAAACAAATAATGATGGTTGCTATGAAGGAGTTAATGGATTTTACTGAGACAAACAAATTTTGAGAGTGGATGAGCCACAGTCTTTGTAGAGAAGATTGGAACCCTTGAGTTGATCAATGGTAGATGTTTGTGTAGATAAATTTTAATTACATTATACCTGGAACAAAATATAGAAAAAGAGATTTGGATAGAAAGTTGTCAGTCAGCAAAAATAATTCTGGATGCATAGCATATAGTGCAACAATGGAGCGGATGATCTAGCGATTAATAAAGATTATGTTTGACAATGTAAAAATTTAATTAGGTACTAATTTCGGAACCAACTGCGGTTCTATTTTCATTAAAGTTTTCAGACAGTGCGTGGAAAAATGATCAAATTCAATGGGGGTAAGCGACACCCACTGTAAAAGGACAATGTAACTCAACGATGTGCTTCCAGTATCTATGCTTTTACAAAACAAGAAAAAAAGAGCTTTGATGGGACTACTGCTTTTACATATTCTGTGTGAGAAATATTGATCAAATTTGATATTTACACAAACAATCTGGTCAGATTTCAATGCAAAAGAAAGGTTCGGGGGTTACATCCTGTAAAAAAATAACATTTTATTTCCTTGAATTTTGTATTCAATTACGTTCGGTGAATATTAGTAATCACTTAAACAAGCAGAAGACACTGATGAAGATCGTCACATAGCGATCGAAAACGTTCTGTCTCAGTAAGTTTTAACAATTTACTAAATATAAAGTTCGGATAGTTATAAACTATTGTTTAAGTGATTAATAAGATTCGCCGAACGTAATGGACTACAAAATTCAAGAATTCAACACAGCAAGACAAGCTGCAGTCCAAGAATACAGGAATAAGGTTTTTAAGGTTAGGAAAATACATGCTCACATACAATTCAATAAATTATGCCTAACTCACAACTTAACACCTACATACGCGAAAATAAACATAAACAATAACACTAAAGCTGCTACCACTACCAAACAAAAAGCAGAAATAATTTACATTAAATAAAGTATCAAAAACCTATAAAAAATAAAGACTTTCTAAATTATAGGTTATACCAACTCCATTTAATACTCGCGAACACAATCGGACACGACATCACATTACAATTGGTAACAGACACAAATAATTGGGCAACTAATAAAATAATAAACATCAAAAATAACCACAAGAAAAAAATTAATCAACTATTATGTAAAACAAAAATCACAAGATACTCTCAACCTACACAAAAATTCTACCCCCGTACAGTTAACCAAACTAATACCAAATTCACACAACACGAAATGGATTTAATAAACAAACGCCTAAAATACAACCTACATTATAAACCAAATAACATAATAAACAGAAACATTATATTACAAACAGAAACAGCCATACAAAAAACCGACACCAAAGACCAAGACTTATTTCGACATGACATATAAAAACCCAATCAAACAGAAAAACATAACCAACAAAACACGAGCAATGAAATTAAAATCGCCGAAAATATAAAAGAAAAGCACAACTAAACAACATCACACTCACTACAGCAGACAAAAGCAACACTACAGTAATCATTAATACAAACAGCCTAAAAGACAAAATCAATGACTACATAATAAATAATAATATAATACAACTAGATACAGACCCAACAGAAAAATATCACAAAACCATCAAACAACTAATTAATACCTCTAAATACATTATCAACAAAAACAAAAAATCCCATCTAAAACAAATTCACCCTAAAACACCTACCCCCGCGCTCTTCCCAAAATTCACAAACCCAACGTTCCCATCCGAGCCATCATCAACTACCAGAATGGCCTTGCATATAAATTAGCAAAATACAGGACAAAATAATCAAACAATCCATAAACTTAAACACAGAAACACACATAAAAACAGAACAAACCTCATAAATAAGATAAAAGACATAAACATACCACACAATTCAACACTACTATCACTCGACATAACAAATATGTACACCAATATATCCATACCCGAAATACTCAACATCCTAGAAACCCAATTAATACAGAACAATATACCTAAAACCCACGTTACCGAATTCATAAACATCCTCCAAATCATCACCGAACAAAACTATTTCACCCACAACTCAAACTTCTATTCACAACCAGATGGCCTATCCATTTGAAGTCCCATCAGTAGTGTCCTAAGTGAAATTTTTCTACAATACATAGAAAACACCAAGATACTCACAAACAATACACACGCACACAAAATTATTTACTGGCACTGATACGTCGATGATATCATAACACTATACAGAGGCAACTCCCGTCAATATGAAAAACTCCTCACCTATACTAATAAAATACACCCAAAACTCCACTTCACTTCAGAAATTGAAACTAACCGATCCCTAAACTTCCTCGACCTAGAAGCCCTAAACATCCTAGAAACCCAATTAATACAGAACAATATACCGAAAACCCACGTTACCGAATTCATAAACATCCTCCAAATCATCACCGAACAAAACTATTTCACCCACAACTCAAACTTCTATTCACAACCAGATGGCCTATCCATGGGAAGTCCCATCAGTAGTGTCCTAAGTGAAATTTTTCTACAATACATAGAAAACAACAAGATACTCACAAACAATACACACGCACACAAAATTATTTACTGGCACAGATATGTCGATGATATCATAACACTATACAGAGGCAACTCCCGTCAATATGAAAAACTCCTCACCTATACTAATAAAATACACCCAAAACTCCACTTCACTTCAGAAATTGAAACTAACCGATCCCTAAACTTCCTCGACCTAACCATAACAAAAAGCCACACACAAAAACACAGCTTCAACATTTACAGGAAACCATAACAACAGACACACTTATCCAAATCACCTCAAACTACCCGATCCAATACAAACACGCTACTTTCAGATGCATGCTCCATAGACTTAAAGAAGTCCCAATGACCACAGAAAACATGAACAAGGAACTAGACACCATTAAATATTTAGCATACACAAATGGATACAACACCACAATAATAGACAAACTATGGTACAAAATACAAAAAAACACTAAAATTAACACTACAGACAGAGAAAACAAATACATCACATTACCATTCATAAACAAAACAACAAACAAGATAGCCCGCAAATTTCAAAAAAATAGGTTACAAAATAGCATACAAAACCAATAACAAATTACACTACAAAATACAACACAACAACAACAAAGATAAACTACAAGTACCAGGCGTATACAAACTAAACTGCGACGAATGTAACAAATTCTACATTGGACAAACAGGTCGCAGCTTTAAACAAAGAGTCGAAGAACACAAACATAACACCAACTCAAAATTTTACAATCACTTTAAAGAAACAGGACACAAATACACAGACATTTATCATAATTTAGAAATCCTACAGCTCAACAAAAAAGGACCGCATCTCAACACACTAGAACAATATGAAATTTACAGACACACAAAAACACAAAATACAATCATATTAAACGAACAAACACAATACAAATCACACATACTCTTTGATACTATCGAAACCTACCTTTAAAACCATCACCGCTTGACCCAACATCTCCAAGCAGAAGACACTGATGAAGATCGGTACATAGCGATCGAAAACGTTCTGTCTCAGTAAGTTTTAACAAATTTACTAAATTTGAAGTTCGGATAGTCATAAACTATTGTTTAAGTGATTAGTAACATTTTGTTATCAAGTTAGCAAACATTATTATTGTTTTATTACTTACCTTTTCAATTTTTAAGAAAAAATATAGTATAAAACAGCTTCTTGTCTTCAGACCTATTCACATTTGTAATCGGAAATGTTTCTTAATAGGTCTTATTTTTATCTAGTGATATTGATCCAATTATTCTACTACAAAGCAGAATCTACCTGAAGATTGATTTGTAATTGTTAAATTGTTAGACCTGTGTAATTCCATCTGTGCACTTTTTCAGATTCCATATGCTGTAACTCTGATTTAACAACTCTATCAACTAATGTTCATACAAATCTCATAATAATAACAGTGTGGACAATATTTTAGGTAAGGCTTTGCAACCATTGTATAATTTTCTAGATGATGGATGACCTTAGAACACGTCATCGCCTTCTTGCTCCACTTATAAAAGGTAATATCTAACGTAATTTTTTTCAATTATATTTAATTATATTGTTTTGCCTTTTTTTTTGTTTAACTGAATTGAAATGTTTCTTTTATTTTATTCCCCCTGTTTAGTTGTTTTACCTATTTTCTTAAATACTATAATAACTAAAAACCTCATAAACGTATTAACGCCATTGAAATATATTACGTAACACTTCCTCACCGAGAAGGGGACTTCTGTCGATCAGGCAAATTATTTGCTGGTGAGTCTGAAATCACGTAATCTTCGATTTACTATCTGCAGCTCAGCGCCTCTCTATTTCCGGTCCGCATATATTTCCGGTGACGTCATATTGCTAGATAAACCCAAACAGAGTGAAACGTATGCCAACCGACATGTTTCACGTCACCTACTTTAAAATATTTTGGAATTAAATTCATGTAAAGTAGAATTAGCTCATGATTATGGCGCCAGCAAAATACCCAGTGTAAGCGCCTACATAATAGAATATGAAAACGAGGGCTATAGAGCTTATCAGTGTTCGACATTTTCTGAAATCATGTACATTTCTGGAAATTAAGGCCTGAATTAGTGAAATACGTATACACTAAATAAACTTTAAGAAAATCAAAGACAAGGTTTTGTTTTCCAACCAAGGACATTTGTTTAATATAATAAATGTTTTAGGGGCAATCAAGAAAGTTTTCATTGATATCTTATATGAAATAAATTTTTCAACAAAATAATTTTGTCCATAAATTGTTATACTTAATTTTTGTAATCTGTATAGACAACAGTAAATAAATGACTCCTTAGGTACAGAGATATTTCACATCTTTGTAAATATTAAAGTATATTTTCTATTTTAAAATTTTAGGTTTTTCCAAGGGATATGTAAGTGTGGAAACTATTTGACTATTGGAGATCTAGAATTATTTTCAATAGGAACCATGATGAAAATGTTCACAGAAAAAATGAAAATTAATAATGTTTATTCTACTTCAAAAAAGATAAACATTATGTATGTTTTTTTTTACTAGACAATTATTTAATAAGCAACAATTATTTATACTTATTACATTTTTCTATTGTAAGCTTACGATTATTATGAATTCAAATTACTTTATATAAAACAAAATCTATTTTTCTTTGTTTTGATTTGGAAAATCGACCTATGACGTCATCAAAGTCCATTTTAATATTGCTATGTTAGCAAGGCCTGTCGCCTGTCGTTTTTCCATCATCCTCGATCTCATCTTAAGTAAAATAAGGTTTTGCAGTAAAACTTAATTATAATAATATCAAAATTATATTCCTTACCGTCAAATCTCAGTAGATTTCCCATTATATAGGCTGTACGCTAAATATAAATTTCTCCGGATGTTTGCCTGAAATTTTCGCCCTTAAGTCTGAGCCACAGTGAGAGCCCCGGCCCTAAATTGTGTGGTTTTGAATCTTTATATTGACAAACCTATTGTTCCTTATAATGAGGACCATTATTTGTAGAAAAGATCTAAACCAGTGTTCCAACGATGAGACTAGAGTTACTTGCTTTCTTGAGTGCTTTTTTATTATTGTAGTCAACGGTCGTTTTATTTTCTTGTGCCTTTCATGTACCCACTTCATTATAAATTAATGTTAACATTTGTCGAAGTAATATTGTTTTAAGTTATTATTTTTTAAAGATTTCTATTCTCTGTCTGCGAAGTGACCAGCTGATTGCAATAGTTCTGCACCTGAAGTAATCCTGACGTCAAGCTTGTAAGTTCGGGAAGACTAAAATCGACTACAAGCAGTACGATTATCATACATATTACTGTATTGTGGTCACGTCCATTTAGGGTAAGTTTGGGGTGTTTTTAAAACAAATAACAAACTTTATCTATTTCTTTTCTCCATGGTTAGTGTTTCACAAGTGTTGACTTTAGATGCAATTGTGTGTGTTTCGTGTTTAAGCTGTAGTTTCTAACAATTTTAAACAGATGTTGACACCTTAAATGTACGCAATGAATTTACCGTGCTAAACATTTTTCAACAGTTTCAGAAAATTATAATGTTTCTAAGAAAAGCACTTTAAATTTAAACTTAACCTAATTTCCTTCCTTGAATTATGTTGTACGGCGCGGACTTTACATTTGATTTAGGTTAATGGATTTTTTGTTTTGCTGCTGCTGTGACGTCACAGTGTGATGCTTTCACAGTAGTAATGGGTGTTACTAAAAGCCGCCTCTCTGAACAAGGACTGTTTAATTTTAATGTGTTTTTAGACATAAAATTGAAAAAGTTTAATCTAACAACGTTTTCAGTTTTTTATGTTTATGTGTGATTTAGGTTTTTTGGTAATTATATTTTGTACTTAAAAGGAAATTGTTTTATTATATAATGTGCTGTGAAACAGATGGCTACTTCTACGATGTATAAAAGTGTGAATTATATCTACACGCTCTTTACGACAAGGGAGAGTGTAGTTATAATGGATCCTATAAGACACAAACAGTTATTGACGTGCAATGGTATTATTTTTGTGGTACCGTGGATTTACTTTAGGTTATCTCTTTTGTATATGTTAAAAATACTATAGAAATATGTCATACATTCTAATATATATATATATATATATATATATATATATATATATATATATATATATATATTTTTTTTTTTTTTTTTTTTCAAGATTAAAATAATATACACTAATTACAGGAATAATTTATTGAATAATACACTCAAAGCTTTTCGTTGGTTGACATTACCAACATCCTCAGGAATTACTAAGAAACTAGCAAGGTAATCCCAAGGTACACGTCTCGGCTGGTAGCATCAGCTCTTGGTTACAGTCATGCGGTCATGCAGGTGTAGAAGTGGAGACGTGTTACCTCTTGTAGTTCCTGTAAGTCTAACTGGAAGCAAATTCTCAGTGGTGACATCTACCACAAATGCCAGGCATGACCACACTGCAGCCTCTTCATTTTACCCCACTACGGGAACTACTCTCACAAGGTATCTCTTCTGCTCAAGCACAATCGTACTAATGTTGTTATTATTAAAGTCAACATCTTGTTTAACATTTTTTTCCAGTTTCTGAGAACCACATCTTTGATACTAAACCATAGATAAATATGTCACACTTGCCTATTGTTGCACTTACTTTTACTTCTAGTAAGTAATTACTTTACTTAGTAAGTACAGCTATAGGAAAGTGTGACATATTAATAAGTGTTTAAGTATAAATATAGTAGTTCAAGTTGAAGATGGCATCAAATAATACATCTTTGGTGTTTAAATTTTATAAGCTAAGCATGGTATAATCGACAGATTTAAAAAAATGTAACATACAAGAGCGTTTCTCTAAAAATTCTTTCACCTCAGATTTAATAAAATTTTAAATTTAGATAACATATATTTGTTTTTTTAGGTAATACTTGAACTTCTACGCACACGTAAGGAAAATATAATTTAACTGGTGATTTAAAAAGAAAGGGGCTAACAAACGGGATGGAATAAAATATACAATATTTAAACAATTTTATTACTTACTGTCCAATAATAATTAATTTTCTTCCTCAGTAAATCAATACCATAATGTGAGAATGACAACGGTGGGAATAAATTCACTTGGGATCATTATATCACTTCTTTTGTTCTATAATTTAATATTATAATTCCTAAACGGGGCTCTAAAAGGAATACCTAACACAACATAATTGATTGTTTTGGTGTTATAAACAAATTGATTGTTATCACACACAAACACACACACACACACACAAACAGGTAACGTTCATATTGTTTATAGGTTTTTTACCAATAGTATCGTTCTTGTATTTTAAGGTACTTTTCAAGTTATTCCATAGAAATGTAGAAACTATTATTAGACTATGAAAGACAACTTACTTTGTGGGAGTGTAGTACGTCACTTATTTAGATAACACCTGAGGGCTACTGCGAGCGATAAGGCACGTCAATCAAGATAGACGAGAAGTCTGCAGACAAGTTACATCATACAGACTATAATCAACTCAGCACACCATGTTCGTACCTGAGGATATTTTTTACTTTACCCTGTACATATCTATTTTTATTTTCATCTTCATCAGGCGATAATATTCTTACTGCTGATCGCCTTATAAAACACACGCGCGCGCGCACACACACACACACACACACACACACACACACTCACACACACACACGCACACACTCACTCACTCACACACACACACACACACACACACACACACACACACACACACACACACACACACACACACACACACACACACACACACACACACACACACATAACTATTATTAATCTTGATTATTATACTGATATCAATTGCATTTAACACCTAGTTTTAATATAGCATATATTCGTATACTAAATTCGTTTTCATAATTTAAGTGAACTGATATGATAAATAATTTAATATGTAATACAATATACATCATAATGCATCAGATAATGATATTTTTTTGTTAAGAAGGATCACAAGTGCCTTATCGTATAAGACAACAGAGGAAAATATCGGTTTAATTAAAGGTCTCAGAAGGGGAGGGTAAACCGATCACTGTGTTGTTTATCTCGTAAGTATTAAAGTCTTTCTCGAGTATTGAGCAAACTCTTCCACTTTCCGATAATTTAATAACGACAAATCGACTAAACCTAATACGAAAGAAATACAGCTTCTTAGCAGCTCTTATAAAAATTAGTTTCCAGAGTTGGCTCAGTGAGGGAAAATATGAACAACGTAAAAGTGCTGTCATTAATATAAGTTTAGAAGCCTATGAAAACGTCAGAGCTTGTCCGTACGAGCGGGGAAATTTGTAATTTGTTGTAATGAGTTGAAAACCCTGTATGTGTGTAGAGATGGGCTGGGAGAAACATTAAGGTCGGTTTTGTGTTTTTTTTAAATAACCGCCTCTCGCATTTTGGCTCCTGCTAATGGTTTTATATCATTCAAACATTTGTACTTTTTTTGAAATTGTAAAATAAAATTACTTTTTTATAATTAGTGTACAGGTGTAAATTACAGTTTTGGTGGGAAAACCTCATTGTAATATACTAGTAAAGGTTTGATTTTTTAAACAGTATTTAAAAATTAAGTCCAAACTGATGCGTTTCGCACGTGAGCAGGGAGGGAAATTACAAACACCACATATGTACAAAATAGCAAACACCAACTCACAATCAATATTGTATTTAACAAACACGTTTCAATATCAAAGTCATCATCATAAGTTATAATTTAGATGTTATAATGGCAATACTCACTGATGATTATGCCTTTGGCATTGAAAGCGTTTGAGAAATAAATGACTGAGTGAGTTGGTGTTGGTTATTAGAAACAAAATAGTTTAAGCTGTTGGTATATTGTAGAATTATGGTAAATAGAATAACAAAAACTGCTGAGTTCTAAAAATTATAGAAACCATATTTAGAATGGAAGTTGTTGGAATATCATAAATTCCTTTAAACATATTAAGTTGAAGAATTTGAGAGTTTTAAACAGACTCGTAAGCGGGTGAACTGCTAGTAGGAATAGTCGGTATGATCAAACCTGTCTTCTGACCGCTCTATTACCTGGGATGGCTCGGACGTCTCTTATCGCTCGCAGCCGTTTCCTTGAGTCACGTACCAGCATTTCGTAAATAATCTTTCTTACTCCTATCGACATTTATAAATTTCTATCGAATATTTAAAATAAAAAGTAAAATTACAAGAACGAAACCAAACACAACCAAATTTATTGTTATAAACAACTTGATTGTTACTGCGTAAAAACATGCTACTCCTATATTGTTTTCTTACCAAATTAAGTCCTGTTTGGTATTGTTATTCTAGTTTTTTTATAACCATTTCAAATATTCGATAGAAATTTATAAATTATGATAAATTAAAGATAGTTAATTTTCCTAGTGGGAATGCTTGTGCGTGACTCATTGATGTAGCATCTACAAGCGATAAGGCACGTCCGGGCCACATAGGTATGGCAGAGGTCTTAAGACAGTTTACATCAGACAGACTATAGTATGCTTGGAATCTACTTATAGGAATGTTTAAGTTCATATATATTTAATGTGTATAATTTAAAAATTTCTTTCCTTTCAAGTAGGGTTTAATGTAAGCAGTATTAGCAACATGTGGATAAAACTACACAAACATTAAAGAAATAAAAATATTAAGTTCTTGTAAAAATGTAGTAGAAAGTTTATAAAGAAAAACGGAACATCAACGAAAACAATGTTAAAATATGTTACGGGTTGTCTTTCTTCATTATTAAGAAAAATTATAGCGCCTTTTGGTGAATTTACTGAAAAGGTTCATTTATTGGAAATTTTATTAATAAAATTAATACATCGTAATATTAGTCTTTTGAATTTTGTAGTCCATTATGTTCGGTGAAACCTAATTAATCACTTTAACACTAGTTTATGACTATCCGAACTTTAAATTTTGTAAGTTTGTTGAAACTTACTGAGACAGAACTTCTCCAAGTAGAAGACACTGATGAAGATCGGCACATAGCGATCGAAAACGTTCTGTCTCGGTAAGTTTTAACAAATTTACAAAATTTAAAGTTCGGATATTCATAAACTAATGTTTAAGTTTAATGTTAAAATGATTAAGTAATAATAGTGATAAGAAATTCCATTGGTGTCTTTTGTGATTACTTCTGTGCCTTAATAATGAAGGAAATAGGATCACTATTGAATTACTAAATGAAAAAAACAACCTCACAGGTCAATAGCAATACATTCCTTAAATTATACTGCAAATTGACCACATATCGAAATACCTGCCCACATATTGGCAATCGCTTTATTCATTGTTGATGATGGTTGGTACTAAGGTAATCTAAAATACATATGATAGCCTAAATAAATTTTTCAATCCTGTTAAAGTTCTGTTTTACCAAGATTTGCAGCTGCCTTTTCCAAAAATGAATTACCTATCAAAACTGTTATAGTGATATAGGCAACATATATTATTTAGAAGATACTTGTAACCAGTATGGGGGGGGGGGTTGCCGCTTCCTTATCTTGCCTCTTCCAAATACCACCGATCACGATTGTAGGTAATAATGGAACAAATCATAGTACTTATTTCACTTAATATTACGTCATTCAATAACAAGACGTAATAATAATAGAAAACATAGTGCTGGGCTTGAAAGGTTTTCGTTTAAATATTGTCAAACAATTACATCATCTTATTAGACTAAGTTGATAAATGAAAAAATACAAAACCGGTACAAAAAACATATTTTGAAACATCGAGGGTAGCGTTAAGTAAAGAAAAGATAGAAACAACAATATTGTACTTGAAATAAAAACCAATTAAGAATTATCCTTTTGACAATATAACAAATTATGATAATTTATATCTTCATTTATACCTTCAACATGTAGCTGCTATGGCACTCAAACTGATGTTCTGAGACACCATTAAGAATCATGGCATATCGAAATCTTGTTGTTGTTCATGACGAATTGGTTGTTAATTACTTATTACACTTTTCCTATTACTTGCGACCAGGAGAAGTTTGTTAACTAAAAGTAGTTAAATTGTTAACTTACACTTGGAGGAAACGTTTTCGTCTTACTTCTTCTGCCTCGTATATTTGCCGCTAGGAATGCTGCAGTTGTGCCTCCTCAGTACAATTATTTTGAAAGTTAGAAGTGATGTGATCGAAGAGTATGTGTGATCTGTGCTGAGTTTGTTCGTGTTTTTTTGTTTGTGTTGTTGTTACTGTTCTTGTTGAGTATTTTTCTTTGTAGTACGTCTATTAAATAATTGTCATATCCATTTTTGTGAGCTAAATATTTGATTATTTAATAGACAAACTACACAGAAAAATACTCAACAAGAACAGTAACAACAACACAAACAACAAAAACACGAACACAAACAAATTCATCACCCTCACATACATAAAAAAACTCACAAATAAAATAACCCACCAATTCAAAAAAGCAGGATACAATGTAGCTTACAGAACACCAAATAAAAGCCAAACGGCTATCAGACACAGCATTAATAACAATACCAACACATACAATAACCCAGGAGTATACAAACTAAAGTGCAACAACTGCAATAAGTTCTATATTGGACAAACGGGCAGATCTTTTGCTGAAAGATATAAGGAACACAAAAGCGCACTGCAAGCTACTATTGAGTCCACCTTCACAAATCACCTCATGGACACTAAACACTCATGCAATAGTATGGAAAATAACATGAGCATCCTCCACACATGCAACAAAGGCCATAAATTAAACACACTAGAACAATATGAAATATACAGACATAGCAACACACATAAAAATGACATCCTAAATGAACAAACACGGCACAGATCACACATATTCCTCGATCACATCACTTCTAACTTTCAAAATAATGGTACCGAGGAAGCATTCCTAGCGGCAAAAATACGAGGCTGAAGAAGTCGTAAGACGAAAAGGTTTCGTCCAAGTGCCAAGTGTACGTTAACAATTTAACAACCTTTAGTTAACAAAAAGTGTGGTCGTGAGTAATAGCAAAAGTGTAATAAGAATTCAACCAGCTCGTCATGAACAGCAACAAGATTTCGAATTGTTTATATTTAGTACAGTATAATCTTGCTAGTCCGACTCTGTTAGAATCGTTTGGTCGTCAGACAGGTTGCCAGTGACATCTTTCCTTGTTCTCAGTTCGTTGTTGGGAAGAGAATGTGATTTCATAAAATATTAAAATAAATAAACAAAATATAATAAATAAATACTTTACTGTACAAACTACTGCGATAAATTATGTAAAAAACAAATTTTTAGTGATTTATTCACTACTTAAGTACATTAATATTATAATTGAATATTGTTTCCCATTAAGTTTCTTCATGACTAAATTAAGCTGTAAGTGAAAAGATAACTATTCTTTCAAATTAACGCATTTTTAATACATTTGCCCTTTAGGTACATTATAGGGATCTATAATATTTTATAACCCAATCTAGAGTTTACTATATTATAAAAAGTCCAGATCAAATTACCATTACAAATGTTTTATTTTTCGTTACAATTACTGATTACTTTAAAAAAATGTTTATCTAGTAATTCATATTTTAATTAATATTTTATTGTGTCTCAGGAAATTGTTTTGGTCTTGTATTTGTGTAATCACATTGCCTTTATATCAAGAAAAGGAGTCTCCAATAAAATTTCATGTATGACATTGGTATATGTAAGTCTGCAACTAGTGGCATACTGCGACTGGTGGCTCACCACGGCATCAGCAGCACAACGTAAGTTTTCCCTCCTATTTCGGTAAAAGAAATGAATGAGATCAAATAGAAATTTTACTATTAAAAGAAATTTTTGTGAGGCACAAAAATATGAACAAACCTATAGATTTTGAACAAACTGATTAAGAATAACAGATTTTATGCAACCGAACAATAAGGAACAAACTTTTCAAATTACAGCAAACACTCATAGGTCTACTCAACATACAATCGCATCATTTCTCAAACTGTGTTTGGCATAATTACCCCTAAAATCTCATAGAAACACAAACTTAGTTTCCCCACACTTACATAATCCATAAAAGCCAAGAGGTCAGTTGCAGTCAGCTTTGATAAAGTGATATATCTCGAATCGGCCATCCTCAATTATATCAAAGTAAGAGCTAATAACGGTAAATTTTATAAATATTCACTTGTTCAAGTTTTACTAAAAAAAATAAACCACAGCAGACATTTCCTATACATATTTTAAGTCATATCTTATTTAAGAATTAGAAAGGTAATGTACATAGGAAGGACCTTGATATGTAGTTTAATGATCTTATTCATGCTAACACCCGTTATATTTCTATTGGGTTTGGATTTCTGAAGCTAACTCTGACGGCAAGATTTTATGTTGGAAAACTTGATTACAGTTTGTGGTCGAGATGTTCTACAGATTAATTGTCCATCGTCAAATTTTTGAAATTTTACATTGCAAAGCTTAAACAGCCGTTGAAGTAATACATAATCAGAATCAGACAAATATTACAAGATAGTATATAAGTAGTTATTTAAAATTTTGGTCGTCCTAAGGCCATTGTCAAAACTAAATCAATTTATATTTTACTCACATTCTAATTTCATATATTTTGTATTGTACCATGTTTAGTTTTGGTAATGTCGACAACAACATTCTGGAATTAAATTAAATACGTAGCTATTTACTGCCTTGTGCTATTCATCATATGCCTCATTATGCATTACTACATATAAGATGCAGATTCTCTTTATTATTACCAAACTATTACGTGTAAAGTGATTATTTGATATGGAAGTTAAATAAATGCTAAAACTTTCTGTTTACCCTATCCCACTATCAAAATAGAATTTAGCGAGTCCGTATACCGCCTAAATATTTGTAGAATTGTATAACATCTTGACAGCTTAAAAGGATGTTTGAAAGTGTTTAAGCTAGGAATTAATGGCAATATTTTATGCAATATGTGTTCAGGTTTATATTGTTAATTTCTTACGGGGGCTCGATAAATTATAAGAAATTTTATACTAAATAACTTTTTGTTAATTCACACACTATTAACGCTACTATTTTTTACACATTTAGCTTTTACAAAGGCGTCCAAACACTGTTTTAATTAGGTCTATTAATAACTAAAAAGTTCACTAAAAGTTTATTTACATTTAACACACACTAACTGTCTCTGTGTGTGAATAAATCTTTTACTCTGTTCACTATGTTGTAAATATTGCCTCTTCACGCCTTATCTACGTTTTATATCGACTTGCCTCTTCTAGTAATTTCTTCTACAAGAAGGTTCTAGCACAATGTATCTGTTGTGTCTGCTCAAGTGTGACTGGCCGCTTCCAGTACTTTTTATCCCCTACTTCTTGAAGGTTCTAACATTAACAGACGACGTCTTGTTTTGTCCACTCAAGCGTGAGAATTGTACTTGTTAAGACGTGTGCCATAAATCGGAGGTGAGTCCTCGTCCGGTACAATATTTGTATCTTTAAATAGATTTGATTAAAATTTTTTTAAAATTTCCTCATTAAAGTCAAATTTCGTAAAATTATTTTTACGTATTCTTTAAAGAAACATATACTGAATAAATTTCAAGAAAAAGTTTTGAAAGACATTATATCAAGTGAAATTGTTAAATGAAAATGTTATTTGATTTTAAAATTGAGAAAACCTTTACGTAATTGTGCTGATAAATGTTCTGGAGAAACCCTGGCTCGGAAATTCCAGCCTTTTTAGCAAACTTACTCAATTTGGAGAGTAATATTTATGATTCATTTGTACAGCGAAGCCCACAAAAGCAACGGCTGTATAAATGATTAAAAAAGATGAGGTTAGAATCGGGTTGCGGATAATTGGGAACAAGTGCTTTTTTCAGATGATTCACGTTTTATTGTTCAAGGGAAGCAATCTCTGTGCGCAATAAAATCGACTACCGCGGCCGTCGTTTTACGCATATTGATCACATCATATAACATCCAATAAAGAAAATGTATGGGGATGCTGTTTAGAGGCTGGATCTGAAGGGATGTTGAAAGTACAGATAAATGTATAAACGTGTTACATAGTTCAGTTATACTAACGTTGTATACCCGGCTGACAGTAACAAAACCATGTACAGAAAATACAGCAATGAATGTTTCTAAAACAAAAGTATACAGCTTTCTGAATGGATAAACGTTTTGTGTATCTGATCACCTGAGAGCAAAAATGAATAAAATGATCTGCATTGTACATGAAATATTAAATTATGTTATGATTTACTTTTTTTAATTAAACAAAGTAGAAACATTATAATTTGACGAATTAGAAAATAACACTTTTACGTCTAAAACTTGACGAAAATAATTACAATATTTTTTTAGCATCATTTTCCCTTTATTAAATAATTGTTATATGAACTTACAGAGATACGTTCCCACACACTCATTATATGTACAAAAATCTCAAAAACATTTATAATTTCAATTAATTGCACAATACTCGATAATTTTTATTCTGTTCTATACGAAGAGAGCGGGCAGTGTTTGTAAACCTAAAACAAATTTGTTTCTAGAAAATCGGGAACTGTTTTACGACGTCCGCAGTGGGCAGCGTTTCCCGGTTCTGATTGTAACTGCCTCTGATTAACTTATCCCAATGGTCAAGTCCGCCAGTCTGTATCGCGGAATCGACCAAACTGTCACAGTACAAGCATTATTGGCAGAAGCTAATAAAATTAAGGGAGTTAATCAACACACACGTGTAGAAAGAAATATTTTCGCGTGAAGGTTTTATGACAATCCCGCTCTGGTAAAACACACCCAGCTTTTATGACCGTCATTTCCCTTTCGACACGGTTTCTCACCTTTTCGGATCTCGGCGGGGAGTATAAAACCGTTCTCAGATAACCAGGCTTTCCAAACAATGGCGGACTGACTGTGGCAACCTGCTTCGGTGTTTGCAAATACTGTATTTAAGATCGATTACTCCAAACACAGACAAAATAAAGCTATGTTGGTAAAAAAAAAGTTCTTTAATGAAGAACGTTTTCTTCGAAATGTTAAAACAGGTGTTATTTTTTTTATTCGAGAGATCGTAGTAGGCGAGCGGGAGGTAGAGGGTCAGTATAAATACTTTCCTACAAACATGATAAGGAATGTCAAAACACTGACTTGCATTGGAGGGTCGATATTAGATAAATTCGATGATAAATTAGCTTCGGTATGAAATAACAAACAATCCTGAAATATGGGTAGACATATCCGATGCAGAAGCTGTTGATGTACAGGCTATTCTCAATATGTACCATGTTTTAAGAACTGGTAGTACAAGAAAAATCTCGTCCGATCTCTCAGGGTCGAGTGCACGGTTACGTGTACACACTATACAACCGGGGAAAGGACAAAATGATCCACTATTATTGGCAATACAGGAGACTATGAAGGTGTGCTGGGTAATTTATTTCAAGTATACTCTACATCTGTCCTTAACCCGGATGTAGAGAGGTGTCTACCCGAAAGTAATTAAATATTATTTACTTAAATGCTGGACTCTTCTTTTGAGTTTTAAAATCTACAGTAGACTATATAGTTTTTCAAAAATTATCATGACTTTACTTTTGAAACCCGTTTCATACAATTCTGTTAACGCGATCTGATAAATTTGTGTTACACCTACGTTCATTATATTTGCATAAATAAAAAACCCACGAACAACAATATAACCCAAACGTAAGACGATATAGACATGTTTAGATTCTGAATTTCCTAGCCGCTCATTCAAATAACCTAAATGACATAGATCTACTGCCACTTGCGCTTTTCAATTCTGTACTGTGTTAATGGTGGGGAATAATTTTTGCCACCTCTGCAGTACTCTCGACTGAACGAAAGCTTTCAGAACACATTCATTTTCCTTAAGCTTCTTCTTATCAAGTGCTAAGCTTTTGAACCATAAGCTTCCCCCTATTATTTTTCAGCCTTCTTAAATTCATTGATAAAAGTGGAAGGTTGACAATGTACTCCGTATTCTCAACAATTGACGATTTTCGCTCTCCTATTTTAAAAAAGACACTGATATTCGGTCCTTGTTTCATTGAATTGGTTTTTAATCTCATAGTGACTGTAGAAAGGACGTATAAATACTACTCAACCTCACAAAGCCGCTGTAACTACTGCTAATTATATTGCACAAAGTCATAAACTATTTCACCGACATTTCCTTCTTTGATTTTGGGATGCTGCTTGGGTGCTATAAAAACTAGCACCTTAAAGTTCCTTAACTCTGTGATATATCTAGTGGTTCTTCTAAATAGTGGCGAGATGTCGACTTCCTATTTCTTCCTGCAAGCTGGATTTCTTGGCAAATTGCACGCACACACACACACACACACACTGAAGTAGTCATTTTGTGTTAGCGGAAAATCTTCGTGGAGCGTTTAATTTTGTATTTCTAATAAAAACATGCATTCGAAACGTTTACTTGTAAGTTCCCAATTCGATATTATCAGAAATGAGTGTCATGCTGGAGTCAGTGCACGAAAAAATGTAAGGACGGTTAATATAAGATAAAATAATAAAGAAAATGATACATGTTCATGCATAAACATTGATCTACTGAGGTAGGTCTAAAAATGTAAACACTTCTTGTAGTATTTGCACTTTCTGTTAATCATACAAATTGCTCTATAACACGAGAAGACTAATTTTGTAGATCGTCAAACAATGGGCTTCTGGGGAAAACATTCCAAATAAATGCGGCTGTTTGGTCATTGCCAGATAAAAACACGCTCGACGACGCACCAGTTCAAATAATTGCTTTGTGGGTCTCGTGTAAATAATGCTATACGCTTCTGTCTTACTTGAACGCTGCGGTATACATTCCGTTAATGCAAAATTTTATACATCTCTAAACGTTTGTCAAGTTTAATACTAAGTGACTGGAAAATGGCGTTAAAACTTGGCCAACATCTACGCGTTTCTAATTACAACTGGTGTAAAGTGTATCCCTAGATCGTGTTGCGGAAACAAAAGCCACCGAGATATTTATTCCTGTTGTAAAGCTTCCTTTTAATAAGAAACGAGAGGAAAGGATTACTGGAAACATTGATCGTTCTATACAAACGCCAAACAAAGAATGAATTCATTCAAAGACCGGTAGTTATCTAGAGTAGAACCAACGGGCCTTTCAAGAAGCATCACTGTGAATTAGCCGTTTTACTCGGATCAGATTTTAAAAGCTTTCCTGTTGATTAGGAAATCGCGTATTTAAGAGGTCTGCCTACAACACGTTTTATTGTCTCTCCTTTTTAAAATACTTGCGGCTCAGTGGGCAGAATTTATTATGACTTTCTAGCTTATTTTTGTCTTATTGAAGTAGGAACTTCTTTAGGCCCGTCTGATACTTTGTGAGGTGGAGAAGAAACAGTTATTGCGCGTCATAGAACATTTTCCGTCAAATTTCGGAAGACGAACGGATTGTCCTAAAGATCGAAAACAAACATTGTAATAGAGTCTGCTTATAGGTATATACAATCATATAATTTATATGAAACGGGAAATTAAATTATAAAATGATTTAAAAATGAACTCTAAATAAAGAAAAAACCAACTGACGTTTGAAATTATCGACGTGAAGACAATCAGCCTTTGTCTGGGTACGATTTTAATTGGAAAAACAATTTTAAAGGTCACTGTTAAAATCCGAGAAAAGAGGATTTGCCAAATTAACGGCGAAATATTTCCCAGCTTTAAAAAATATTTCTGCACTCTAGAACCGAAACACTTACACCCGTTTTTTCTTGAAATAAATAACGGAGCTCTCTTACCTTCTAACAAGACAGTAATACAGTAGTTTACTGACGAAAACTTGTAGCAAAAATGACTCTACCATTCCCTCTTCTCTAACTTATGTCCTCAACATATTGTAGATTTAGATTATTTTTATTTCATAATTAAAAGCATATGGAGATATATTTGTTCATGCTCATGCATATTGAGTTTTACCTTTGACTTTGTACAACGAAGTATCCCAAGCTGCACAGGGTGACTATATGTTACGCTCTTTCTCAAGTGCTCCCTCTTAAACTGTTTATAAAACTCATGTCCTTGCATGTCAGAATATTCTAAGGCTTTTCGAAGTAATCTTGTCGAAAACCTCCCCGTTATAAAAAGTGTTATTTCCAAATCAATATAATTTGACTGATTTTAGTTGGATCGTCTTTCAAAAGGGTATGCAGTGTTTTCTAGAGTTTAGAACACATTTGGGATTTAGTCAAAGAAAACCATATGTTTTTGCCTTTTTATTACCAATTCTGCGAAAGTTGATATATTTTCTCCTCATGCATCAACCGAAATACACAGGAGGTTTTTAAATTTCTCACAGAAAACTCCCGGAATATTTCTGTCTGCCATCGAGGCTACGTCTGGATTCTAGGCAATTTCCAGCCTTGTTTCTCTCTTCATTGACCTTTTGAACTTTTTTCTGAAACGTTACCGTGTTTTGTAAACAACTAGCTAAATTGAAATTGCAGTCCTAAATAAACATGTATAAGAGACGAACTTGAACAATTATTCTTTAGCTTAGCTTTTGGGGTTATGTTAATACAAATAAAAGATATAGACAAAACTCACAAATTAATCATTTATTAACTCAGACGCGTTTCAATGACAAAGTCATCATCAGTGAGTGTTGCTACTACAAACTCTTGCTTACAACTAAGGTGTAAAAAAGGTTTATTCTACATTTATACTTTCACCTTAGTTGTAAGTAAGAGTTTGTAGTAGCAAAACTCACTGATGATGATAGCTTTGTCATTGAAACGCGTCTGAGTTAATAAATGATTTATGAGTTTTGTGTGTCTTTTATTTAGATGAACTTAAAGTTCAGGCAGATACCCACAGGTTTCTTCTTACGATCACAAGTTTATGGTCTATTTCACTTTCTACCCCTCTTAGATACACTAGTAATGCCTAGTGTTTTACTTATTTGGGTAAATTTAAAAATATGCAAACAATATAGCCTAGATATATTTAACTTAAAAAAAATAACACTTGTGGGATAAAATCACAATGTAAGATGAAATTTATAATTATGTTTTGTTCTTTTACTTCTTGTCTAATTTATAACTAGTGTTTTTAAGAATACAAAGGTTTTATTAATAGTGAAAGAAACATGCTTGACACCCAAGTTGATCTCGTTAGAGGTTATTGTACTCCGTTTCCTTCAGGGTGCTGTTTAACGAGTGAGGAAGACAACTTGGCTGTCGAATCATGTCTATTTGATTATTAATAAAATCTATGTATGGTCAGTATTGAGGTATCGAGTTTTGTTTTGTGTAGGTTATACCTATAACTTGTTTACAAGAAACATGTTTGCATGATCTTTTATTGTAAAAAAGGGAAAGTTAGAGCTAATATGAAATATTAATAAGCTTCGATTATGTTTTAAGGAAGTAAATTATGCATTCTCGTAGTCATATTCTGCAGCCGAGAAAATACCTTGCCATGTTCCATACATGAAGGCATGCATTGGCCATGGAACCGAGATATTTAATGACCAATAGGATGCTTTAATATTTCGCAGTTCTAAGATACCAAATACTCCTCAGGTTGCCTTCACAGTCAAGTCACACTTTTGTTACGATCGATCGAATTCCTTAGGTTCTGTTGAAAGAAGACGGATTAAGTGTGTTTTTTCAATACAACCTGAACAGAAAGGAGGTTTAATTAAAATTCCAAGCCGATGACATTTTCTTTTTCAAAGTTTTGCTAAGTATCAAAGAAAATAAAAAGAAAGAGATAAGGAGAGGGAAGAAAACGCTTCTAAATGAAAACAGATATGATTGGAAACGCGATATCAGGTAGGCTTAGGTCTCTTTCTGAATAAAATAAGGTCGCCGGAGAAGTTAATTGAAAGGAATAAAAGATTAAGGAGGCCAGTTGCCGCTTCCGTTTCGATTGTATACTTTATTAAATGCATTGTTAATAGTAGTTTAAAACCTGGGGAGTTTTAATTACGTTTTGTATTATTTTGGTACGGGGATAACTGCTACTCACTTCTGGATTTAGAATCTGTTGTTAAATGCATCAATATTCTTACTGTGAATTAATATTTTATCCAGATTGAAATACTGTAAAGAATAAGAGAAAATTTACACTTCACTCTGGTCTCAAAAAGCTTGCCAAACAAACAGTAAATAATAATAATTAACATACACACACCCTCTGACCTCAATAGCTTTTGCTTTAACTTTATCTACATTTCTATTGCAAAACAACCCTCGACATCGTCAGAGGCAACAAAAACAACAATGTTTGACTTGTTTGTATGTTATTTATTATATATTCACGACATAATTTTCGGACATAGTTGTTAAGTAATATTTTATTATTTTAGTTATTTATATTATTAGTAATAAATTTGGACAATTTTTGAGAAAACGTAACTATTATAAGGTAGTAAATGTAAAAGAAAATTATTTTAAAATTGTTTAAATATTCACCTAAAACAAAATTTTAATCTTCTCACTTAATTGCGACAAAAATTATTAAAATATTTTGATTATATTATAATGAAGAGAAAACATTACAAATATGAATAAATCGTTAGCATTGGATACTCTCATTTGTGATAGAATAAAAATTATTGTGTAGCCAGTAGAACATATTACTATTATTGTCACAATCTCATTCTTTTCGTTTTCTTTGAGTTTTAATTTAACCAAAAATTGAAGCAACAACTTGCTGCTATGGATTAAAGAAATTTGAATTTGCCTCGAAAGATGTCCTAATACCGGACATCCGCAATTAGGCTTTATCAAAGTCCTTGTGCAAGCAGTCAGTAGGTTACTCGAATTCAGGAGGGCATAGCACAATGCAGGTTGTTCTTTGTGAGTAAAATGTATTGTTTTACAATTATTTTCTATTTTTAAGTACAAAAACTACTGGCGGTCAGTCTGGACGATTGTTACCACCTAAAAAGGACAGGAAAGGATTAAGGAAGCGACATAAAATTCCCCGGAAGGGGTTATAGGGAGGGATTAAAGCTTTACTTGAAGCAGACCTTCTGGGGTAAGAAATCTCTCCTCCGCCGACTGCTACAAATAATTTCTAGACATTTAAATTTTGCTCTATGCGTATTACTCGGATTTGTTCTCATCTGTTTGGATTTATTTATAGATCCATTGTAAAACAGTAGTAAATGCCTTGAAAATAAACCAGTTCCTATTAAGCAATGAATTTCCCAGTGCACCCTCTTGACTAAAGTACTAGAAAATAGGCCACGTGTAGTGACCCTAAGGTCAACTCTTGACCTTTGCTCTACGTTGCGAGAAACTAGTTTGGATAATTAGTAAGCAGCTTCAAATTCGAAACATAAATTTATAAATAATATGAAGGTGTATGGTGGCAATACCTAAACTGAACAAGTTAATTTGCAGTATATTAGCAATTACAAAATTATTCTTATCTCCCTTTAAAAATTAATAATATATATTTCTTACAAATACATTAAAACATTTATAAATTAAGTAGATTTAATTGATATTTTGAACAGGAGCCTTCAGCAAAAAATACATTATATATATATATATATATATATATATATATATATATATATATATGTGCTATATATATGTATATTTCTTCACACATGGAAAACATGATAAATAGTCAATATATATGCTGATACGTATTCCTTCACGGATGGAAAAATATGATGAATAGTTACTATCTGGAGTACATCAGTTCATTCTGCAGTCCATAAATTCGCAGTTCCGACGTTTCGCTAGAATCTCATCCAGCATTGACGAGGTGAACCCAACAACAGTAGAAGAGCCACTGTTGCACTCTTCTACTGTTGTTGGGTTCACCTCATCAATGCTGGATGAGATTCTAGCGAAACGTCGGAACTGCGAATTTATGGACTGCAGAATGAACGGATGTACTCCAGATAGTAACTGTTCATTTTATATATATATATGATGGATAGTTATTATCTGGAGTACATCCGTTCATTCTGTAGTGCATAAAATCGCAGTTTTGACATTTCGCTAGAATCTCATCTAGAAAAATCGTTTTGCGTCGGAGCTGCGGTTTTATGCACTGCAGAATGAACGGATGTACTCCAAATAATAACTATTCATCATATTTTTCCATCCGTGAAGGAATACGTATCAATATATATATATAGTCAAAATAACTAAGTCAAAATACTAATACAAGAATTATAATTGAATTTACAATTCAATTATAAATTAAATTCAATTATAATTCTTGTATTTGTATTTTGACTTAGTTCTTTATTAATACACAAGAATACATATTGCGATATTTATATATATATTTATAAATATATAGGCCTATATAGTAAAAAACGAACAGATCAATACATACATCAGAATGTTTATAAACATACTAGAGTGTTAAAAGTATTTAGAAGTTTAAATACTATCAAACTCAAGATTAAAGTTACATTTTAAAATAATTAATTTTATATTAAGTACATAAAATTGAAAAAAAGAAATTCGTTTAATGGTGTATATGAGTTTATCATTTAAAGATAAATGGATAAAATATTACTAAATTGAATTTAGAGTTAAATACGATATTTCAATAATAACAGGTGAGTGTTCACCCGTCACCGTCTGAGGACAGCTTGTCTGTCAAAACATGTATGACATTAAAGTGATTTTTAAAATAATATTGTGAGATTTGAGTTATTTTGAGGAGGATGGGGAGGAGGAAGGGAAAGAGGAAGGCGAAGAGAAGGAGTAGAGGGGAATAATACTGTTTTTTATTTATTTAACGAAGAGTATAATGGAGTATTACTACATCGAGAGCAACAGAAATTTCACGGTACTTATTGATACAAAATCATTTCTTGGATAATGACATGAAGTTTTATTTAAGAAGAAACTACTTTAAGTAGTTGCTGAATCTTATGCCGGACTGCGATGAAAACATGTTGAATGAAACAAAGAACACTGTGGTCACCGTTCACAATAAACTAAGCAAGCACACTTACTATAGTTGCTGTTCGTTGTCGTTGAATGCTGCTCTCAAAGACCTTTAAAGGGACCTGTTCTTAGTCTGAGTTGTCCCGCCTTAAAGTAATCCCAACCGAGAGTGGATGAAGATCCGAATGCACTACATAGACCGATCCAATCAGAAAGGGCATCAAGGTACTGGAAAACTGGCCGTTTGGAAGGTTCTACTGGTCCCGAGTATTTGTGGAAAAACGGGCGAAACCAAAGCGCCTGGTTGGGCTATCTTCTCGTTTCAGGGGCGAGATGGTCTCCAGTTTAGACCTTACGATATGGCCTTCGAGCTCTTACATACTGGTACCTGAAGTAGAAGGTACCTGTCATAGCCGAGGGCTAGTTGACACATGAGCACCACGCTTTTTCCATCACCTGCGGACATGATACAGTCTAGGCCCCCATAATGTAACTCCATTCCAGACCGTCAGTATTACTGAGGACAACAGCGTTGACTATATAGTGGGGACCATTCAACCTTGTACGTGATCTTGAGAGATCGCAAAATGGGAGAAGGGAAGTGCAGGGCTGAGTAGAGTCAGCATAAATACTTTCCTACAAACATTGTAAGGACTGTCAAAACACTGACTTGCATGAGACGATTGATATTAGATAAATTCGATGATAAATTAGCTTTGGAATAAAATAACAAACAATCTTGAAATTTGTGTTGCCAAATCGGATGCAGAAACTATTGATGTATAGAACATTCTGAAAATGTAACATGTTTGCAGAAGTGGCAGTACACGTGAAAGCGGGACTGAGCAATTGTACGGTTAAAACTGTATAGTGATTAGGAGTTTTTACATGTTTTTGTTAAAATTCAATTTGTAATTGATTGTAATTGTTAAGTTAATCAAATTAATTTTGTTTTTAAAGTTGCTCATTTTAGTGGTTTTAGTAGTTTTATAATTATAAGAAATTTAGTTGTAGCCATGTTCATTTGTGAACTACTGTTATTATTGTTGGTAATTTTAATTGTGTACTTATGTATTGTAGGCCTGAAGGCGATAACGTTGCCATTATTGAAAATGTCCTTGTTTAAATACGTATTTTTTATATGACTCACAAATCAACCGCACTTATTTAAACATTAATCTCTACAAGTGTAAACATGATTAATAATCTTGATTTACGGTTTGGGTTTAGAAAGTGTATTTATACTATTTGAGTAAAGAAATAAAACTATGGTACGTACTTACTTGTTTTATTGATTTTCCTTCCAATGTGCTCCCATATATTATCTCGAACAACATTGTCCTTATAGGTTTTTAGTCGAGAATCGTAAATCGGCGGATTTGTTGTTATTATTTCTACTAAAAACTCGTCCTTTACTAATTGGTAAACGACGCCATTACGACGACAATCTCGAGTAGGCAATGCGACCATACTGCTTCCAGTGCCGCTCAGTGGCGATGCCAAGATCAAGCAAAGGCCGCGCAACCCGGTCGGGCCGCACAGTCGCCGCTGCCACCCTGCGGCTGCCTGGATCAGAATGATACCTTTAGCTGGACGCAACTACACAAGTGGATGTATGAAAAGTATAGTGGGAGCAACTCGAACTAAACGCGTAGTTCTTCTATACACAAAGTTACGTATGCACTATACCACAGGTCTTGAGAACTTTGCAACCAGTCACATAGGCTCTTGCAACTGAAACTTGTTTGAAGGCTGTACCAAGCCGTTGGGCCACACACTATGGATGTGCAATACACAACACGACTGCTTCGGTAGCAGTACTAGGCGATCATTGGATGTTTATTAAGAACTATGCTTGAATTTGTTTACTAGTTTTATTCCACATCAACTTATACTGTAGCCTTTTGTGACAACATTAATTTACTCCACATATATGTGTCACATCTTGAATTTGCCATGCCGTTTGCTACAATAACATTATGTATATTGCAAATATTTGTCACAATATTAATTTATACTACAAATATTTTGCTGTTATACTATATTACTTGGTCTGTATAACAGTAAATAGGATAACGGAAAAAAACAAATTTTGTCAGCTAAATATCTCACCAAAAATTATTATTTAATAAAACAAACACACTAGTTTAAACCCAGACTAGTTTCGGCTACGTAGTAGCCAAGCACTGAGGAAGGCGACATCGTCGCCGAAAGTAGTCTGTGTTAGGAGCTAGTGTGTTTGTTTTGTTAAAAAATAATTTTTTGTGAAATTTTGAGTTGACTATTTTCTTTTTTACAGTTGAGAATAGTTCTCACTAGCTAAGCTCTAATTTATTAAATAGTAAATAAGATGTTCGATATTATTGTATAAGATTTTAATTAATAAGATTTACAAGTTAAAAAATACATGGCTTAAAAATTTCCATAACGGAAGTTTTAGTTTCTTTGTGTGAACATGATATTATTTCACTCTCATTTTCTTCAAGAAATATAATTTAAATACATATTTGAACCGGCTTCATTAAAAGAACACGAGTAGGCTAGATAATTTAAATTAATATTGATGATTTACAAATAACGCAAGAAAACTGTCGGATAATGCGGAAAATTATAGGGATATCAGTGAAAGAGTCTCTCTCTCTTTCTCTCTACACAGATGCATCCGTAATTTGTGAACGTTGCACCGAATTATTAAAGGCGAACGGTAGTTGCCTTTGATGTGTTCAAGTTTAAAAATTGGACGACAGGACCCCGAACGTCCGCTAAGCTGCTCCTCAAATTGAATGGAGTTCGGCTACGATCAGGACAGAATTTGCCGAGTCCCTAATACGCGGAGCATACTTAATAGGCAATCTACTGAGATAATCAAAATGCAGATTGAATAATGTTGGAACAAATTTTCTAGAAATAGAATTGGAAGATCGGAACTGTTTCTATGGAAGTTGGAAGATGTTGTGTTTCCAATTTCTGTTACGGAAGTTGAAGCAATACAAAAATGGAATCCTTGGAAATATCTTTCTTTCGGATTAGCGGTTACCATAAAAATTAAAACATGAACCTAATTTGAGTGTATACAGAGTATAAGTCTCTGTTCCATTTATGCCATTAAAATAATTCTCAAACATAACCGTGGGAGATTTTTTCATTGTTCATTCAAGAATTTCAGGAACGCGATATGTTGTTTTAGAAAATAATTTGTATGTTTATTAAATAAAGGATTCGTGTCCAAGGAGTTTTATAATTACATAACCTGGTTATACAGTAGTGACGCAATCGGTTTTACAGTGATTCGAGTTCCAAGTTATATTAAACGTTAGATAGTACTCCGTGTTATTAGTATTAGCTAAATAACAACACTTAAAAATCTAAAACTTAGTTGTCACCAATTAGCAATTTAATAAATATAATATTTTAAGCAAGTAGGTCTTCATAATTAGTATTAGCCTATGATATAAGCCTTACATAGGCGTATACACTAATGATGATAGCGTCGTAGCAGAAACTAAGCTGTTTCGAAAACCACAATGTCCACAGGCAAGTTGCTATTCATACAGCAATGGAAGGAATATAAGCTTTTGTCCCAAGGTAAAGCGGTCTACACATGCAGTTGCAATTTTAATATTCTATAAAGTAAGCAGTGCACTAAAAGGGCAAGACATAAAAAGTGTTGAATAAAAAAATTTGCAAAAAAACGCGACAAATCATGTAGGACCCCAAAGATTCACCAATGTTGACTGGTGTTGTAGGCAAATATATGGCTAGCTACCAGTTTGATAGTAAGCTATTGGGTTTCACGCATTAAAAAAGTAATAGTCCGATCTGTGTAAGTAGCTATTCCTGACAGTTCCCCAATATGTTTGTGAAAAAAGTAAAGAAAGAAAGTTAGCGAAAGGTAAAGGAAACCTTACAAAGGGTTCCTACGTCAAGACCTATTGTCCATTTGGCCAGGATAGGATAAACATAGATGCGAAATTTGTAGAATATAAATAACCAAACATGTGAAGCAACTAATCCCCACGATTCCAACCTAAAACTCGTGACTCCCGAATTGGCTGAGTAGCGTGTGACTAGCGTCAAGTCACAAAAATGTGGGCTTGGTGCCACCATCACGTGATTCATTATGTAAAGAGCCCGAAAGCTTTGTGTAAGGTTTAGACTGGTCACCAGTGTGCTCTTAGGATGACACGAGTACTCCAGACAGAGGCTAGCTATTCAAAGCTTTTCCAGAAATGCTTGAGATCTGATGAGACTTCGGAACCGGTAGATTATCTAGTCGGCCTAGTTCATTCTAGGTTCGTGTAAAATCCTCTTCTGGATGACCTTACATAAGGGCCAGACCTTCACACTAGGAACCTGAAAGTCCAGAGACAGACTGCAGCCACAAGTGACCACCAACTCTTGAGAGCCGCTGTAGCTGACATTGTGCAGCCATCGTCTGGAACATTGTTGGTTAATATCGTCCAAATTGTAAGACTGAGACGCTTTTTTCAGTTGCGTATCGGTTGCAAAGTATGGAAAAGCTTCGTTTACCTTCGGCTACTGTTGACTACCTCTAGATATTTCCTGTCACCTCTGACATTTTAGCGTTGCCTTTAAAGGGTCCCACCAGGCGGACCTCCTGAGGTTTTGGTGAGAATATAAACATTTTCTACCAGTGCAAAGAGAGCGAATCTTGTTAATGAAATATATATTTAAACATAAGAAGTTTGAGGGTAGCGACATATCGAATAGGAAGCACCAAATGAACAGATAACCAAACAATCTTGTTCAAAGTAAATGTGATTTTAGAGGTATAAGAATCCCAGGACGATTTAAAAACTACGCAGAATTAAGTTAACAATACATTTCTACCTTTCGTTTCCACACGCCGTGCCCTATAGGTTGTCTATCAAAACACAGCTGTATTACATAGTTTTTGCGGCCACTAGGAATGAGAGGTATGTTGCCTGCTGGCTGAAATTTTAAACAGAAAACCTTTCACTTGACTTTTTAACATTATAATAATATTTATATATTACAAAAGTTCTTTATCTCGTATTTTAAAACAAACATACTTTACATTATAACTGTAAAGTAATCATAATTATATTATATATTTCATAGAAATAAAGCGGCTAAATGATCATTAAAGAAATGTATGACATTGCATGTACAGAGTAACTGAAGCAGATCTTGTTGCTATCACGTATACTTCCGGTAAGCGATTCGGTGGCATGAAGTAAATCGTAACATGCGTACAGCGAAATGTGGGTTCATGAGGAAACAGTAGCAATTGACGAAGGCAAGTCATAAAATTGAAGAGCGAAAGAAGCGTTCAAACCAGACTCCAGTTGTTAAACCAGGCCTTCTATCCCTAAACTATTTGCTTATAACTTTCAAGATTTTGAATTTTCCAAGAGGAAGAAGTGTTGTGTTTCAAGGTTTCCACGTTGTCGGTGGTCGCTTTACCTCTAACTGTGGTAATAAGTTCTATTTAAACAAAAGAGGCTGAAACCAAGACTCTTACGAGACTAAAGTTAGACTTAAAATGTAAGAGAAAAAGAATAAAATATATTAAGTCGGACGAAAGAATTAAAAATACCTAGAAACTGGAGACATTGTGTCTTGTTTAAGATCGCTTTCCTACATCCAAAAATGGATTAGATTAGACCAAAGAAATCAGTTGCTAAGATCAAATACAATGGTCAAGTTGTAAAATATATTAAAGTTAAAAATTTCTGTAAAACTAACAAATTTTTTTAAAATTGAAAATTAAAAAAATTTAATTATAAATATAAACAACTAAAAAAAATGACTAGGCTACAAGCTGATTTTAAACAAGCCAAAATGATAGCGCAACATATATTTCTATCATTTTGTCAGTCTAAATCCTTGGAAAAGTGTGATGTAAATCAGGTATAATAGATAAAGTTTTAAAGGATCTCCAACCCTGAGAAACTATGTTTATCTCAGAGGTAAACTTATTTATGTAGCTCAATGATTTTAAAATAGCAGTGTATGGGTAAAAGTTGTACGCATTTTTCGCCTGTTACAATGTTCTGACGTCACAGCTAACCCTCATCATCTGTCAAAACTTGATTCTGTATACATTTTTCGTCAGATTCCCGGTGAAAGCATATTTCGTAGTATACATCTGTCATGTTTCGGCGATACTGGCCACCAATGTCATAATATTTTAAAATTCTTCCAGGACTAAGGGATCATTTACGTTCATGCTTTTCTTCATCTTTCCTTACTCTTCTTCTTACAAAAACGCGTAACCAGTAGACTTTCTTTTATAATCCCGATAGGAAGTAGGTGTCTACTTTCAGTCAGCCAATACGTTTTACTGAAGGTTTGCAAAATATCCACCTTGTTATCATATGAATAATTTACACCATAACATGACCTATGCATAGAGCTTCTTTATATTTTATGAATACACCAGTAAATTATCTGCTTTAAACTAAATATTTTTTATTTGTAAACAATGGACAAAATGCACATCTTGCACTCATAGTTTAAAAATAGTGTAGCCTATTACCTAATCGCAAAGTGATTTAAGAGGACAATAACAATCAATGAACCTGTATAAAGTCGATTAAATAGCCTAAATGACGTATTTGTGAATTCGATTAAAACCAAAGACAGTAGTTAATTTTATATTTTTTAGTTACAATATGTGTGAAATTGTAAAGATTGTACACAGAAGCTATATAAACTACTATAGAGTTGTTTTATTACTTAGATAAAAAACTTCTAAGTTCTAAATTCATATAAAACTGCCATCCATGTAACTTCATAAACATATTACCCAGGAAATAATATATTTAATATAAATACGAACCCTAGTTATTAATAAATGTTAATATTATACATTATTATAATATAATTAGTAATTATATTCTATTATTAATATATAATCATGTACATTGTATTAAAATTTATAAAATATAATGAAATTTATATTATAATAAATTTAATTAATTGACTTTTCGATTTAAATTAAAGAACATTAAAATTAAAAAAATAAATGTAAAAGTCTCTTTTATAATTGCATTCGTACAAAGAACGTTCAAATAAAACGCGCCTCAAGAAATTGTTTGTGCTTATAAAATACAATATCAAGGAAATGAAAATTTTAACTCGAATCCAAGACGTCGTATTGGGTGAGGCATTGCTTTTGACGTTATCAGTTGGTTTTAGGGTTGAAATTGCGTCAAGTCGGTTCAAGTTACAATCGGATGTCCGCAATACCATTCACTTCTTTTTCTGTCTATATTTATTATCTTCTTATATTTGCACAGAAATGCGTTCAGATCTGTGTAGTAAAATCTACCTACAGAAGAGCGGTTATTAGTTTAGTAGGCCTAGACAAATTAGCAATAGGTACCTAAACAGATTAAGCATTATGTTTGTTGTCTTCCTTTGGCAATGTTTAGAGATATATTTTGAAAGTGTTATTCCCTATGACGCATGGGCAGTGACTGTAAAAATCTGACGTCATAATTTAGGATTTCTAACCAGATTGCATTACAATTTACCCCTCTCTACATCTTCTGAGCATGATACTCTTTCTCTCTCTCGCTACCGAATTCTCCAGAAGATTTCCAAAAGGACGGTTGGTTAACGATATCAGCCCCTTTCGCCTTTTTAGAAGTTATTTGGAGGTTTTGTTACAATAATTTACAAATATATTTCCCTATATTCAGAAATAACATAAATTTTAATATAATTTGAATAAATATGAATATTGTGTAAGGATAAAAAGTAGATTTGCAAAGACAATGGGAGTTTAATTTTTATCATGTAACACTTACATATTACAAAAATTTGATACAAGTAACATCGTTTACTATTTAACACAAAACACACTTTTTAAAAGACCTTCCGTAAAAAAAAAAATAAAACATGTTTTTTTATTCCCAAAAAAATAATAAATAAAGAAGACAATAGTGGGAAAATATCTTAGTTTTGAAAAGTAAATAATCTTTTACAACTATAAAATAATCTATAATGGGTTCCAAACATGTAATTTTAAAGCGCTATTAGAAAAGTAAATAATAATTTAAAAAAAAATTAAAGATGTAATAAAATATTGGAAAAAATAAAAGTTATAACTAAAAACTACATTGATAAATTATTGAAATTGCCAAACATTTCATATATAGAATGAAAGTGGTTGCATTGGAAATAGCGCATTAGATTATAAAACTGCCACACGAGTCTAAAAGTTTTGCCACCAGATCGCTGGAGCTTTTTTACCACCAGATGTTAATACGATCACAGCATTTCACAGCCTACTTTACTAATATGCGTAACGTGTAATTTGACTCCACACAGCTATCTATTACAAGCACCGCCTAAGCATTGAAAACATAACCAAATGGCCTTACGGCAGCGAGACAGTTGCGTCCAAAGCTACATTGAGAGGCGAGTCGAGCTCTGCAACATCAAGTACAAATCAAGGCACACTCTTCAGTAGCCACCGGTAAAATAAGATATTCTACGAGTTTGACAGTTTGACTATGATAGGATAAGTGAAATAGAATTTTTCTAGTGAACGAACACAGAATTGCACTCTACTCATATTGTAAAATTTGAGTAGATTACGGCATTAGAAATAAGTTGTATAAAGAATCATAACAAGGTCCAAAAACTCTGAAACAGAAACTATTTAATTCAGCACTGGATACTTGATCACCCTTAGTGACATGTCATGGCGGCACATTTAGATACAAAAATCCACTCCATCAAAACCTTTACGCTGTTAACGCCTATGAATTCTATGGGATTTGAAAAGAGAGGATTAACCAAATTCCTAGTCTGGATTGCGTTCTGGTTCTGGCTATCTAAACCTACAGTCATAAAAGAAAATGGGAGTGTGTGCCAAGCATACACAACCGAAATGAAAACTTTATACTCCATTAAAACGACGGTGAATTAGACATATATATTTAGTTTATGTAAACTGTTGTAGCTTTAGCTGTGGTTTCTAAAATCATTTAACTTACTAAGTACAATTTATTTTAATATTTATATCAGTAGAACATGTAACATATTTAGTAATAGGTGGAATAAAATTTTCTTTTAATTTTATTCTAAGCGTAATATATTTCAGTACTTTATCCAAACTTTAAAATTTGTTATTTTAAATATTAGTAACATAAATGTATATATAAGTGATGAATACAAATATTTAAAATACAAGAATAGTAATAAATTATATAAACAGGGGCCTATATTGTAAGTGTGATGAATATAAGTAGATAAATATTATACTACTGTATTTTACTTCCTACAAATGTACTGTATAATACAGTGAAGAAAATAACATAACTAAGAGTAATAAAAATAACTGTTCCATGAAATCATGCTTTATAAAATAATTTAATGAAATATTTATTATTTCTTAATATATATATATATATATATATATATATATATATATATATATATATATATATATATATATAAGATATTGCATATCGCAATTATTTTAACTTGTTGTTTTCTCAACAAAGTTATGTAATATTGAAATGAAGTAAAAAACAGCAGTTAACCTACACTATACACTTGGTTTTTAAAATCCAGGATAAAGTCAAACTTCCTTGTAATATAAAAAAAAATTTACATAAAATTTGTTTTAATTTTAATGGAGTATCATTGAAATCTACATTTCTCTACTACCAATATTTTAGAATTATTTTGTTGTTTTAAAAAATCAGTAATTTTAAAATTTAGGAAATATAATATATATACAAAAGTAAAATTTATGAACAAGATTAATTGTTAAATTTAATATTGAAAAATGATTTTAATAAGGTTATTTTATTATAAATAAATTGAAATCTCTTAACTACAAAAAACGTTTGGTACTTACGTATTATACGGAGGCCACTAATATAGGTAGTAATGTTGTATAAAATTACAACCAAATCTATTCTGATTGGATACTTAATACGTACGTTTTAATATAGTAAAATAGTAATGTTGTATAAGATTACAACCAAATCCATCCTAACTAGGTTCTTTGTAGGTATATTTATGTCTAGGCGTTGTTCAGTTCGCTGTTGTTACTAAAATGTGCGCCAAAAAACGTAGTCCCAACTAAAATGTGAATAAATTAACCTAACATAACCTAACTTAAGCTTGTTTTCTGCAGTTAATTTGCGTGTTTGCTTCAAGTTAATTTATTTGAATATATTTACCTATGAAGTATGCAGCCAGGATAAATTTTGTTGTAATTTTATACAACATTACTACGTATCAATATTAGTGGCATCCGTTTAATACGTAAGTACCAACTTTTTATTTAAATCATATTGTACATTTCGATTGCAAAGTAATCATCTTTAGAGGAAATTACTACAAGACTCTTGAGTAAAAATATTCCGCCAACAATAAAACCATGCCATTTTCTAGTGACTTAATTTAATGTAAGTTCAATTTAACATTATTTTTCATTAAGAGAAGTTTACACCTTTATCGTTTGTTCAGAATGAAAACACGAGGTACAAGCATAAGCTATAAAGGTCCTATTCAAGAATAACTTGGGAAGTATGAAGGACCAAAGCTTCAGCTTAATAGAGCTTAATTGGTTTCCTGTTGTCGGTTCAAGACCGTCACGGTATAATTAAAATAACATATAGTGAAGTGTTAACTACGATTGTGTTACTTGCGGATTTTTTATTCTTTTGGAATTCTTTAGAACTACTTTAAATTCTAGATTAAAAGTGGGGAAATATTTAGAGCCTAACCTTTTGTTTAATAGGGGTCATGGTATCATATTTTGAGACCGTCACGGCAAAATTAAACCAACCTTTCTTGATAAACTGTTTCATTATAAGTTTGCTATTTTAGCATGTTCTTTCTCTTTGCAGAATTCTTTAGAACTTTGTTAAAGTAGAGATTAAAAGTGAGCAAGTATAGAGTCTAACCTGCTTAATAGGTCTTATGGTTTAATGTTCCGAGACCGACACGGCAAAACTAAACCAACCTTTCTTGATAAACTGTTTCATTATGAGTTTGCTATTTTAGGATGTTCTTCCTCCTGGCTGAATTCTTTAAAACTTCGTTAAAGTAGAGGTTAAAAGTGGGCAAGTATAGAGAGTCTAATCTCCTGCTTAATAGGTCTTATGGTTTCATGTTCCGAGACCGACACGGCAAAATTAAACCAACCTTTCTTGATAAACTGTTTCATTATGTGTTTGCTATTTTAGGATGTTCTTCCTCCTGGCTGAGTTCTTTAGAACCTCGTTAAAGTAGAGGTTAAAAGTGGGCAAGTATACAGAGTCTAATCTTCTGCTTATAGGTCTTATGGTTTAATGTTCCGAGACCGACACGGCAAAATTAAACCAACCTTTCTTGATAAACTGTTTCATTATAAGTTTGCTATTTTAGGACGTTCTTCCTCCTGGCTGAGTTCTTTAGAACCTCGTTAAAGTAGAGGTTAAAAGTGGAAAAGTATACAGAGTCTAATCTTCTGCTTAATTGGTCTTATGGTTTAATGTTCCGAGACCGACACGGCAAAATTAAACCAACCTTTTTTGATAAACTGTTTCATTATGAGTTTGCTATTTTCGGATGTTCTTCCTCTTGGCTGAATTCTTTAGAACTTCGTTAAAGTAGAGGTTAAAAGTGGGCAAGTACACAGAGTCTAATCTTCTGCTTAATAGGTCTTATGATTTAATGTTCCGAGACCGACACGGCAAAATTAAACCAACCTGTCTTGATAAACTGTTTCATTATAAGTTTGCTATTTTAGGATGTTCTTCCTCTTGGCTGAATTCTTTAAAACTTCGTTAAAGTAGAGGTTAAAAGTGGGCAAGTATACAGAGTCTAACTTTCTGCTTAATAGGCCTTATGGTTTCATGTTCCGAGGCCGACACGGCAAAACTAAACCAACCTGTCTTGGAAAAAGAAACAAATTAAACCATGCAAATCAGATACCTGATCGTTTGAATTAGTCTTACGTTTTTCCTTCAGACGGGCTGCATTTTCCAGTTTCAAAGTTAATGAAATGCTGCTTCGAGTTCAGAATTTACATACTGTGTATCGTGTAAAAATCCAAAAAGAATTTAAGATAAAATTAATTACAATTATAGCGTAACAGGATTTAAAAATTGTAAAAATCCAGTTTTCTATAAGGTTATTATTTATTGCTATTATAAAAAACACTTTTGGGAATTGTATACCATTAAACAAAAACATCAAAGATGTGTACTGCCCTAACTGTCACTTATTCCTTACTATTACATTCAAGACTTCCACTACATTAAAAAGAATAGGGTAATGAACTACCCTTTCCCACCGATACTAATAGTGTTGACCATGATATAGAAAACGACCCGTTCATTTTTCACAGATAATGCAGATATTGGGAATTATTGTCAGTATTACCTCAACAAAAGAGTATTGGCTAGTTTGGATTTCTTGCTATTGTTTATTGCAACTACTTTCATTTCACTGGTTGATTTAAAGTGACCAAATCATCTTAATTTTGTAATTATTTGTGTGTCGATTGATCACACTGGTGTTTGTAAGTGTGTCTTTTGTTGATTTAAATATTAAGTTTAGTAAGCTAAAATATACAACGTTTAGCTGTATGTATAATTAGTAACCACGGGTGGAAAAAAGAGAGTTCGTTATTCTTTTCAGTACTTCCATAATTTTTACGTTGAACATTATTCAGGTCCAAATTCCATTAATCACCCTTGGCTACGGCCAAGATGAGGCCAACCAGAATGTTAGTATTTTTTATAATCAATAAATATACTAAATGAATTTAATAAAAAATAACTATAGTAAATAGGCTAAATTTATAAGACTTTAAACCTTATTGATTCATACAACGATCTTAGAGGATTGAAAGGCTTTCAATTTAAAGTTCCAAAGTCCCGGTGGCTTTTAGGCTTATAGGAACGGTCTAAGGGAAAGGAGCTAACACGGTTGACGATTTGGAAAGAATAAAACCCTCTTCAACGTAACCTAATACCTGGAGGAAATTTTCTGCAGCCAACTTTGGAATAGGAAAAGTTTTTAGTCTCGGTTCCTTTGTCATTTGTTTCTCTTTGTATGTCTTTATATATAGCTCGCGATGCAAAGTAATTGATTTTGTGTGTTAAATGTGATTCAATTAGGGGGGCTTAATCTTTATTTTAATTTAAAAATTAAGTTTTTCTCTTGAATATTCAAATAATCTGTTTTATTACGACGGACGTCTGAAAAATAAATATTTTTTTACATAAGACCTATAAGGATCTTATGCCATACATAAACGCAAGACCTATATGAAGCTTAAGCTTTATATACACGTAAGATCTATATGAAACTTAGAGCCTCACGTAGTGCCTATATACACTTAGGGCATATATCCACGTAAGGACTATATATAAGGGCCTATATGAAGCTTAGGACCTATATACACGCAAGATTTATATGAAGCTTAAGCCCTATATACACGTAAGATCTATATGAAACTTAGAGCCTCACGTAGTGCCTATATACACTTAGGGCATATATCCACGTAAGGACTATATATACGTAGGGCCTATATGAAGCTTAGGACCTATATACACGCAAGACCTATATGAAGCTTAAGCCCTATATACACGTAAGATCTATATGAAACTTAGAGCCTCACGTAGTGCCTATATACACTTAGGGCATATATCCACGTAAGGACTATATATACGTAGGGCCTATATGAAGCTTAGGACCTATATACACGCAAGACCTATATGAAGCTTAAGCCCTATATACACGTAAGATCTATATGAAACTTAGAGCCTCACATAGTGCCTATATACACTTAGGGCATATATCCACGTAAGGACTATATATAAGGGCCTATATGAAGCTTAGGACCTATATACACGTAAGACCTATATGAAGCTTAAAGCCTATATGACATGTAACAACAACGCAATTTCCAAATCTGTGAACTTTTGAAGTTGACAAAACTCCTGTATCTAAATAGAAAATTAATAAATAAAGTCAGCTGACAGCCTTTAAATGACCTAATTAGTTAACAAATAACAATATATAAAACGTTTTTAAAACTAACTTCAGTAAAATACTTAAGATGATCTAGAACGACGGTGTCCAGAGTTGCAACTCAAGCCATTTTCAAGCCAATTACGACAGTTTTGACTCAATTACGCAAGTCACCGTCCAACTTGAAAATTGCTTCAACTCACGACACACCTGCCTTAAATATCAGGAATGTAACTGCTACCTTTGCAAAGTTTGTTTATTATTTTTAAATGGTAATATTAGTATATATTTTTTTATTAGTTAATTTTTCAAAAAAATATAATAATAAACAATTTTGAATCACCAAAAAGCCAAAAAATAATTTTGTTATGGTTTTAATTTGATTTGTATATAGGTATATATAAAATTTTAATTTAAAGGCGTTTATAGGTTTTATAATAATAACATAAGTAGCTGGGAGTAATATTTTAAAACATTCTTTCGCCTTTCTACACATTCACTATGTCTGAATCATCCTTTGCTTCATTACGTTATGCCGTTAACAGAGATACAAGTAAGCCAAACAGTTGAATAGCTCGTAGGTGTTAATTTTCAACAGTGCGACGATTTTCTTGCTTCCAAAGTAACACCTTTTGCACGATATTTTAAATAATAATTCTAATCCTTTTTTGTAAATTTCGTTTAAAGGCAAGTAGGGCTACATTAACAAACATGTCATTAAATTTCAAAATGTCGTGAGGTTAAGTTTAGTGTCTTTAGATCGTGATATCCACTTTATATGCAATGAACCACACACACATTTTCGATCATAATTTTTATTGCCATTGCAATAAAAAAAATACTTAGATCTAAAGTGCAATGAATAAATAATAATGGTTACGAAAATCATAATAAATCTTTTATTCTCTTTCACGAGTTTCAATGACAAATTCATGATGCGTGTGTATGACTACATACATTTTAGATTGCTAACTACACACGGACACGTTAATAATAGTTTAGTACTTATACTCACTGATGATGATTACATTGCCATTGAAACGCGTATGAGGAGGAAATAAATTATTGGTTGTGCGTTCGTGTTCGTTATTTTTAAATTATTACCTCTGCTCACAAGTTAAGGTCAGATTTTGGTACTAATATCAACTCATCGATTTCTTAGATGGTATAGTGCAGACCAGGTAGCCATACACTTGGCCTTGATTCATAGCTTGCCCTACGATTCTGGACATGACCTCTCTATAACCTCTGGCAGTGGTTTTATGTTTCATGTACTACCTGGGGCCTACCAAACTCACAATCCTTTCTATACTTCGTAGACTAGAGTAGCTGGCACACACCACTCTCCACTTAGCAGATATACCTCAGGTAAGCGATTCTGAACACGCTATGCTATGACCTCTCTATAACCTCTGGCAGTGGTTTTATGTTTCATGTACTACCTGGGGCCTACCAAACTCACAATCCTTTCTATACTTCGTAGACTAGAGTAGCTGGCAAACACCTTTCTCCACTTAGCAGATATACCTCAGGTAAGCGATCCTGAACACGCTATGCTATGACCTCTCTATAACCTCTGGCAGTGGTTTTATGTTTCATGTACTACCTGGGGCCTACCAAACTCACAATCCTTTCTATACTTCGTAGACTAGAGTAGATGGCACACACCACTCTCCACTTAGCAGATATACCTCAGGTAAGCGATCCTGAACACGCTATGCTATGACCTCTCTATAACCTCTGGCAGTGGTTTTATGTTTCATGTACTACCTGGGGCCTACCAAACTCACAATCCTTTCTATACTTCGTAGACTAGAGTAGATGGCACACACCTTTCTCCACTTAGCAGATATACCTCAGGTAAGCGATTCTGAACACGCTATGCTATGACCTCTCTATATCCTCAGCCAGTGGATTTCATAGCTTGGCCTTAAGATCATAGTAGGCGAGAAGGGGTGTAGAGCAGAAGGTTAAAAAAAAAAACTTTCCTACAAACATGATAAGGGCTGTCAAAACACTGACTTGCATGAGACGGTCGATATTAGATAATGTCTATGATAAATTAGCTTCGGTATGACATAACAATTTTTAAATTTATGTAGACATATCGGATGCAGAAGCTGTTGATGTATAGAAGATTCTGAATATGTAACATGTTTTAAGAAGTGGTAGTACAGAAGCAATCTTGTGCGATCTCTCAAGGCCAAGTGCAAGGTTACGTATACTTATACCTTATTGGAAGTTATGCATTAGAAGTTACTCCGATTTCAAAATAAAGAATACTGATTCTGTTACATTGAACAAAAATTAAAAAGGTGGGCGTATTGAATAGAATATCTACCAAATTTAGCGTGCCAATCAGCTTTCACAGAGAAAGAATCATGTACTATTACTTCGTCTACACAAAAATACTGGGGGACGCTCTCACAATAGATACAGTATATATTATTGCGCAAGCAATGTCCAGCTGATTCAGTATTTATTACAGTATATCGAAATCATGGTACCTGAACAACGCATAGTATCCTCCAAGATATAAGTTCATGGTATGGAAAAGTTCATTAATTTTTTATCAGTAGGCCTACTCGTACATATAATACAGTTTCGTTGAATTCCATTTATGTTGCTGTTTATATCTGTTTCTCCCATATAATATTGTCAAGCGTTTGTTTTAGTTATTTTAAATGTTCTTGCTTTTGTTATGTGGTTGTAGAGTAGGTTATTTCCTAACTGTTGTTAATATGTGCTTGTACATTATAAGTTATTATAAGTGTAGTTAATTTTTATTAATTTATTGTAAGTAATTAATTAAATATTAAATTAATGATTGATTAATAGTGTTATTTTTCAGATTTTCCAGTCAATAAGAACACTGAAAGTAGCTAAAGTTTTTTTTAATTATGTATGTTGATTTAATCAACTTCTCCTAAACTTTTAATTTGTATTTCAACATATGAAAAATCAAAACCTGACATAATTTTTAATTAAATTTAAAGCGTTTTCTATTTTCGTATTCAATAAGCGTTCAGGCAGCAGTTACAGACTGCGGTAGAGCCAAGGTATATTGCAGATAAGGAATTCTGCCAAGCAAAGCATCGTCTTCCCATATTCTAGTACCTAGGGTTCATTACACCTTAGTATTACTTAAATTAAATTTATAATTAATTACGCTTTTTCGTATAAGGGAAAAAGATTTCCTAAAAGAAGCTAAAATAATCTATTTATTACTGATGGAACTGTAATGAGAGTTGAAGTTCATCTATGGGCTCCGTGGTTCTTGCCTACATTCTAGAAGAGGAATGGATATTTGCTCACAATTATTTAATATCTTCAATAGGCGAAGAAATATCAATAGCCGTTTTACAATAAACTTACAAAATTAGGCCACTCTCACTTATTAAACAATCCTTTGCAATTTCACAAATCACATTTTTATCAGTGTAATCCAGCCAAAAGCAACTTATATATAAACTTATGTATCTTACAAAAGATTTGTTTACCCGTCTATGGAACACAGTTTAGCCCGGATCTCCTGGCCCATTGTGTAGTATCCTGGTAACAGTGCTATAGAAATATTAAGGTTTTTTTCCTTAATATTCATTTTTCTGACCCTTAAAATTGTTACTAATGTTTTTTTGTTTATAAGTATCGCATTTTATTGTTTTTAGTTTTTACATTTTTAGTTTTTTTACTTTTATTAAAAAATATAACCAGAAAGGATTTTAAAACATTTCTTGTTCATTCCAAAAATTGTATCAAATAAGATATATTTTATCATAATTATAAAAAAATCAAATATCTTCTGTTTTGTAAGAGCTTTGGATTCTTGTTCAAGCAAATAAACATCAAAGATACTGGACTACATTGTTGTAGTCTCGAGTAGCAATGTTATGTAATCACTTTAGAGAGATGCACAAGCAAAGGCTTCGATTGCATACACGCTGGTCCTGGGTGAGTACTAAGACGAGCAGTAAATAATCCGCTTCTACATAGGGTTACTTCACCTAAATACAGTTGGTCAATATTTCCATTTTTATTATCCAAGTTATGAAGTGTCTGGAAGCCAGGTGTGAGTTATGCGCAGTCATTGATCAGACACGTCCCAGGAGTCCCCACGGAAGGAAGGGAGGCTGGGTTACATAAAGGGAAGAAATATAGATTGTAACGCTCCCATATTTTGTAAGGAAAATATTGCTGAATCGGGAAATGGCCGAGTTGAAAACGTTAAGTTGCACAGGCGTCATATCTGCACCTTCCGATATATTAACTAAAGCGCTTCGATGCTAAGAAATGGTCGTCTTTCATCTTACATAAATATAAAAGTGTTTCATTTTGTTGTGCTGAACGTTTCTTGAACTCAATCTGCAGAATTGCAAAACACATTCATTCTTAAAAGTATGCATTATAAATTTGTGTAACCTGAGTAGCAAAATTGTTTCATAGAATGTTTTTCGAAACACTCTGTTTTAAATAAATTAAAAAGTTGTAATTAAGTTAATTTAACCACAAAAAAGTTTTTAAAAACACAAATATCTGTAATAAAATTATTGTAGCTCTCTAAAGTGCATTATAATTTCAATGTAATCATCTTCAAATACTTGCATGAAAACTACTTACTAATTCCTTTTACGTTCAATGAAAACTGTTTTTTGTAATACAAATTGTAAGAGTAAAAAATTATCCATTTAAAATTTGTTTGCTTGTCTACATTTATTTTAAAAATCAGGTTAAAATTGTTTATTAAATTACTTAAGGCTAATTTACTAATTTAGTAAATTTCTAAAGTAGAGTAGCTTTGGTAAAAACAAATTAATTACTCAATATGAACATTTTAGCGGTAAGAATTAAATGATATTTTGGAATTGCTATCATGGAAAACTTTTAAAAGGATTAATAATTTAAAAAAAGAATAGCTGCAGTTTATACACTTCCATTAAAAGAGTGTAGTTACATTATTATACATGCCATTTGTTATATATATTAAAAACATATAGTTTTTAGATTGTATATATTTTAATGATTTAAATATTTTATATAAATGGCATGTAAGCATACGTCATTTGGTTTTTAATTAAATTAACAGCTTTAAAATAATACCAAGGTGTAAAGGTCACGAGGTGTTAAAGCTGATGTCCATAACTGTTCTATTTCCCTGAAAGGTGGCTTATAAGTCATAAAAGGGCAGTTAATATTTTGTTCATGAAAACGTTACGGAACATGTTTTTTCACTTACTTTTTTAACATTAGGTTATTTATACTCCTGCATATTTCTTCAACGCCAAACTTTAAGTCCTCACTTGACATTTTTATTTTCTCCATTCTTCTCTAAATCAAGAACTTTTTAATTATTGTTTTATTCCAATCCAAAGATTGACCATTTATATCTTTGTAAACAATGTTTTGCCATTGATTTTTATTTTAATATTCTACCGGAAAATAGGTTTCTGTTCTATGTAGGTTCGTTGAAGGATTTATATTTTTATTATTTTTTTTTCATGATGTTTTCTTAAATATCTGTCTTTTCGTTTGTATTTATGATTATTAATCCATTACTAATATATTTTATCTTAATTTTTTCTTTCTCTTACAATTATTATCACTTACAATATTTTTCCATGTTTCTGATATATTAACCTTAGGAGCAACAAAACTAAAATTAAAATGAGTTTTTTCTAATGTACTTATGTCGCCATAAAAGTGTGAATATGTTTTATTAAACAGTGGCGTTTAAATTGAATGAGGGCAAGGAATGAATCTGTAATATTAGTCTTAACCGAGACCTGCTTTATCATACGTTAAAATTAATTTAAAGTATCCATTATGAAGGTTTAACACTTTAAAATCTTTCAATATTGTATTAATAGTTAAAGAAGCAGAAAAATAGAACTTACCAATTGACCATTATTTATTACTAAAATTCGGAGGGACCTTATCGGTGTAAAGCACTTAGCTGCAGCCTTTGTACTCTCTTCCCATCCCTACCACAGAACTAGCTTAGCGGATACATACCTCTTTGCAGAAATCAAGTACCTAGCTGATGCTAAATCTTCTGATATCCTCTGGTGTACATATCTGCCAGCCAAACCACTTTCTCCTTGCAGCCCCCAAAGCAGGGCACTCGCAGATTACGTGGATTGGGCTTTCCTCTTGGTCCTCGTCGCATCTCTTGCACACAGGGGACCTAGATTTTCCAATTTTGTATTGGAACCCCTTCAGATTTCCATGGCCTGTGACCAGCTCTACAGTAACTCTGAGTTGAGGTCTACTTAAGGAGAGTAGTTCTTTGCCCCACAAATCTCCTGAGTAACCCCAGGATACCTTGGATTTGTTACACCCCAAGGTTGCATTCCATTCTTCCCTACACAATCTGTCTATATGTGCCGTGATCCTCTTGCGCCCCTCCTGAGGCGGCATGTCCACTGCCCTCAGCAACGGTCCTTGAGTTACACACCCTTTTTTTGCTAAGGTGTCAGCTCTCTCATTCCCTATCCACCCAGAATGTCCTGGAATCCAGGTTAGGTTGAACGAATTATACTTACTCAACTCTGCTAGAGAAGCTATAGTCTCAGCCACCAGCCTAGAGCTGTTACTAGCCTTACCTAAAGCCTTCAGAGCTGCCTGACTGTCCGAGCAAATCCAGATGGTCTTGCCCCTCCTGCCAGACCCTCCCCTTCTGGAAGACAGAGTTGTAGTCCTCCAGGCGATGACAAAATCTGTCTTGGTGTCTCGGTCCATTAAATCCTGCTCCCACTCCTTCCTTCATCTTGGACCAATCGGTGAACCAGATTTCACCATGTCTGGGTCTATTCTCCGCCCATGCCTCTCTTGCAGGAATATGGATTTTGTAGTTTCCTTTTTCCCTTTTAAGAGACAGTGTCTTATCCTGAGGTTCCATCCAGAGCTCCTTCAGTGAATCCCCAAATAGCTGTTTATTACGTTTGCTACTTGTCTTCCACTGCCCGGTACAACTTAGCCGGCATGCGGTTTTCATTGTCTCCATCCTAATTTGAAAACCCAACATAACCTTCGTGGCTGCACATGGTGTGCTTCTCCTTGTAGTTGTTATGCCTCTAAGGAAGAGCCCTTGCGCGCGGTCCAGCATTCTTTTACTTGTTTCTTTCTGTGCCCTGTCCCACCAGACGATTGAGGCAAAGACCAACCTCGGCACCACAATGGCGAAATAAATCCAGTTCATCTGTCGTGGACCCCAAACCCCATCTCGTGCCTATTGCTCCTCTGCATTGCCAGAACGTAGCTATGGCTTTTTTGCACTTATCCTCCAAGAGTAGCTTCCTATCCAGAATAACTCCCAGATATTTAGCGCTCTCAACGTAGCTTATTTTGGTATTACCAACTTCCATCATCTCCAGTCAATTAGTTTTATATCGCCTAGTGAAGATGAGTGCCTCAGATTTGTCTCCTTCAATGCATAGTGCATTCTCCCTGCACCATGCTTCTGTTACCATGCTTCTGTCTTTGAGGACCTCTTCAAATGGTCCCCTAACAAGGATAGCTATATATTCAGCATATCCTACCACCTTGACACCCATTCCACTGTGCGTCCTTAGTACGCCGTCCACGACAAGGCTCCACAGCAGAGGGGATAACACTCCACTCTGCGGGCAGCCCTCCGAGACCATCCCATTTATTGTGCACCCCATCTAGGATTTCATTCAACAATTGTACATGAAAAACCAAGAATATTTTTCGAAGAGTTTTGCCAATTTAGCCTAAACTCTCAACATTCTCAAGATCGACCTGTCGTTAGTAGACCTTTGAAATTGAGGTTTAATTTTGAATTCTAATTCTCAGCAAATACGATGAAAAGAATCTGACATTTTGCATATATTATTATAAAGTTCTAATGAGCTGCACAAGACTATAATAAGTAGAATTTATTATAATTTTGTTCCACCATTAAATCGACGTTTGCCCATTGACAGAATCTTATTCTAGTTCGCTCTAAAATATCGAGAATCACCATAAGGTTTTGTAAATGACGAAAACATCGACAATAAAAGGAATGTAAATTAAATAAACACTAATTATTAAAATCTTTTGCCCCTCATTACAGTCCTGAAATTATATCTTAGTTTTGAGGTTAAAAAATATTGTTCTTTTGAAGATGCCAATAAGACAATTTGGCGAAATGTTGCCAAAAAGTTATAAAAAATATTACGATAATTTAAACTAGTATATACGTTTTATTTAGTATTCGGACAATTAGTTTTAAATTATGTAAACTAGTTATATATCACAATAACACTTATTTAATATATCGTTGTAAGTATTGAGTTTTATAAACAAGCGGAATTAAAAGGTTAATATATGTGTAATATGTCAGAATACAGACAATTACTTAAACATGTCAGGGATGGGAACACGAGATAAAAGTAAGGAATTTAGGGGAAACACATTTTGTCGCGTAAAATAATTTCTAAGGGTGTAAATTTGAATCACTGGACTAGATTTAGTCCTTTGACAAATGATGTCTTCATCCCCTCCCTGTCATGAATAGTAGGATAAAGTGTCCGTACTCCCTTACACTACGCCCTAGGGGTAACTGCCGATAGACAAAGTGATTTGTTCCACGAGGGTGGAAATATATTCAAGTAAAGTCAGATATTCAGAGCTTGATTTCACTTTCTCTAAAACCTGACTGCATTAGATAATATTTCCTTGGGCAAGGTTTTTTTCGAAGTTCGCCTTATCCTTTAAACTTTTATATATTATTGAAATTATTCACAGTATTTCTTACAAAATCAAAGTCCAGATTTATTTCTTTATTAATTTGAAATGTGCATTTTTATTATTTTCATTTTGTTCTAGAATACACTTGGTAATTTACAAACAGTCCGTTCTTTTATCGATTATCATAAATCGTAAACAAATACACTGAAACAATGCAAATAAACAAACGAATAAAACTTAATTTATATTACACTTGGTTGTATCTTGGCAAAAATACCACTACTGTACTAACGGCTTTATCCAGCAGACACTAGGTTAGCTCATTTTTCAATGTTGTGAATTACTAACTAGACCGTTTCAGGTATGTTGTGTTGGTGTGTATTTGGCGTATTTCTATTCTGTGCTGTGTTATTGTTCATAGAGTAGTTGGTAATTATGTGCTCAAATATAGTGTGTTGATTGGGAGTGTGTTTTGTCATTTAGAATGTGTTGTGGATAGTATTTATGGTGTTTATATAACTCATAGTTTTCTACTGTGTTAAGTTTTTTGCTTTTATTGATGTAGTGTAGGATTTTTAACTTGGCGTCTATGCCAGTCTGCGAGTGTAGTGTGTTTTGTATGTGTATGACGAAATTTGTTTTGGGGTGTGTATTTCTTATCCGTTTTACTTGTTCTTCGTATCTTGTGGTAAATGTTCTCCCTGTTTGTCCTATGTAAAAGCTGGGACAGTTGTTGCATGTAATCTTGTATACACCTTCCCTGTCGTGTTTATCCTGGTGTGTTTTTGAACTGTGTAGGTATTTTTTAATTGTGTCGGATGTTGTAAATGCTACTTGTATTTACGTTTGAGGAACGTGGAAGTTATTTTTTGTGATGTGTTGTGATATATAAGTGTTATATGAGATAGAAAACTATGAGATATACAAACACCATTATTACTATCCACAACACATTCTAAATAACAAAACACACTCCCAATCAAACATAATTAACAAGTACTCTATGAACAATAATAATACACCACAGATCAGAAATATACCACAGACTCTCACCAACACAACACACCAGAGCAATAGTCTTATCAGTAATTCACAGCATTGAAAACTGCGCTGACCTAGCGTGAATCGCGTCCGCTGAGTAAATCAGTAAGTAGTGGTTTTTTTGCCAAGATAATACAACAAGTGCAATTTCTATAAAAACCTCAAGATGTACAACAAAAAAACTGCAAGTTTTAATTTATATGTTTTATTTTGTATCACGTAAACATTTATTGGGAATTATTTAAAATAATGAACAAGTAAGCCTAATATAATTTTTATTAAAAAGTAGATGACTACCTAAATCTAAAAGAAAAATTTTATTTGAGTTTTTTTAAATTTTATAATTACAAATAATATAAATATGTTTATACATATGCCAGAATAATAGTATTAAGTGACAAATAGAAAACGAATTTCCTTTCAACTTTCCATTTTCCTTTCTATGTATGGTGTTGCACTATTACTTTTGTTTGTTACTATTTATACGCTTTCGTTTTTTTCACCGCTTGCACTGTGTTGTATATATAATGTTGTTATCTATTTATACGCTTTCTCGTCGCTTGCATTGTGTTGTAGTTTCTTTTCCCTTTCCTTTCGCATTGTCTGTTTGTGAAGCAAGGTTCGATACCGTTAATTCAGTTAGTTTGTTTATTTTATTCTTTTCATTCATTTTTAATTCTAGAGTATTATTTATGATAGTGTGTGGTAACCATGGCAACAGTTTAAGGTTGCGCAGTAGAGGTTTCGATGATAACCAGATGGGAGAAAAAAAAAATTCATGTACATGTTTGAGAAGTAAATTTCTAAGTAAGGGAAAGAAAATCAGTTCGAATTCAACCTAGACCCCAATTTTTTTAAATTGTTATTATTAAATAAATATTTGAAAATACTGTATTAACATCAATTGCCATCCACTAGGTTTAAAAAAAAGTATTTGAACTTGATTGATGAATAAAAACCGATTTTATTAACGACTGAAAATTTGAGTGTTAGCTAATAAAAGGAATTTAATAAACATTCCTAGAGAAAAAATCTTTTAAAACCTTATTCTAAGATACGGCCCGTGCACACGCAAACACACACTAATATTAGTATATAATGTTTGTATTAATACTTGAGGGAATAGTACAATTCACCTTTGTCTTAAATTCCACAAAGTAAGCCATGCTGGTTGTAATTTTATAGGAAGGACACCCTCAACTAATTAGTCACATAACCTTATTAACTTACTTCAGCTAACTCCTAATGTTGGTTACATTGTGCTGCAACCGATGCATGGAAACTCTTCGGGATTGTGGTGTGCTCATGTCTACAGAGGGTGATAGTTTGCCGAGGGCGGAACCTAGTGGTTCAAACATTCCAGAAGAAAATGCGGTTTAAATAATGAGCACAATTAAGATTTTATTCCGTTAAGTTATATAATATGGTTATTGTGATGATTTATTGTTTTTAAGCTGTAGAAAGATAAAAGTGGATTATATCTGAAGAAATAGGTTAACCTCAATAATGTCTCTCAGAAAATATTTAGCTAGAATTTGGGATTAACAAAGAATACCCCTTTTTACATATTAAATATATACAATTAATATTCACATATTAAACTGCTGTTCGTTTCTTTTCCAGACACCTTCCACGGTGGTAAATGATTTTCTAAAAAATGATTCTAGAAGTAACTTTTGGGGCAGGACATCTTTAAGTAAATCCCTGTTTTAAACATGAGTTTGCTCTTTGGAAAGAGGATTTGAATGTGGCCTGTGAAACGGTTTACCGGCTTAGATTGGCATCGATACTGTTTTGGATCCATACGCCATTTTCTTTCATTTGCTTTGACATTTTTATGCGAGTAGAGAGAATGATTTTCTCATGTATAATAAGAGATGGTGGTTTTACTTTATGAACAAGATCAGAACCGTGTCTTCTGTTCTAGTAAAATCGTTTCTGTAGTACAGTATCTATGAAATCTAATAGAACTTTTGTTTTCGGGTGTTTTTTTCCAAATAAAGCTTAAAGTGTTGAATTATGTTACTACATGCCCTTTTGTTGCTAGAAAATGCAAAGCATTTTCAAACAAAAACACTTTAAATATATCTTTAGCTACTACTACTTCAACGACTTAAAGTATGAATCTTTAATACTTTAAATAAATCTTGAATACAATTTATCGTTAAAGGTTTAATAATTGTTCTCTCATATTTTTAACCTTTTTAGCCAGTAGGTAGGAAAATATTGACATATACACAAAATATCACATCACACTACATTTCGATATTGCTGTTTAAGACATGTCACTTTTTTTGTATTATAATGAAGACAAAGTGTTTACTACTCACAGGCATGCGCACACACAACGAGCTTAAAAATGAACCTAAAAAGTAAATGTAAAACATTACCTAAAATCAGACTTTTAAAATGTAATAATCGTGATCGATAAGCAAATTGATCAATTAAACACTACACGATTGTTGTTCTAGGTGTGACAGTGTGTGAAGCTCTTGATGATATCAACATATTACATAGATGAAAAGAATAAATATTCTTGTTGTTAAAATGTTTGTTTGTTAATAAATAAATATTTAACAAGAAAAACGTCATTTACAAATCATATATATATATATATATATATATATATATATATATATATATATAATATACATATGATTTGTAGATGACGTTTTTCTTATATATATTACGTATAAGTTATATACAGTATTTAGCCTATATATATATATATATATATATTCCTGATGATGTTGGTACTGTTAGCCAACGAAAAGCTTTGAATTGTAAATTCAATTATAATTCTTGTATTTGTATTTTGACTTAGTTCTTTATTAATACACAAGAATACATATTGCGATATATATATATATATATATATATATATATATATATATATATATTGTATATATATATATATATATATATATATATATATATATATATATATATATGAGCGCTTCACGTGTAAATAGATTCGATTTGGTAGCTCTGAAGAGAACAATTGTAAAGTTCTTTAAAAAACATCCTCTCTAACATGCAATCTCTTGGCCATCGTTTTTCTGTACCTTGAAGATAACAGAATATTTTAGATCCATGGGTTTTTTTTTTGTTCCTATGTTGTTCATTTTTCAAACCTGGACAGTTTAATCGTGCTTTTTATCGTAAAACAACAGAAAAACAAAAATATTAACCCAAATACTACACAAAAAATAATAAATAAATAAAATTAACAAATGGGATATTTTGCATTATAAAAGAACATTTAAATAAAGATGACGGCTTTAAAAAATCTTATTTTGTAATTATTTCCAGTGTTAACCGAATCGGTTAATTTATCACAGTTTTCATACTAAACAACTGTGATTGCACCAGAACGTGACTGCTAATTTTAACCGCTATCTTAGAAACGTTTATCACAATTGATCTTCTGATTAGTTTTAACTAGATGGGAGAGTGGGGTAGACAGCTGACTAGCCCTTCACCTCAACTACTCGCTCATACTCCCCTCTAGTCTCTTGCTATGTCCCGCCACTTATACTTTGTGTCAATAGATAACAATGTTTTCCAAACTTCAGTAATCAACCTAGTTTATTTTCATCATTATATATGGTAGTGGATCTTTGTTAAACCTAACATATGGAGAATTTAGAAAATAACTCGTATTCTAAATAAGTGAAAATATTTCGAAAAAAATATATAACTACTCTATCGAATTTTTAAATATACAGTATTTCTTCAATAGCCATTGTTGAAAGATTTGATTTGTTACATGTACATAAATGTCAAAACATTTTGAGGTAAATGTGCGACATGATGCATTGAGTCTAAAAGTAGGTTATCTCTCCTCATTGGAGGAGATCTACTAAACCTCATCACATATAATACAATCAAATCCCTCTAATGAACGTAAACATTCAAGGTTATGTATGTATGACCATGGATTACACTAGAAGCATTCCAAACACATGTTACGGCGCTAGAAACATATTTTGTCTCTACTAACTTAAACAACATTATTTGTTTAACAACGATTATAACTATTGATGTTATTTTTATAATAAACTATTTCATTATTTAAGAACTCAAAAAAAGTGTATCCAAAGTCATTAACAATTTCTATTCTGCAAATTGTATTAAGTTGAATACAAAACAAGTTGTCAACAAAACTTTATTTATTTTAAAACTATCTTTTGTACAAAACTACTAGTGCTAGTAGTAAAAGTAGCAGCTGAAATAGTAGCACCAATAGTAGTAGCTGTTGCAGCAGATTTATACTGCATTTAGTAGTAGTAACTACATAGTAATAATAGCTTTGGCAGTTCAGTAATAGTAGTAGTAGGATTTTTTTAGTTGTAGCTCTAGCAGTAGCTGTAGTAGTAAGAGGAGCTATTGCAATTGCAGTGGCTATAGCGGCAGGTTTATAGCAGTAGTAGTAGTTGTAGCTTTAGTAGTTCGGTAGTAGTAATAGAACTACTATTAATCTCACTACTAGTAGCTCTATCAGTATCCTTAGTACCAGTAAGAGGAGCTATTGCAATTACTATGCATCTACTATAGCAGTGGCTTTAGCAGCCTCTTTATAGAGTGAACAATGGTTCAGTGCTAAGCGCGCACTAGGACGGTATGGGACGGACATCGGGTACGTCACGGACGAGATTTTTAATGTGGGTGCGCCTACTAGACGGGAACTCCCGCCATCCGCACTTTCGATTGCTGCATGAGGGATCTGGACGGGAAGACTGGTCTTGGTTACCGACTAAATTTAATAGTTACCGCTTCACTCCAACACAGTTTTAAACTCGGTACTATTGTCAAAAAATATTGAAATTTGGTTTTATAGTAACATATAATACAGGGATTAAGATGGTGAACATTTTTAATTTTATATAATAGTTTTCTTATCTTAAAACGACATTAAATTAAAACCTCTCTAAATAGAATTACAGTTTGACATAAAAAAGTCAGCCTAAGGAGTTTTTTAAGATTTTTTGGTCAGGTGAATAATGTCAGCGGGAAAGTAATTCCAAATAAAAAAATATTTCGCTACGGCAACCGGGGTTTGGTTGTGGCGCTGGTATATTTTAGCGCAAACAATAGGTGTTTTGTCTGAAAGTTTGACTAGCTAACGCAAACGAGTAACCATACTGGGTGCTGGAAGGTTAATCATGTTTAGTTATTCGTCCAGTCTATTGAATCTGTATCAAGATGTTATCTTATTTTATTGACAGTTACAATTATTATATTCGGTGTTTATATTAAACCTATTATTTAGTCATTATTTAGGCTCACAGTCTAGTGACTTATTCATTAATATTATATTTTTGTTATTGATATATTCTGTAAAACTTATTAGTAATAAGAATTTATTGATAGTTACATTTATTGTATACGGGGTTTATATTAGGCCTATTATTATTATTATTGGGCTGGCAGCAGAAACATTAGATAGTATAATAGAAAAGTTATTTGTATTAGACACTGCGTATCAACATCATAACTACTGGGTTTAGTTGGCAAGTGAGCCTTATATAAAAGAGATTTGACGTTGAATTTATGTTTTATATGGAATATGTTTTACGATTTATATTGATTAATAATTTAATTTGATTATTTGTGTTGTTTGTAATGTTAATTTATTAGTATTAATAACGTTAATGTATATTGTAAAGTTATTTATTTTCTATTAATTTTGTATATGAATGTTTTTTAGATATTATAGTTAATTTTGTCTATTGTACTTGTAGGCCTGAATGAGGACAACAATATAGTTGTCGAAACGTTGCTGGATTTTTAATAAATTAAGTATTCTTGACTCGTGAATCAACCGTATTTTTATTCAACAAACAAATTTGTGTGAGTGTACACATCTTCATGATTAATTATTAATTTCACATATTCACTGTAAATAGTCTTTTTTATCTGATAAATATTTAGTTTTACATATTCGATACGAATAATCTTATTTGAGCTGATTGAGTTTTTATACTGTTTTTAATGCTCTAAATATACTTTTTTTCTGTATAAACATTTTAAAGACCAGGATAGTTTTTATATGAAAAATAATGTACAAGGTTTTCTAGGTTTTGCACAATTTTAAAAACTGTATACAGAATGAAATAGTACCAAGCATTCATGAGTTGTAGACAAAGGTAAATGATTCGTTGGTGCAAATGAGTCATCCGTTCGAAAATGTCCTGAAGTTCTTCCTCTCTGACTTTTTAAAACGGTGGAACGTGGGGAAACCCCACGTGGCCGGCCGTACCGGCCAAGTTAAACGCATACAGGTTTGATTCAAGGTTATTCGTTTTTTAAATTTGCCGAGACGGCCTCCTGTCCATGCCGTGCCGCCCTATTGCGCGCGTAGCTGTAGAAGTAACTACAGTACGTAGTTTCGTTAGCAGTAGCAATAATAGTAGTAGTCGAACCAAAAGTCGCTGTAGCCTACATAGTGCATCGTATTCTTCATTTTGATTCAAGTATTACAAAAGTCTTGTAACTTCTTCGAAACAATATTAGAGCCAAAGCTTAAAATATGGACAGCATTAAAATAAAGTTCAAAAATTATATTTCTAATACAAGAAATAATAAACGGACGAAACAAAGGAGAAAAAGACCAGCTATATATAAAGTGAATACGGGTCTGCAAGTTACACTTTATTGAAAGAAAAGATAATCCACAATGCAAGAGATAAAGTCAGGGAGTCGATTCCGTGAGCGTCTGTACTTGGTCTGAATCCGTGATAGGGTTTGAATTTCCACAATTCCAACGATTTCCCATTGCCTTTAGTTTTATACTGCCTAAGACTGAACGTGCAATTTGAGGAAACTATCTGCTTCGATTGAAATATTCTTATTTACGTTTTACTTTTCTTTCAGTGTTTCTTATTTAGAGCCAGTTCTTATGACGATATCATAAAGCTGTTCCGTTAGCTGTTTTTGTTTCAAAATTTCATAACGACAGAAACTATAAACACCTGAATATTGGTTGGTAACTGATATTGAATATTGAGCCACTGAAATATTATGTGTAGTCAAATATTGCAGGATATATCAAGCATAGGTACGGCCAGGATTTTCTAGAATGAGTCAATGCCAAAAATCGTGCCCACTATATATTAAAAAAAAAATTAAAGCAATAAAACTTTTATAATAAGATAAAAATTTATAAAATTCATGTTTTTTATACTCAGATTTTTATAAATAAAACATACGTGGGGCCTTTTCTTGCGACACGTCATTAACGGAACCGATGAATTATTACATTCATAAAGTAACTTTACTGTCACAGGGATGTCTATTTACATTAAAAATAATGTATCAAAAACAGTATACAAAGTGTATATATTAAAGTGTTGTTGACACTTTAGTTCTATATACAATAATATTGACACACCCACATCTCATTCTCGCACATACAACACGTTTACAAGGCTTTGTGATAAGAGCCAAAAAGTAACAGCCACTTTTCGTGACAGTCAGTCTATTATGTGGGCAAGCTAATCACGTGATGGTATTTTATATTTAGTCTAAAATTGCTCTTTCACGTGAAATATTGCTCTTTCTCTTTAGTTTAATATTTACTCAATTCACAGATTAGTTTTATTTTAAACATTATTGTTCCTGATTTTTGTCCCTCTTCATAAGTTAGATGCTCTGTGGCTACCCGTATGCATCAAAGAAGTTATGGAGCATGGTTGCTTGGACTACATAGGTTATACATTGTTGGCTTGGTGGATTAGGCCCAGCCCTTGTGGCGGACAGCCTTCTCGCGATTCAACCTCCGTCTACAGCAAGTGAGGGATTCAAGATTAATTGCTTATGTACCAAGCTAGTGAACTCTTGCTACTGACAATCGGATGGTAGTGAAAAAACAAGTTCAATATTTGTCACTGTGATAAGAACTGGCAAAAAAACCCTGCCAGGAAAAAACATTGTGATAGTTCATGCATGAACCCTAGGTTTGGTTGTAATCGCTAGCGTTTCTGTGAAAACGTATATAAAGTATGTACTTTCCGAAGAACTGCTTGCGACTCCAATGCAGGAACTTGGTGATCCTACTACTATAGCCTATATAGTAGTGTGTTTTTATCACAATTCCATGCCTAATCAAATTCTTGTAATAAAATTTATTGGCTTTCAAATATAAAAAGTCCAAGTGAACATCGGTTAGTTCTCAGTAGGAATAATAAAGCCATAGACAATGGCGGATTAGCAATGAACGAAGACAATAAACTCCGCAACTGTAAACCCTTATTATTTATAACTTGCAGTTTTTGTGTTGTACATCTTGAGGTTTATATAGAAATTGCACTTGTTTGTATTATCTTGGCAAAAAAACCACTACTTATGGATTTATTCAGCAGACGCGTTTCGCGCTTTTTCAATCAGCAGACGTGTTTCGCGCTAGGTCAGCGCTTTTTAGTGACAAAACGCACTCCCAATCAAACACTATATTTGAGCACATACAAAATAATACACCACAGAACAAAAACACACCTCAGAATTACACAAACACAACACACCTGAGCAACAGTCTTGTCAGTAATTCGCAGCATTGAAAAAGCGCTGACCTAGCGCGAAACGCGTCTGCTGAATAAATCAGTAAGTAGTTGTTTTTTAGCCAATATAATTCAAACAAGTGTAAAACCTTATTATTTATTAAAATACTTAGCGTCCTGAAAGTTTCTAAACATAAACGCATTTCTTTAAAAATTGTGTTTTAGCGTTGATTTATTTTGATTTACTTTTAATAGCGAATAAAATATGCCTTTGCAGCATTTACAGAGGTCAAGTAACTAATGGAAACAATTGGTATAGTACTCAAACACACTTTGCGTTACACTTTGTGTTACACACACACACACACACACACACACACACACACCCAATGTTACTTACATGTCTAATTTCGTACATTTTTTCGAAAAAAATTTAAAATGAAGTAAATATTTGTCTTATAAAATAAGAATCAATCGCTATTTGATGTCATAATTTAATTTAGTTAATGTCAATTTATCAGATCGTATATGTAAACCAAGACAAATTATTTTCCTCAAGTGTGTTTGGACTTCCTATGTTCACTCCCTCGTTTGACATATATAAATCTTGTAATCCCTGTACAATGTCAGTTTGTTTATCATAGGGAAACTAGGGACTCAAACATTTGCAGAGGTTTCTGGCTGCCAACGATTAGTTAATACTGTTACTGTAATATACATTATCCACAGGACATGTCCTTGTGTACGCTCTTGAGTCTAGCTGAAGTGCTCCTCTGTCTTCTGCACACTCGCCAACAGTGGATGGATTCCAATGCAGGCATAGGTCCTCATCTAAACATGCACCAGTCGTCTCAGATGTGAGAGGAGTAAAACACACGCCGCGAGAGGCAAACTAATTTATATCATATTTCCAACTCCTCTAACTAAACGAACTATTGCATTTTAAAATAGTTTCTAATTTACAAACTAAAATAAACTCTACTGACAATATTAATAGTTTTTTTACTGCTCAAATTCGAATACCATTAGAGAAATTGATTTTCATAACTTGTGTTTAATTTATGAGAATATTTAAGAATTTTTAATGGCAGGAAAAATGCCCTCAAGTGACATTACTAAGCGAATGGCGGCAGAATTGTGTTTGGAGCTACACAATTACGAGTATTTTTGGGTTTCATGTTTAACCAAAATAATATACATAATATGAAATCTAAAATAATATCATTTCTATACAATATTAGAAGTGGGAAGAATAGAGTAGCTCATGTAACATACAGATGCGCATACATTGGGTTACATACAAAGCAAACAATGCAACCAAAAAGACAAAGGACACAAACTTTCAAAAAAGAATTACAATTTCTATTAAGAAACTTGGTAATTAACCCCAACCATTCAACCGCATCTACATTGTCAAACAAATTCCCAATATATGTATAAGTCCATCGTATCGGTTGCTACTAAGAATGTATTTCTGATTAGAATATTTTTCTTATAACCTGTTTGTAAAGTTTTTAGGAAAGACGTGAATAAAAAGAAACTATTAATTATTAGCCTATTCTTTCTAGCGTACAAAAATTTACTTTCGTTCGAAAATTGTTATTTTTTCAAATTATTTGCTATGTGATTTTATTCAATGCCTTCTATGCTTACACTCTTTTAGGCTACCTCGTACAAGTTTTCCATCGTTAAGAAAATACGTTTTTATTCATCCAATCAAGTTAAAATACATTTCTTTTAACCTATAGTGGATGACATCCATATACAATTGATGTTAAAACGGTTTTTTTTCAAATATTTATTCAATAATTAAATTATAAAAGTTTGAGGGTTTAGGTCGGATTCGAACTGAATATCTTTATGTACGAAGTCTAGTGCTTTGGCACTGAGCCACCTTTCCCATTGTTAGACATGTACTTCTCAAAGATGTATATTTATTTTATATGTATTTTTCCTTTGCCCCCATCTGGATGTCGTCGAAACCTTCATGGCACAACCTTAAATTGTAACTATGGTTACTACACAATATCATAAATAATGCTCTAGGATTAAAATGAATTAAAAGGATAAATTAAACAAATTGGATAAACGGTATCGAAACTTGCAATGCGAAAGGAAAGCGAAAAGAAACTACAACACAATCCAAGCGACGAAACAAGAGTGTGTAAATAGTAACAAACAAAAATAATAGTCTAACATATATAGAAAAGAAAATTGATAATTGCCAGGAAATTCGCTTCCTATTTTGCCACTTAATATTGTTATTCTGACACATGTATATACATACTTATATTAATTGTATTTATAAAATAAAAAGAAATTAAAATTAAATTTTTCATTGTTGATTTAAGTAGGAATTACTTTAATTTTTTTTATATTACTTGTTCATTACTATATTCTAGTAGGCTACTAATATATATTACTAATACAATATGTATTACCATAGAATATTGTATTACTAAGTAAATACAATATTTTATATAGGCAAGTAATTGTATATTAGTATATTGTATTGCTCACACGTTTGTTTTTTGCTGAACAAAGTTTGGTTGGAATTGCATAACACTTGTACAGCAGTTCGTTTTAAAACACAATACTGTACGTTCAAGACATCGCTTAAAAAATAATCTAAGTAAAGTATTTCTTTTAATTGGACCACTATGACGTTTTCACCGTGATTCAAAATAATTTTGATCGAATTCTTCAATGATAAAATTGTATAACTTATAAGAACTTTTCAAATCGAAATAGATAATGCAGTTTTAAATGATTTTTATAAGTAAACTTATCAAGTTTTTGTTTCTTAATATACGTTGTTTTAAAGACGCCAAAAAAATTGTTCCTAAGAACCAAAGAGAACAGCCACAGATAAACAGATTACGATGTTCTTGTGTCAGATATATAAATTATTATTTAACTACCGCAAGGAATTAAGAGCTTAATGTTATTTAATTACTGAAGTAGTCTAGTTGACGTAGCACACTTCATTAAACAGGCTTAAAGCTAAAGTGGAGTTAGTGTGAGTGATTTAAGGAGAGCGGCGGTACTTGTAGCTGGTACTTGAGACTCCATTCCAGATTTACGCAATACCTCTTCTGAAATAACATCGTGTACTGTTGGCTGTCAAAGCAAATGCGTTTTGTTCAGTTATATTGGCGAAACGGACTGTGGTTCGGATGGAAGTTTCCTTTCTCTTTTTCGTTAAAAAAAATAAAATAAAAATATGTTTTGCCGCACAAAAATTAAATTAAAACCATGTTACCTAATGTACAAACTTTTTCAAGCCTAAACAAATATGGCTTGGGCGAATACCAATAGAAACTAAACAAAACAGGGCATTTAGCAGAAGATTTTTAGCTAATACATGAGATTTGTATTAGCAAAATATAATGACGCTTCTTAAATATTGGAACTATTTCGTTCCATAGAATCTGTAAAAATACGAGTAAATGTATGTTTCTGATGTCATCTATGTAAACTAATATTGCAAGATTCCTAATAATTTCACAGGACTATACTGTATTTATAACTAGTCTACGTTTCGACCATATTAAAGTGAAATAACACAATGCACCTTTTTAAAATACTAAAGTACAAATTGTGTATGGTTATACATAAAAAATACAATTTATAGGAATTTACAGACAAATTCAAATACAAATAACCTAAAGTATTCATCTAGCTATAAGAATACAATCCGATACACATCAATAATGCACAATTTAAATTTACAGAAATGTAATAAAACTTACATGTGTTTTTCATCTAAGTAGGGCCTAGTACTTACATGTAATACTTACGTTCTACATATTATTACATATTTATGTGATGAGTTTTAGGTCTATTATTTTGCAATGACTTTGAGTTATAGCTGTGCAGTATTATATTTTAATATCATTACAAAGTAAATATTTTGAGTTAGGTTTGTGTGATTGTTCATGCTGGTATAACTTATATTATATTATGAATTTTGTATTTATCGGCTTTCAAAGGATGGGTAGGTTATTTTTAATTCAACATGACCGAAACGTAGAGAGATAAAAGATAATGAAGAAATTCTAATCATATGAATTAGTTACAGGCTTTCAATAAAAATCTATAATACATTGTTCATTTTGAAAACTCCAAGTTCAGTGTGTTATACCATTTAAAAGATTATAACGTTTGAGTTTAACTTACACTAAAAACGTGCGACCTCCATTAAAGAAATTACTACAACCAAGTACAGAATTTATCAGTAACATGATAAAAATGATTCAGACGTATTTATATCTTTAAACATAGGAACAACTAAAACAAATAAAATATATACACAAGTCTCACAAATTAATCATTTATATACTCATACGCGTTTCATTGACTAAGTCATCATCATCATAAGTGAGTGTTGCTACTACAAACTCCAACTTGCAACTAAGAGTTGTAAGTTAGAGTTTCTAGTAGCAACACTCACTAATGATGATGACTTTGTCATTGAAACGCGTATGAGTAAATAAATGATTAATTTGTGAGTCTTGTGTAAATCTTTTATTTGTTTAAAAATAACCTCACAAGCAAAGCTCAAAGAATAGTTGTATAGGAACAATTATTTTGTGATAAAACAGGTGTTTACTTGTTCATACCATAATGTGTGACTATTTATAAACAAATTTACAATTTGTGTATTTTTCCACAATATTTAAGAAACTGTCCAAAAGGAGAAAACAAGTTTTCATAAAGACATGTAGTTATAATAAAATTGTTATTTCTTAAAGTGCCCTGAGTCACCAACATTAATAATTTATAAGTATTTTTGTTTCCTTCGATTTATTTACATTTCTGTAAGAGCTTTTTAGTCGAACGAAAACAGGAGTGTAGAACTTGTTTTTCTCAAAACAATCCACTAAGTAAGAAATTATCAATTTGTAAAGCCAGCATTTCGCTTAGGCTACAACGGCAGTAAATAACGAGTAAAAGATAACGTATCGAGACTAGTCCAAGATCCCTGCAGAGTCGTTCTCTGATTTATTTATATGCCCCTCTCCTCCAGTCATCCGAGCTTCGTCACTGTTATAAATTCCAACGCAAGAGCAGTTAGTCCGTCTCAATTTGAAGAAGAAAAACTTTGCAGACTAACAATTCCCGTCGTTCCTTAGGATGAGCAACGGTTTTTTAGGCAAAATAATTTTTATTTATTTAAACTTTGTTACGTTTGAATCATTAAATTTATTTTGATATCTTATAAATTAATTGTTTCCATAATCAATAAATAAAAACAATGATTACAAGTTTCGAGAGTAGGTAAGCGTGTAGACAGTTTTAATGTTCAACATCGTTAAATTCGATATTTTTCGATTGCGATATGAAACTAATATTATTAAAATATTTTTTGATACTTTTAATTTACTCGTTATTATGTAACAAGTAGTGTAGTGCATTAAAAAGAGTGTGTGTTTTTGTATACATGATAAAGTAATGGAGAACTACGAACGTAAAGAGGTATTGATATAGTACCATTATAAATGATAGTATTAACAATAAACCTAAGATAGCAGTACAAGAATAAGAATAAAATAATACCTAATTTCACAGAGCTGTCAATATATTGACAATTTACAGATGTTCTACCTGAACATACATTTATACATGAATAAGAATATAATTATCATCGATGCTAAATCAAACAATATTATTCGGGTATGATTCCATACAACAACTGCTTTTATTATCCGTAGATTATGTTATTTTCTGTGTTGTAGATTAATTTAGTGTTGTTATTCAAAATTAATAAAAAATGACTTTAGCCAAGTCTGACATTCTTTTTAAAACCACGTTTGATTAAATTCAGTAATTGAATTATGTAATCAGTAAAGGTTTAAACATTACATAAACCTATTGCCTACATTTATCATTAAAATTTTCATTACCATTGGCTAATCCTTCTAAATCCTACACTAATTATAATTCGGATTAATTAATGGATAAACTCGTACGTGAAGGAAACTGGGCCTATACAAATTTATTGTGGGTGGAATATCGGTAGTTGTGTAGGATAGGTCCAAGTAAAAGAATTAGGCAAATTTCGGGTTACTAAGTGACAGGTTAACAGAATAACAGAAATAAAATAATTTAAAAATAAGAATTAGGTTTAAAAAGAACAAATAAATATAGTCCCTGTATACACAGTGTTTAAAATCATTTTAAATGTTATTGAGGCAGAATTAGATTTATAGGTTAAAGGCGTAAGAAGCTTTGAAAATCATTAGGACCAAAGACAAAGGATCAGGTGATTATAGTTTGTTGTAAGATTTAGGTCACGTGTATTAAATATAACTTCTGAATATTATGAAGGGATTTAGTAAACATTATAATCCACTGGCAAGATTATGAATCTGTGATAGTTCACAAGTAGAAATGTGTGACATGAATTAACTATAATATCTAAAAAACATTCATGTACAAAATTAATAATAAATAAATAACTAAAGTGAAAAAAAAAACAAAAATACTATGTGGTTTGTTAAAATATTAGGATACCTAGACATGGAAAATACAGTAATAAAACACCTAAGTATAAAATCATAATTAAAATGATATTTGAGTCGCCTGGTATCAAATGGGTCTACATCACATTGACCCAAATATTCAGAAAACTCAAAATACTATACCTTTAGAATTTATCAATAATATTTTTTGTTTTTTCTGTTTTAGCTTTGGGTGGAATATGCACATAATGCAATTAAGTAACAATGCCATAACGTTTTAAATTTTTGAATCATTTACAATTCAAATCTGGATGTTTTTGGTTTTAATTTAAATCTGTTGGATGTAGTTCATTTTCCTACTAACTTTCTAAGATTTCTTTCAGTATTGTACACCGTTTTGAAATTAACCATTTTGGAAGTAGTTGATTTTGAAATAAAATGTAAAACAAATTGTATTTACATGTTTTTTAATGTAAAAAATTCTGATCCTATATTTTCAATACGATTTACTTCCATGTTTATAAACCATGGAAACAACCATTACAAAGCACAACTTTTCACAATCTTACAAACAAGAGTTCTAACTAACCTCACTAAAGACATCACTCGCAATAATAATAAATAAGGGAGCCGATGCACATGAGACCACATCAGTAGTTGTGCGTTTTGCACCTCACTACATGACGTAGTTCATTTTGAAACTAATCCCGTACTTTGCGGTAAGAAACAAGCATGGTGTAGTTCGTTTTGAATGCTGTGCATTTTCTCCTCATAAATGGACTTTACTAATCTGTCGAAAACGTAAAATGACCAAAAATGTGATGCAATTGGTTTTGAAACTAGACTCATTTAACCGTAGTTAAAGTACAATATTCTAAATATGTAAGAAACTGTATCTGAAGAACGTTTAAAAATAACCTCTATATAACTTCAAAGTCAAAAGGAAAACGAGTGTTAGCGATTGCTATCGCCCTTTTGTAGGTTGGGAAATATTCAGGAGAACTCGTTCTTTCAGTATTATTATATCATACTAGCAAGTACCCGTCCTTCGTAAGGGGTTGACGTATATTTGTATTGGGCTTATTGCATTTCAAAATACAAAAAATTGGCGAAATAACTTGACTCTATTTTTAATATGAACATATTCACCAAAAGAAATTTGTATCAAACATACCTATAAACAATATTTACAGTTTTGTTTTCTTTAATGAAAATATTTAGGTTCCTTCCGCTTGAAACACGTGAAAATGGAAACAAGCGAACAACCAAAATGGACTTCAGGGCCATCATAGCTGTACATCAAAAAACATACAACAGCTGTAATGCAGTATATATGCAGTAAAGAGAATTTAATTTACTGAAATTAAATCCCAATAAATATATTAAACTATAAACGTACCGATTATTGTCTTGAAAATCCAAGAGAAGGAAAAGCTCCTGTTTGTAACACGACATTTGTAAAGTATAACTAACCTTGAAAGATGATTAACCCTAAAGATTTACTATCATCTGTTTAATTGTGTTTAGAAGCTACTTTTACAGGTGATTAAAAACACAATTAGGCATACCATCAGCTGGTTAAGCCAAGTATGCAATGAAGTATAGATAGTATAGTTAAGGGAGTTTTCAAAGTCAGTCGGGAGGTGCCCTGATGGAATTTCTAAATACAAATAGGCCTGTGGAAACCAGGAACCCTAAGAACGTCCATGTAAAATTTCAGTAGAATGGGTCCTGTAGTTTTTACGTGATTGATTAACACACACACACAAACGATTAGATTTTTATATAATAGTATAGATTTGTATTATATTATTATATGTGGTAATAATGCCTAGATATACAACATCCTCAGGTATTATTAACCAATTCATTATAGAATGATTATTAAAATATAAATTACTATTTTTTATAATTAATAAATAATATTAAGTATTACTAATATTTTAATTTAATAATGTATAACACAAAAAGCCACATAACTTACGGTAATAAAAACATCTGTTGATTATGGAGTTGTTGTTTAAGGAGGTGTTGTTTATGGAGCTGTTGTTTATGGAGTTGTTGCTTTACGAGCTGTTGTTTATGGAATTGTTTTTTATGGAGCTGTTGTTTATGAAGCTATTGTTTATGGAGGTGTTGTTTATGGATCTGTTGTTAATGGAGTTGTTGTTTATGGAACTGTTGTTTATGACGTTGTTGTTTATGGAGCTGTTGTTTAAAAAACTGTTGATTATATCAATTAGTTTAATCACATATGCGATATTTCTGAACGTATAGGAAATTGAATTTGAAAATGGTTTAAACAGAATTTCCAAATAACGTCTAAGTTAACGTTAAACATCTGCTAGTTAAACCTTTTGAAATATTTGGGACACTTCCTTCATCTTGTTGTTGCGCGAAATGACAATGCTCTACCCCACAATGTTTTACACGTGACTAAGGAAGTGTTTTCTTTATAAAATTTAAAAGTTTGTAAAACGAGTTGGTATTTAAGGTTGTACATATAACAATAATGTTATAGAGCTAAAATCCAAGAATATTGGAAACCAAGTATAAAGATGTCGTTATTTAAGAGATTGAATCCATACTTGTTATAAAAAGTGGGACTCAACATGGAATTCCAATATAACACAAATTAGTGAATGTATCACATATAAAATATCCAAGTTGATCTAAATTAGAGGTTGCATGACAAAGAAAAATACAGTTCCGTAAACAGCTCACGAGTATACTGTGCGGTGCTCAGCGGGCACAGGATCTTACAGACGTTTCCCATGGCATGGCATGCTTTATGTTATGCATTTTTATCATGCATATAAATTGCACCGTGGCCAAGATTTTATCTGTCAGACAACAACCGGCGCACTTCCTGGACAGATACCATCTCGGCTTTGTTCAGAATCATCTCCGTCTGGTCGTCTGACACGTGACGGGCGTTATTTATACAATGAAATGTGTTTTTATGGAACAATGTGTGTCGACGAATTAAATTCCTTTGTGAATGGCACTCCAATTGTGACACTTCAGTGATGTTCTCCAGCAATTATTATAAAATGGGCAAACTGTTATAATTCTAAATTTTCGTAGTTTATTTTACGATATTTTAAATAAATACACTTTTGCTGTAGAATATAACACTTGAATATAAAGTCTAACCTGTTTACTCAAATACGTTGGCATAGTCTGTGGAAAGCCGGTAGACAGAGATATATAGTAAACAGTATGAAGACAACACCGGAGTAGTTCAGTAAAATAAACTAAACAGAATATAGCACACATATTGTAGTGAAACCCCTTTCTAAACCTTTCTCTAGATACAAACAATAGTTCGGTAAGATAGGAAATTTCTAGTTGAACTTGTTTGCTCCGAGATGGCCGACGAAAACTAAGTGCATGTCACTCCAATGCTAAACTTATTAACAAGGTATTTGCAAGTTAATAACCATCCCTAATCACTAGGACACCCCAGCTTCCATGGTTTACTGATAGAGTTTCTTGGTCTTAGGTTTTCCTTCTTGCTCTTCGCAAGGATCTTACCGTTCTGTTTCCTGACACTATTTCCGATTATCCATTGAAAGTACTCAATAGCTTTTTACACGGACAATGCATCCTAAATCATTTTTTCTTAGTAGGGATACTACTAACAGCATTTGGCGAGAGAGAGAAAAAGAGGGAGATAGGATATATATATATATATATATATATATATATATATATATATATATATATATATATATATATCGTGATATTTCACATTGTCCATTATTTTGGTGGAAAAAATGATTTAAAAGTCATAATAATAACTTCATATATATATATATATAGAGAGAGAGAGAGAGAGAGAGAGAGAGAGAGAAAGGTGCCCGGTAACTCAGACCATTTGCCAAAATTATTGAGATCCTAATGAGTCAATTTTTAAATTTAGAATAATTTGTAACGGATACAAAAATACCCTATTTGTTAACATTTCCAGCATGCTAGAAAAACTCGTCTGAAATATAACGAGTCAAGAACACAACTGTTTTCTGATATTATAGTGTTGTACGTTTTTTTAGAAATTATTTTGCAATTAATGTGTGCCTGTTTCTTTAAAAGTAAATATTTAATACATAATATAACATAATACAAATACATAATATTTTACGCACCAATACTCTCTAGAAATAATTTTGTGTTTAAAACAAATCTTATAGTTTTATTTGTTAAACGTAAATAATTAAATAACAAGGAAAGTCAATAACCTCATTAATTTATTGGATGTTTATATATTTTTTTATTCACGTTGATATACAAAATGCATATAAATAAACTTTCATCTAACACTGCCTACGTAGTTACGTATTTATCAAGTAGAGTAATTTCATAAAATTCCATTTCATGTGAGACTGAATCATTTCCTTGTCGCCTTCTGAACCCTGAATTATTTAAGAATAAGTTCATAAGGTTTGAGCCTAAATACAGGTCTAGTTTTCACCACAATATTTCTTTGTAAAGTTTTATCTTTTCATTAATAACGATTGTATTTAGATATAAATTATTCGATAGGGATTAATAGCGTGATTGTTTTTCCGTGTATTTATAAGAGAATGAACTGTAGATGTATAAACAGTGTTTTTACACAATTTTGTGAACTTTGAATCTCAAAGGTATTTCTATTAAATTCAGAATAAATTTTATAAATTGTATTTTTTATATTCACACCGACGAGGTCAATAGGCAAAAAATGTATTTAATTTAGTTGGTAATTTATCTGTTTCGAGTTTGCAAAACAACAACTGCTTAGAAGCATACACGTAAGATTTACAAACCATTTAAAATAACAAAAAAGTTACAAAATTAAAACTGAAAACATTTAAACAAATAAATATGGTTTTGTGAAACAATAATTTAAAACCATATGTTTTTTTAAATGTAGAAAAATATAAATCTGAAAACAGGAGATTATATATCTACTGGGTAATATTAATAGTTCGGCAAAAATGTTCTGGCAATGTTTTATGTTTCTATATAATTTAAGGTTCCCAATAAAATATTTCTTCCTAATAAATATTGGCAAAGACTACATCCTAAGTAGGCTTGCCAATACAACTACCAAATATAGCATGCCATTGAGTTTCTGTTCTACAAAACGATTCATTATCAAAACATGTGTTAACTTTTCCCCGCGGCTTTGGTTTCCTCTTCACTAACTCATAAATTATTCCTGCTGGAATGAAGACCGCTTTAAAGCGAAAAATCTCAAAGACGTATGATGTCGGCATCGATTTTATTCCAACATTCGTTCCAATTGTCTCACCACGACAAAATTCCTGACTAGCAAATGTTATCCAAAAGCTTTCACCAATAGACTTTGATATTATAACTCTGAATAAAACTTTATATTTCTTGTATACATACTTAGGTCTAAGCATAAATGAGAAATATTTTTTCATAGCTTGAATTGACATTTTACAAAAATAATTTGTAATAAATATTTTTAAATTATATTATTAGTTCTTTTTCAACTATTCTTTTAGCTTAGCTTGTGAGGTTATGTTAATACAGACAAAAGACGTACACAAAACTCACAAATTAATCAATTATTAACTCAGACACGTTTTAATGACAAAGTCATCATCGTAAGTGACTGTTGTTACTACTTTTATTTGTATAGCTCTTTTATTATAAATTTGATTTAAAGTTTCAATTTGTATATTTCTTTAACTCTATCCAGCCCATAATTGTCATATGGGATCATAATGAATTTTCTCTGCAGAAGCTGTGTTTTGGTTCCCTATGAGTCTATGCATACTTAGAATGGAAAGGTATATATTGCTCTAAGTGTTGGCAGAACTGATAAGACCAGAAAGAAGCTAGTTATTTACAGTTGTAAGGAGGATGTCATGACTAGCGTCCATGGGTTGACCCAGGTAGATTGATTATTTTATTTCAGGTACGTATAAACAAAAAATATCCCTAATATAAAAAATAACGGACTACAAAATTCAAGAGATAAAAAAATAAGTTGGCATTGTATATTCTTTTAACTATTGGAACAGTCTTACAATTGAATAAATAATCAATTTCATTACTGTTTATTACGAAAACAGTTATGATTTCATTTGGCAACATTGGGTAATAAAGGTAGATTTCCATTATCAGTAGAATTCAACAACTCGTAGGAAGTGAATATAAGTTTTATATAATGGCCTAATAATATGGTTCCTTACGGCATGGACACAAAACACCACATACGTTTGGAGATTGACGAACTCCTCGTGGAGACATAGAATGTTTGACGGATGAAGAAGGGGGCGATGTGGACAAATATTTACAAGTATCTGAAAAGGTGTTACAAAAGGGACTTGAAGAATTTGATAACATGACTGAGCGCGAATTCAATGATGACGAACAGAAACTGTCAACTGGTAATGAAGATTTTACGGATAATGCACGTACGTCTACCAACAGTAACAATAATATTGGTGATGATTTATCGAATAGTACATAGCTATGAATGACGATATCGCTCCAGTTGTACAACAGTCTGTTTTGATACAATTAATGAGATGCCACTTTTACAAAGACTCACAAAAACAGGACGAAAAAGAGGCAAAAACAGAGGGATATAAGATATCGGAAACCCCTTTCTGCAAAATAACAATCCTTGGATTGAAATGGAGGCACCAGCAGTCGAAATGGAGGCATCTGAATATTTACTCCTACCAAATAATATTTTGATTCGTTTATAAACAATAACCATATTATAACAATAATCATAAACAATATTACTTGAAAAAAATATAATTCAGATACAAATACAAATATTTATTCAGTCCAGAAGACAAAATTGCATCTAAGGCAGAAATAGAACGACTCTTTGGTGTGAATATTGAAATGCCTTCTTACAAGTTGTACTGCAACGTACATTGCCGGTTTGTTCCATTAGCAAACGTTATGTCTCGAAACAGATTTGCCACACTATGAACGTTTATCCACTTCAATGCCAACACCTATCTGTTTAATGGACACGATTTGAATCATCGGAGACTATAAGTCCTTTTATTGACAAAGTAAAAGAAAATATGAAAAAATTGAAGTAGAAGAAAATGGTCTATAGACTAGGTGATAATTCCCTTCAAAGGATAATATATATAAAGCATCGATGAAAGTATGTATTTGTTACTAGCCACACAAGTAGAGGCATACAAGTTATTGCTTTGGCATCAAAAAGTGGAATTGTAAATGATTATGAGATTTACATAGGTAAAGAAACATTGCAAGAGACACCTTTTAGCATTAATGGAGGTATAGTTATTAGAATTGCTGAAATGATCCCTCAGAATAAAAACTACAAACTTATAATATAAATTAATCACTTAAACAATAGTTTATGACTATCCGAACTTTAAATTTTGTAAAATAGTTGAAACTTACTGAGACAGAACGTTTTCGATCACTATGTGCCGATCTTCATCAGTGTCTTCTGCTTGGAGATGTCGGGTCAAGCGGTGACGGTTTTAAAGGTAGGTTTCGATAGTATCAAAGAGTATGTGTGATTTGTATCGTGTTTGTTCGTTTAATATGTTTGTACTTTGTGTTTTTGTGTGTCTGTAAATTTCATATTGTTCTAGTGTGTTGAAATGTGGTCCTTTTTTGTTGATGTGTAGGATTTCTAGGTTATGTTAAATGTCTGTATTTGTGTCCTGTTTCTTTTATGTGATTGTAAAATGTTGAGTTGGTGTTCTGTTTGTGTTCCTCGACTCTTTGTTTAAAGCTGCGACCTGTTTGTCCAATGTAGAATTTGTTACATTCGTCGCAGTTCAGTTTGTATACGCCTGGTGCTTGTAGTTTATCTTTGTTGTTGGTGTTGTGTTGTATTTTGTATTGTAACTTGTTATTAGTTTTGTATGCTATTTTGTATACTATTTTTTGAAATTTGCGGGCTATTTTTTTTGTTGTTTTGTTGTTTTGTTTATGTATGGTAATGTGATGTATTTGTTTTATCTGTCTGTAGTGTTAATTTTAATGTTTTTTTAAAATTTTGTATCATAGTTTGTCTATTATTGTGGTGTATCCATTTGTGTATGCTAAATATTTAATTGTGTCTAGTTCTTGGTTTATGTTTTCTGTGGCCATTGGGACTTCTTTAAGTCTATGGAGCATGGATATGAATGCAGCGTGTTTGTGTTGGATAGGGTTTTTTGAGGTGTTATGGATAAGTGTGTCTGTCTTTATGGGTTTTCTGTAAATGTTAAAGCTGTGTTTTTGTGTGTGGCTTGTTGTTATGGTTAGGTCGTGGAATTTTAGGGATCGGTTGGTTTCAACTTCTGAAGTGAAGTGGAGTTTTGGGTGTATTTTATTAGTGTAGGCTAGGAGTTTTTCGCTTTGACGGGAGTTGCCTCTGTATAGTGTTATGATATCATCGACGTATCTGAGCCAGTAAAATGATTTTGTGCGCGTGTGTATTGTTTGTGAGTATCTTGGTGTTTTCTATGTGGTGTAGAAAGATTTCGCTTAGGACACTACTGATAGGACTTCCCATGGGTAGGCCATCTGGTTGTGAATAGAAGTTTGAGTTGTGGGTGAAATAGTTTTGTTCGGTGATGATTTGGAGGATGTTTATGATTTCGGTAACGTGGGTTTTAGGTATGTTGTTCTGTATTAATTGGGTTTCTAGGATGTTGAGCGTTTCGGGTATGGGTATGTTGGTGTATATATTTGTTATGTCGAGTGATAGTAGTGTTGAATTGTATGGTATGTTTATATCTTTTATTTTATTTATGAGGTATGTTCTGTTTTTTATGTGTGTTTCTGTGTTTAAGTTTATGGATTGTCTGATTATTCTGTTTATGTATTTTGCAAATTTATATGCAGGGGCATTCTGGTAGTTGATGATGGCTTGAATGGAGACATTGGGTTTGTGAATTTTGGGAAGGTCGCGGAGGGTAGGTGCTTTAGGGTGGATTTGTTTTAGGTGGGATTTTTGTTTTTATAATATAACACTGATTTAACTCCCACGGCCTGGTTTGTGCTCTCAAAAACATGGTATTTTAGATAATGGGTTTGTACGGTCCAAAGGAATTGAATTTGTCTTTTCCAAACTGATAAAGTTCATCGCGAAGAGGGGTAGAGAGAGTTTTGATGCCAAAACTGACGTAGAAAATAAGACAGTGGCGTGTAAGTGGTATAATAATAAAGGAGTTTGTATAGCATCAGACTATGCTGCTACAGAACCACTTGATGAAGTTGAAAGATGGTGCTCATTTCTAGGGGAAATGATAAACTTTAAAAGACTGGCCATAATAAAGGAGATTGTATAGCATCAAACTATGCTGCTACAGAACCACTTGATGAAGTTAAAAGATGGTGCTCATTTCTAGGGGAAATGATAAACTTTCAAAGACTGGCCATAATAAAGGAGTTTGTATAGCATCAAACTATGCTGCTACAGAACCACTTAATTAAGTTAAAAGATGGTGCTCATTTCTAGGGGAAATGATAAACTTTCAAAGACTGGCCATAATAAAGGAGTTTGTATAGCATCAAACTATGCTGCTACAGAACCACTTGATGAAGTTAAAAGATGGTGCTCATTTCTAGGGGAAATGATAAACTTTCAAAGACTGGCCATAATAAAGGAGTTTGTATAGCATCAAACTATGCTGCTACAGAACCGCTTGATGAAGTTAAAAGATAGTGCTCATTTCTAGGGGAAATGATAAACTTTGAAAGACTGGCCATAATAAAGGAGTTTGTATAGCATCAAACTATGCTGCTACAGAACCACTTGATGAAGTTAAAAGATGGTGCTCATTTCTAGGGGAAATGATAAACTTTCAAAGACTGGCCATAATAAAGAAGTTTGTATAGCATCAAACTATGCTGCTACAGAACCACTTGATGAAGTTAAAAGATGGTGCTCATTTCTAGGGGAAATGATAAACTTTCAAAGACTGGCCATAATAAAGGAGTTTGTATAGCATCAAACTATGCAGCTACAGAACCACTTGATGAAGTTAAAAGATGGTGCTCATTTCTAGGGGAAATGATAAACTTTCAAAGACTGGCCATAATAAAGGAGTTTGTATAGCATCAAACTATGCTGCTACAGAACCACTTGATGAAGTTAAAAGATGGTGCTCATTTCTAGGGGAAATGATAAACTTTCAAAGACTGGCCATAATAAAGGAGTTTGTATAGCATCAAACTATGCTGCTACAGAACCGCTTGATGAGGTTAAAAGATGGTGCTCATTTCTAGGGGAAATGATAAACTTTCAAAGACTGGCCATAATAAAGGAGTTTGTATAGCATCAAACTATGCTACTACAGAACCGCTTGATGAAGTTAAAAGATGGTGCTCATTTCTAGGGGAAATGATAAACTTTCAAAGACTGGCCATAATAAAGGAGTTTGTATAACATCAAACTATGCTGCTACAAAACCGCTTGATGAAGTTAAAAGGTGGTGCTCATTTCTAGGGGAAATGATAAACTTTCAAAGACTGACCATAATAAAGGAGTTTGTATAGCATCAAACTATGCTGCTACAGAACCGCTTGATGAAGTTAAAAGATGGTGCTCAATTCTAGGGGAAATGATAAACTTTCAAAGACTGGCCATAATAAAGTAGTTTGTATAGCATCAAACTATGCTGCTACAGAACCGCTTGATGACGTTAAAAGATGGTGCTCATTTCTAGGGGAAATGATAAACTTTCAAAGACTGGCCATAATAAAGGAGTTTGTATAGCAATAAACTATGCTGCTACAGAACCGCTTGATGAAGTTAAAAGATGGTGCTCATTTCTAGGGGAAATGATAAACTTTCAAAGACTGGCCATAATAAAGGAGTTTGTATAGCATCAAACTATGCTGCTACAGAACCGCTTGATGAAGTTAAAAGATGGTGCTCATTTCTAGGGGAAATGATAAACTTTCAAAGACTGGTCATAATAAAGGAGTTTGTATAGCATCAAACTATGCTGCTACAGAACCCCTTAATGAAGTTAAAAGATGGTGCTCATTTCTAGGGGAAATGATAAACTTTCAAAGACTGGCCATAATAAAGGGGTTTGTATAGCATCAAACTATGCTGCTACAGAACCACTTGATGAAGTTAAAAGATGGTGCTCATTTCTAGGGGAAATGATAAACTTTCAAAGACTGGCCATAATAAAGAAGTTTGTATAGCATCAAACTATGCTGCTACAGAACCCCTTAATGAAGTTAAAAGATGGTGCTCATTTCTAGGGGAAATGATAAACTTTCAAAGACTGGCCATAATAAAGGAGTTTGTATAGCATCAAACTATGCTGCTACAGAACCGCTTGATGAAGTTAAAAGATGGTGCTCATTTCTAGGGGAAATGATATACTTTCAAAGACTGGCCATAATAAAGGAGTTTGTATAGCAATAAACTATGCTGCTACAGAACCGCTTGATGAAGTTAAAAGATGGTGCTCATTTCTAGGGGAAATGATAAACTTTCAAAGACTGGCCATAATAAAGGAGTTTGTATAGCATCAAACTATGCTGCTACAGAACCACTTGATGAAGTTAAAAGATGGTGCTCATTTCTAGGGGAAATGATAAACTTTCAAAGACTGGCCATAATAAAGGAGTTTGTATAGCATCAAACTATGCTGCTACAGAACCACTTGATGAAGTTAAAAGATGGTGCTCATTTCTAGGGGAAATGATAAACTTTCAAAGACTGGCCATAATAAAGAAGTTTGTATAGCATCAAACTATGCTGCTACAGAACCGCTTGATGAAGTTAAAAGATAGTGCTCATTTCTAGGGGAAATGATAAACTTTGAAAGACTGGCCATAATAAAGGAGTTTGTATAGCATCAAACTATGCTGCTACAGAACCACTTGATGAAGTTAAAAGATGGTGCTCATTTCTAGGGGAAATGATAAACTTTCAAAGACTGGCCATAATAAAGAAGTTTGTATAGCATCAAACTATGCTGCTACAGAACCACTTGATGAAGTTAAAAGATGGTGCTCATTTCTAGGGGAAATGATAAACTTTCAAAGACTGGCCATAATAAAGGAGTTTGTATAGCATCAAACTATGCAGCTACAGAACCACTTGATGAAGTTAAAAGATGGTGCTCATTTCTAGGGGAAATGATAAACTTTCAAAGACTGGCCATAATAAAGGAGTTTGTATAGCATCAAACTATGCTGCTACAGAACCACTTGATGAAGTTAAAAGATGGTGCTCATTTCTAGGGGAAATGATAAACTTTCAAAGACTGGCCATAATAAAGGAGTTTGTATAGCATCAAACTATGCTGCTACAGAACCGCTTGATGAGGTTAAAAGATGGTGCTCATTTCTAGGGGAAATGATAAACTTTCAAAGACTGGCCATAATAAAGGAGTTTGTATAGCATCAAACTATGCTACTACAGAACCGCTTGATGAAGTTAAAAGATGGTGCTCATTTCTAGGGGAAATGATAAACTTTCAAAGACTGGCCATAATAAAGGAGTTTGTATAACATCAAACTATGCTGCTACAAAACCGCTTGATGAAGTTAAAAGGTGGTGCTCATTTCTAGGGGAAATGATAAACTTTCAAAGACTGACCATAATAAAGGAGTTTGTATAGCATCAAACTATGCTGCTACAGAACCGCTTGATGAAGTTAAAAGATGGTGCTCAATTCTAGGGGAAATGATAAACTTTCAAAGACTGGCCATAATAAAGTAGTTTGTATAGCATCAAACTATGCTGCTACAGAACCGCTTGATGACGTTAAAAGATGGTGCTCATTTCTAGGGGAAATGATAAACTTTCAAAGACTGGCCATAATAAAGGAGTTTGTATAGCAATAAACTATGCTGCTACAGAACCGCTTGATGAAGTTAAAAGATGGTGCTCATTTCTAGGGGAAATGATAAACTTTCAAAGACTGGCCATAATAAAGGAGTTTGTATAGCATCAAACTATGCTGCTACAGAACCGCTTGATGAAGTTAAAAGATGGTGCTCATTTCTAGGGGAAATGATAAACTTTCAAAGACTGGTCATAATAAAGGAGTTTGTATAGCATCAAACTATGCTGCTACAGAACCCCTTAATGAAGTTAAAAGATGGTGCTCATTTCTAGGGGAAATGATAAACTTTCAAAGACTGGCCATAATAAAGGAGTTTGTATAGCATCAAACTATGCTGCTACAGAACCACTTGATGAAGTTAAAAGATGGTGCTCATTTCTAGGGGAAATGATAAACTTTCAAAGACTGGCCATAATAAAGAAGTTTGTATAGCATCAAACTATGCTGCTACAGAACCCCTTAATGAAGTTAAAAGATGGTGCTCATTTCTAGGGGAAATGATAAACTTTCAAAGACTGGCCATAATAAAGGAGTTTGTATAGCATCAAACTATGCTGCTACAGAACCGCTTGATGAAGTTAAAAGATGGTGCTCATTTCTAGGGGAAATGATATACTTTCAAAGACTGGCCATAATAAAGGAGTTTGTATAGCAATAAACTATGCTGCTACAGAACCGCTTCATGAAGTTAAAAGATGGTGCTCATTTCTAGGGGAAATGATAAACTTTCAAAGACTGGCCATAATAAAGGAGTTTGTATAGCATCAAACTATGCTGCTACAGAACCACTTGATGAAGTTAAAAGATGGTGCTCATTTCTAGGGGAAATGATAAACTTTCAAAGACTGGCCATAATAAAGGAGTTTGTATAGCATCAAACTATGCTGCTACAGAACTGCTTGATGAAGTTAAAAGATGGTGTTCATTTCTAGGGGAAATGATAAACTTTCAAAGACTGGCCATAATAAATGAGTTTGTATAGCATCAAACTATGCTGCTACAGAACCACTTGATGAAGTTAAAAGATGGTGCTCATTTCTAGGGGAAATGATAAACTTTCAAAGACTGGCCATAATAAAGGAGTTCGTATAGCATCAAACTATGCTGCTACAGAACCACTTGATGAAGTTAAAAGATGGTGCTCATTTCTAGCGGAAATGATAAACTTTCAAAGACTGGCCATAATAAAGGAGTTTGTATAGCATCAAACTATGCTGCTACAGAACCGCTTGATGAAGTTAAAAGATGGTGCTCATTTCTAGGGGAAATGATAAACTTTCAAAGACTGGCCATAATAAAGGAGTTTGTATAGCATCAAACTATGCTGCTACAGAACCGCTTGATGAAGTTAAAAGATGGTGCTCATTTCTAGCTGAAATGATAAACTTTCAAAGACTGGCCATAATAAAGGAGTTTGTATAGCATCAAACTATGCTGCTACAGAACCGCTTGATGACGTTAAAAGATGGTGCTCATTTCTAGGGGAAATGATAAACTTTCAAAGACTGGCCATAATAAAGGAGTTTGTATAGCAATAAACTATGCTGCTACAGAACCGCTTGATGAAGTTAAAAGATGGTGCTCATTTCTAGGGGAAATGATAAACTTTCAAAGACTGGCCATAATAAAGGAGTTTGTATAGCATCAAACTATGCTGCTACAGAACCGCTTGATGAAGTTAAAAGATGGTGCTCATTTCTAGGGGAAATGATAAACTTTCAAAGACTGGTCATAATAAAGGAGTTTGTATAGCATCAAACTATGCTGCTACAGAACCCCTTAATGAAGTTAAAAGATGGTGCTCATTTCTAGGGGAAATGATAAACTTTCAAAGACTGGCCATAATAAAGGAGTTTGTATAGCATCAAACTATGCTGCTACAGAACCACTTGATGAAGTTAAAAGATGGTGCTCATTTCTAGGGGAAATGATAAACTTTCAAAGACTGGCCATATTAAAGGAGTTTGTATAGCATCAAACTATGCTGCTACAGAACCCCTTAATGAAGTTAAAAGATGGTGCTCATTTCTAGGGGAAATGATAAACTTTCAAAGACTGGCCATAATAAAGGAGTTTGTATAGCAATAAACTATGCTGCTACAGAACCGCTTGATGAAGTTAAAAGTTGGTGCTCATTTCTAGGGGAAATGATAAACTTTCAAAGACTGGACATAATAAAGGAGTTTGTATAGCATCAAACTATGCTGCTACAGAACCGCTTGATGAAGTTAAAAGATGGTGCTCATTTCTAGGGGAAATGATAAACTTTCAAAGACTGGACATAATAAAGGAATTTGTATAGCATCAAACTATGCTGCTACAGAACCCCTTAATTAAGTTAAAAGATGGTGCTCATTTCTAGTGGAAATGATAAACTTTCAAAGACTGGCCATAATAAAGGAGTTTGTATAGCATCAAACGATGCTGCTACAGAACCGCTTGATGAAGTTAAAAGATGGTGCTCATTTCTAGGGGAAATGATAAACTTTCAAAGACTGGCTATAATAAAGGAGTTTGTATAGCATCAAACTATGCTGCTACAGAACTGCTTGATGAAGTTAAAAGATGGTGCTCATTTCTAGTGGAAATGATAAACTTTCAAAGACTGGCCACAATAAAGGAGTTTGTATAGCATCAAACTATGCTGCTACAGAACCCCTTAATTAAGTTAAAAGATGGTGCTCATTTCTAGGGGAAATGATAAACTTTCAAAGACTGGCCATAATAAAGGAGTTTGTATAGCATCAAACTATGCTGCTACAGAACCGCTTGATGAAGTTAAAAGATGGTGCTCATTTCTAGGGGAAATGATAAACTTTCAAAGACTGGCCATAATAAAGGAGTTTGTATAGCATCAAACTATGCTGCTACAGAACCGCTTGATGAAGTTAAAAGATGGTTCTCATTTCTAGGGGAAATGATAAACTTTCAAAGACTGGCCATAATAAAGGACTTTGTATAGCAATAAACTATGCTGCTACAGAACCCCTTAATGAAGTTAAAAGATGGTGCTCATTTCTAGGGGAAATGATAAACTTTCAAAGACTGGCCATAATAAAGGAGTTTGTATAGCATCAAACTATGCTACTACAGAACCGCTTGATGAAGTTAAAAGATGGTGCTCAATTCTAGCGGAAATGATAAACTTTCAAAGACTGGCCATAATAAAGGAGTTTGTATAGCATCAAACTATGCTGCTACAGAACCGCTTGATGAAGTTAAAAGATGGTGCTCATTTCTAGGGGAAATGATAAACTTTCAAAGACTAGCCATAATAAAGGAGTTTGTATAGCATCAAACTATGCTGCTACAGAACCGCTTGATGAAGTTAAAAGATGGTGCTCATTTCTAGGGGAAATGATAAACTTTCAAAGACTGGCCATAATAAAGGAGTTTGTATAGCATCAAACTATGCTGCTACAGAACCGCTTGATGAAGTTAAAAGATGGTGCTCATTTCTAGCTGAAATGATAAACTTTCAAAGACTGGCCATAATAAAGGAGTTTGTATAGCATCAAACTATGCTGCTACAGAACCGCTTGATGACGTTAAAAGATGGTGCTCATTTCTAGGGGAAATGATAAACTTTCGAAGACTGGCCATAATAAAGGAGTTTGTATAGCAATAAACTATGCTGCTACAGAACCGCTTGATGAAGTTAAAAGATAATGCTCATTTCTAGGGGAAATGATAAACTTTCAAAGACTGGCCATAATAAAGGAGTTTGTATAGCATCAAACTATGCTGCTACAGAACCGCTTGATGAAGTTAAAAGATGGTGCTCATTTCTAGGGGAAATGATAAACTTTCAAAGACTGGCCATAATAAAGGGGTTTGTATAGCATCAAACTATGCTGCTACAGAACCACTTGATGAAGTTAAAAGATGGTGCTCATTTCTAGGGGAAATGATAAACTTTCAAAGACTGGCCATAATAAAGGAGTTTGTATAGCATCAAACTATGCTGCTACAGAACCCCTTAATGAAGTTAAAAGATGGTGCTCATTTCTAGGGGAAATGATAAACTTTCAAAGACTGGCCATAATAAAGGAGTTTGTATAGCAATAAACTATGCTGCTACAGAACCGCTTGATGAAGTTAAAAGATGGTGCTCATTTCTAGGGGAAATGATAAACTTTCAAAGACTGGACATAATAAAGGAGTTTGTATAGCATCAAACTATGCTGCTACAGAACCGCTTGATGAAGTTAAAAGATGGTGCTCATTTCTAGGGGAAATGATAAACTTTCAAAGACTGGCCATAATAAAGGAGTTTGTATAGCATCAAACTATGCTGCTACAGAACCCCTTAATGAAGTTAAAAGATGGTGCTCATTTCTAGGGGAAATGATAAACTTTTAAAGACTGGCCATAATAAAGGAGTTTGTATAGCATCAAACTATGCTGCTACAGAACCGCTTGATGAAGTTAAAAGATGGTGCTCATTTCTAGGGGAAATGATAAACTTTCAAAGACTGGCCATAATAAAGGAGTTTGTATAGCATCAAACTATGCTGCTACAGAACCACTTGATGAAGTTAAAAGATGGTGCTCATTTCTAGGGGAAATGATAAACTTTCAAAGACTGGCCATAATAAAGGAGTTTGTATAGCAATAAACTATGCTGCTACAGAACCGCTTGATGAAGTTAAAAGATGGTGCTCATTTCTAGGGGAAATGATAAACTTTCAAAGACTGGCCATAATAAAGGAGTTTGTATAGCATCAAACTATGCTGCTACAGAACCACTTGATGAAGTTAAAAGATGGTGCTCATTTTTAGGGGAAATGATAAACTTTCAAAGACTGGCCATAATAAAGGAGTTTGTATAGCATCAAACTATGCTGCTACAGAACCGCTTGATGAAGTTAAAAGATGGTGCTAATTTCTAGGGAAAATGATAAACTTTCAAAGACTGGCCATAATAAAGGAGTTTGTATAGCATCAAACTATGCTGCTACAGAACCACTTGATGAAGTTAAAAGATGGTGTTCATTTCTAGGGGAAATGATAAACTTTCAAAGACTGGCCATAATAAAGGAGTTTGTATAGCATCAAACTATGCTGCTACAGAACCACTTGATGAATTTAAAAGATGGTGCTCATTTCTAGGGGAAATGATAAACTTTCAAAGACTGGCCATAATAAAGGAGTTTGTATAGCATCAAACTATGCTACTACAGAACCGCTTGATGAAGTTAAAAGATGGTGCTCATTTCTAGCGGAAATGATAAACTTTCAAAGACTGGCCATAATAAAGGAGTTTGTATAGCATCAAACTATGCTGCTACAGAACCGCTTGATGAAGTTAAAAGATGGTGCTCATTTCTAGGGGAAATGATAAACTTTCAAAGACTGGCCATAATAAAGGAGTTTGTATAGCATCAAACTATGCTGCTACAGAACCGCTTGATGACGTTAAAAGATGGTGCTCATTTCTAGGGGAAATGATAAACTTTCAAAGACTGGCCATAATAAAGGAGTTTGTATAGCAATAAACTATGCTGCTACAGAACCGCTTGATGAAGTTAAAAGATGGTGCTCATTTCTAGGGGAAATGATAAACTTTCAAAGACTGGCCATAATAAAGGAGTTTGTATAGCATCAAACTATGCTGCTACAGAACCGATTGATGAAGTTAAAAGATGGTGCTCATTTCTAGGGGAAATGATAAACTTTCAAAGACTGGTCATAATAAAGGAGTTTGTATAGCATCAAACTATGCTGCTACAGAACCCCTTAATGAAGTTAAAAGATGGTGCTCATTTCTAGGGGAAATGATAAACTTTCAAAGACTGGCCATAATAAAGGAGTTTGTATAGCATCAAACTATGCTGCTACAGAACCACTTGATGAAGTTAAAAGATGGTGCTCATTTCTAGGGGAAATGATAAACTTTCAAAGACTGGCCATAATAAAGGAGTTTGTATAGCATCAAACTATGCTGCTACCGAACCCCTTAATGAAGTTAAAAGATGGTGCTCATTTCTAGGGGAAATGATAAACTTTCAAAGACTGGCCATAATAAAGGAGTTTGTATAGCAATAAACTATGCTGCTACAGAACCGCTTGATGAAGTTAAAAGTTGGTGCTCATTTCTAGGGGAAATTATAAACTTTCAAAGACTGGACATAATAAAGGAGTTTGTATAGCATCAAACTATGCTGCTACAGAACCGCTTGATGAAGTTAAAAGATGGTGCTCATTTCTAGGGGAAATGATAAACTTTCAAAGACTGGACATAATAAAGGAGTTTGTATAGCATCAAACTATGCTGCTACAACACCACTTGATGAAGTTAAAAGATGGTGCTCATTTCTAGGGGAAGTGATAAACTTTCAAAGACTGGCCACAATAAAGGAGTTTGTATAGCATCAAACTATGGTGCTACAGAACCGCTTGATGAAGTTAAAAGATGGTGCTCATTTCTAGGGGAAATGATAAACTTTCAAAGACTGGACATAATAAAGGAGTTTGTATAGCATCAAACTATGCTGCTACAGAACCCCTTAATTAAGTTAAAAGATGGTGCTCATTTCTAGGGGAAATGATAAACTTTCAAAGACTGGCCATAATAAAGGAGTTTGTATAGCATCAAACTATGCTGCTACAGAACCGCTTGATGAAGTTAAAAGATGGTGCTCATTTCTAGGGGAAATGATAAACTTTCAAAGACTGGCCATAATAAAGGAGTTTGTATAGCATCAAACTATGCTGCTACAGAACCGCTTGATGAAGTTAAAAGATGGTTCTCATTTCTAGGGGAAATGATAAACTTTCAAAGACTGGCCATAATAAAGGACTTTGTATAGCAATAAACTATGCTGCTACAGAACCCCTTAATGAAGTTAAAAGATGGTGCTCATTTCTAGGGGAAATGATAAACTTTCAAAGACTGGCCATAATAAAGGAGTTTGTATAGCATCAAACTATGCTACTACAGAACCGCTTGATGAAGTTAAAAGATGGTGCTCAATTCTAGCGGAAATGATAAACTTTCAAAGACTGGCCATAATAAAGGAGTTTGTATAGCATCAAACTATGCTGCTACAGAACCGCTTGATGAAGTTAAAAGATGGTGCTCATTTCTAGGGGAAATGATAAACTTTCAAAGACTAGCCATAATAAAGGAGTTTGTATAGCATCAAACTATGCTGCTACAGAACCGCTTGATGAAGTTAAAAGATGGTGCTCATTTCTAGGGGAAATGATAAACTTTCAAAGACTGGCCATAATAAAGGAGTTTGTATAGCATCAAACTATGCTGCTACAGAACCGCTTGATGAAGTTAAAAGATGGTGCTCATTTCTAGCTGAAATGATAAACTTTCAAAGACTGGCCATAATAAAGGAGTTTGTATAGCATCAAACTATGCTGCTACAGAACCGCTTGATGACGTTAAAAGATGGTGCTCATTTCTAGGGGAAATGATAAACTTTCGAAGACTGGCCATAATAAAGGAGTTTGTATAGCAATAAACTATGCTGCTACAGAACCGCTTGATGAAGTTAAAAGATAATGCTCATTTCTAGGGGAAATGATAAACTTTCAAAGACTGGCCATAATAAAGGAGTTTGTATAGCATCAAACTATGCTGCTACAGAACCGCTTGATGAAGTTAAAAGATGGTGCTCATTTCTAGGGGAAATGATAAACTTTCAAAGACTGGTCATAATAAAGGAGTTTGTATAGCATCAAACTATGCTGCTACAGAACCCCTTAATGAAGTTAAAAGATGGTGCTCATTTCTAGGGGAAATGATAAACTTTCAAAGACTGGCCATAATAAAGGAGTTTGTATAGCATCAAACTATGCTGCTACAGAACCACTTGATGAAGTTAAAAGATGGTGCTCATTTCTAGGGGAAATGATAAACTTTCAAAGACTGGCCATAATAAAGGAGTTTGTATAGCATCAAACTATGCTGCTACAGAACCCCTTAATGAAGTTAAAAGATGGTGCTCATTTCTAGGGGAAATGATAAACTTTCAAAGACTGGCCATAATAAAGGAGTTTGTATAGCAATAAACTATGCTGCTACAGAACCGCTTGATGAAGTTAAAAGTTGGTGCTCATTTCTAGGGGAAATGATAAACTTTCAAAGACTGGACATAATAAAGGAGTTTGTATAGCATCAAACTATGCTGCTACAGAACCGCTTGATGAAGTTAAAAGATGGTGCTCATTTCTAGGGGAAATGATAAACTTTCAAAGACTGGCCATAATAAAGGAGTTTGTATAGCATCAAACTATGCTGCTACAGAACCCCTTAATGAAGTTAAAAGATGGTGCTCATTTCTAGGGGAAATGATAAACTTTTAAAGACTGGCCATAATAAAGGAGTTTGTATAGCATCAAACTATGCTGCTACAGAACCGCTTGATGAAGTTAAAAGATGGTGCTCATTTCTAGGGGAAATGATAAACTTTCAAAGACTGGCCATAATAAAGGAGTTTGTATAGCATCAAACTATGCTGCTACAGAACCACTTGATGAAGTTAAAAGATGGTGCTCATTTCTAGGGGAAATGATAAACTTTCAAAGACTGGCCATAATAAAGGAGTTTGTATAGCAATAAACTATGCTGCTACAGAACCGCTTGATGAAGTTAAAAGATGGTGCTCATTTCTAGGGGAAATGATAAACTTTCAAAGACTGGCCCTAATAAAGGAGTTTGTATAGCATCAAACTATGCTGCTACAGAACCACTTGATGAAGTTAAAAGATGGTGCTCATTTTTAGGGGAAATGATAAACTTTCAAAGACTGGCCATAATAAAGGAGTTTGTATAGCATCAAACTATGCTGCTACAGAACCGCTTGATGAAGTTAAAAGATGGTGCTCATTTCTAGGGGAAATGATAAACTTTCAAAGACTGGCCATAATAAAGGAGTTTGTATAGCATCAAACTATGCTGCTACAGAACCACTTGATGAAGTTAAAAGATGGTGTTCATTTCTAGGGGAAATGATAAACTTTCAAAGACTGGCCATAATAAAGGAGTTTGTATAGCATCAAACTATGCTGCTACAGAACCACTTGATGAATTTAAAAGATGGTGCTCATTTCTAGGGGAAATGATAAACTTTCAAAGACTGGCCATAATAAAGGAGTTTGTATAGCATCAAACTATGCTACTACAGAACCGCTTGATGAAGTTAAAAGATGGTGCTCATTTCTAGCGGAAATGATAAACTTTCAAAGACTGGCCATAATAAAGGAGTTTGTATAGCATCAAACTATGCTGCTACAGAACCGCTTGATGAAGTTAAAAGATGGTGCTCATTTCTAGGGGAAATGATAAACTTTCAAAGACTGGCCATAATAAAGGAGTTTGTATAGCATCAAACTATGCTGCTACAGAACCGCTTGATGAAGTTAAAAGATGGTGCTCATTTCTAGCTAAAATGATAAACTTTCAAAGACTGGCCATAATAAAGGAGTTTGTATAGCATCAAACTATGCTGCTACAGAACCGCTTGATGACGTTAAAAGATGGTGCTCATTTCTAGGGGAAATGATAAACTTTCAAAGACTGGCCATAATAAAGGAGTTTGTATAGCAATAAACTATGCTGCTACAGAACCGCTTGATGAAGTTAAAAGATGGTGCTCATTTCTAGGGGAAATGATAAACTTTCAAAGACTGGCCATAATAAAGGAGTTTGTATAGCATCAAACTATGCTGCTACAGAACCGATTGATGAAGTTAAAAGATGGTGCTCATTTCTAGGGGAAATGATAAACTTTCAAAGACTGGTCATAATAAAGGAGTTTGTATAGCATCAAACTATGCTGCTACAGAACCCCTTAATGAAGTTAAAAGATGGTGCTCATTTCTAGGGGAAATGATAAACTTTCAAAGACTGGCCATAATAAAGGAGTTTGTATAGCATCAAACTATGCTGCTACAGAACCACTTGATGAAGTTAAAAGATGGTGCTCATTTCTAGGGGAAATGATAAACTTTCAAAGACTGGCCATAATAAAGGAGTTTGTATAGCAATAAACTATGCTGCTACAGAACCGCTTGATGAAGTTAAAAGATGGTGCTCATTTCTAGGGGAAATGATAAACTTTCAAAGACTGGCCATAATAAAGGAGTTTGTATAGCATCAAACTATGCTGCTACAGAACCACTTGATGAAGTTAAAAGATGGTGCTCATTTTTAGGGGAAATGATAAACTTTCAAAGACTGGCCATAATAAAGGAGTTTGTATAGCATCAAACTATGCTGCTACAGAACCGCTTGATGAAGTTAAAAGATGGTGCTCATTTCTAGGGGAAATGATAAACTTTCAAAGACTGGCCATAATAAAGGAGTTTGTATAGCATCAAACTATGCTGCTACAGAACCACTTGATGAAGTTAAAAGATGGTGTTCATTTCTAGGGGAAATGATAAACTTTCAAAGACTGGCCATAATAAAGGAGTTTGTATAGCATCAAACTATGCTGCTACAGAACCACTTGATGAATTTAAAAGATGGTGCTCATTTCTAGGGGAAATGATAAACTTTCAAAGACTGGCCATAATAAAGGAGTTTGTATAGCATCAAACTATGCTACTACAGAACCGCTTGATGAAGTTAAAAGATGGTGCTCATTTCTAGCGGAAATGATAAACTTTCAAAGACTGGCCATAATAAAGGAGTTTGTATAGCATCAAACTATGCTGCTACAGAACCGCTTGATGAAGTTAAAAGATGGTGCTCATTTCTAGGGGAAATGATAAACTTTCAAAGACTGGCCATAATAAAGGAGTTTGTATAGCATCAAACTATGCTGCTACAGAACCGCTTGATGAAGTTAAAAGATGGTGCTCATTTCTAGCTAAAATGATAAACTTTCAAAGACTGGCCATAATAAAGGAGTTTGTATAGCATCAAACTATGCTGCTACAGAACCGCTTGATGACGTTAAAAGATGGTGCTCATTTCTAGGGGAAATGATAAACTTTCAAAGACTGGCCATAATAAAGGAGTTTGTATAGCAATAAACTATGCTGCTACAGAACCGCTTGATGAAGTTAAAAGATGGTGCTCATTTCTAGGGGAAATGATAAACTTTCAAAGACTGGCCATAATAAAGGAGTTTGTATAGCATCAAACTATGCTGCTACAGAACCGATTGATGAAGTTAAAAGATGGTGCTCATTTCTAGGGGAAATGATAAACTTTCAAAGACTGGTCATAATAAAGGAGTTTGTATAGCATCAAACTATGCTGCTACAGAACCCCTTAATGAAGTTAAAAGATGGTGCTCATTTCTAGGGGAAATGATAAACTTTCAAAGACTGGCCATAATAAAGGAGTTTGTATAGCATCAAACTATGCTGCTACAGAACCACTTGATGAAGTTAAAAGATGGTGCTCATTTCTAGGGGAAATGATAAACTTTCAAAGACTGGCCATAATAAAGGAGTTTGTATAGCATCAAACTATGCTGCTACAGAACCCCTTAATGAAGTTAAAAGATGGTGCTCATTTCTAGGGGAAATGATAAACTTTCAAAGACTGGCCATAATAAAGGAGTTTGTATAGCAATAAACTATGCTGCTACAGAACCGCTTGATGAAGTTAAAAGTTGGTGCTCATTTCTAGGGGAAATTATAAACTTTCAAAGACTGGACATAATAAAGGAGTTTGTATAGCATCAAACTATGCTGCTACAGAACCGCTTGATGAAGTTAAAAGATGGTGCTCATTTCTAGGGGAAATGATAAACTTTCAAAGACTGGACATAATAAAGGAGTTTGTATAGCATCAAACTATGCTGCTACAACACCACTTGATGAAGTTAAAAGATGGTGCTCATTTCTAGGGGAAGTGATAAACTTTCAAAGACTGGCCATAATAAAGGAGTTTGTATAGCATCAAACTATGCTGCTACAGAACCGCTTGATGAAGTTAAAAGATGGTGCTCATTTCTAGGGGAAATGATAAACTTTCAAAGACTGGACATAATAAAGGAGTTTGTATAGCATCAAACTATGCTGCTACAGAACCCCTTAATTAAGTTAAAAGATGGTGCTCATTTCTAGGGGAAATGATAAACTTTCAAAGACTGGCCATAATAAAGGAGTTTGTATAGCATCAAACTATGCTGCTACAGAACCGCTTGATGAAGTTAAAAGATGGTGCTCATTTCTAGGGGAAATGATAAACTTTCAAAGACTGGCCATAATAAAGGAGTTTGTATAGCATCAAACTATGCTGCTACAGAACCGCTTGATGAAGTTAAAAGATGGTGCTCATTTCTAGGGGAAATGATAAACTTTCAAAGACTGGCTATAATAAAGTAGTTTGTATAGCATCAAACTATGCTGCTACAGAACTGCTTGATGAAGTTAAAAGATGGTGCTCATTTCTAGTGGAAATGATAAACTTTCAAAGACTGGCCACAATAAAGGAGTTTGTATATCATCAAACTATGCTGCTACAGAACCGCTTGATGAAGTTAAAAGATGGTGCTCATTTCTAGGGGAAATGATAAACTTTCAAAGACTGGACATAATAAAGGAGTTTGTATAGCATCAAACTATGCTGCTACAGAACCCCTTAATTAAGTTAAAAGATGGTGCTCATTTCTAGGGGAAATGATAAACTTTCAAAGACTGGCCATAATAAAGGAGTTTGTATAGCATCAAACTATGCTGCTACAGAACCGCTTGATGAAGTTAAAAGATGGTGCTCATTTCTAGGGGAAATGATAAACTTTCAAAGACTGGCCATAATAAAGGAGTTTGTATAGCATCAAACTATGCTGCTACAGAACCGCTTGATGAATTTAAAAGATGGTGCTCATTTCTAGGGGAAATGATAAACTTTCAAAGACTGGCCATAATAAAGGAGTTTGTATAGCATCAAACTATGCTGCTACAGAACCGCTTGATGAAGTTAAAAGATGGTGCTCATTTCTAGGGGAAATGATAAACTTTCAAAGACTGGCCATAATAAAGGACTTTGTATAGCAATAAACTATGCTGCTACAGAACCCCTTAATGAAGTTAAAAGATGGTGCTCATTTCTAGGGGAAATGATAAACTTTCAAAGACTGGCCATAATAAAGGAGTTTGTATAGCATCAAACTATGCTACTACAGAACCGCTTGATGAAGTTAAAAGATGGTGCTCATTTCTAGCGGAAATGATAAACTTTCAAAGACTGGCCATAATAAAGGAGTTTGTATAGCATCAAACTATGCTGCTACAGAACCGCTTGATGAAGTTAAAAGATGGTGCTCATTTCTAGGGGAAATGATAAACTTTCAAAGACTAGCCATAATAAAGGAGTTTGTATAGCATCAAACTATGCTGCTACAGAACCGCTTGATGAAGTTAAAAGATGGTGCTCATTTCTAGGGGAAATGATAAACTTTCAAAGACTGGCCATAATAAAGGAGTTTGTATAGCATCAAACTATGCTGCTACAGAACCGCTTGATGAAGTTAAAAGATGGTGCTCATTTCTAGCTGAAATGATAAACTTTCAAAGACTGGCCATAATAAAGGAGTTTGTATAGCATCAAACTATGCTGCTACAGAACCGCTTGATGACGTTAAAAGATGGTGCTCATTTCTAGGGGAAATGATAAACTTTCAAAGACTGGCCATAATAAAGGAGTTTGTATAGCAATAAACTATGCTGCTACAGAACCGCTTGATGAAGTTAAAAGTTGGTGCTCATTTCTAGGGGAAATGATAAACTTTCAAAGACTGGACATAATAAAGGAGTTTGTATAGCATCAAACTATGCTGCTACAGAACCGCTTGATGAAGTTAAAAGATGGTGCTCAATTCTAGGGGAAATGATAAACTTTCAAAGACTGGCCATAATAAAGGAGTTTGTATAGCATCAAACTATGCTGCTACAGAACCCCTTAATGAAGTTAAAAGATGGTGCTCATTTCTAGGGGAAATGATAAACTTTCAAAGACTGGCCATAATAAAGGAGTTTGTATAGCATCAAACTATGCTGCTACAGAACCGCTTGATGAAGTTAAAAGTTGGTGCTCATTTCTAGGGGAAATGATAAACTTTCAAAGACTGGCCATAATAAAGGAGTTTGTATAGCATCAAACTATGCTGCTACAGAACCACTTGATGAAGTTAAAAGATGGTGCTCATTTCTAGGGGAAATGATAAACTTTCAAAGACTGGCCATAATAAAGGAGTTTGTATAGCAATAAACTATGCTGCTACAGAACCGCTTGATGAAGTTAAAAGATGATGCTCATTTCTAGGGGAAATGATAAACTTTCAAAGACTGGCCATAATAAAGGAGTTTGTATAGCATCAAACTATGCTGCTACAGAACCACTTGTTGAAGTTAAAAGATTGTGCTCATTTCTAGGGGAAATGATAAACTTTCAAAGACTGGCCATAATAAAGGAGTTTGTATAGCATCAAACTATGCTGCTACAGAACCCCTTAATGAAGTTAAAAGATGGTGCTCATTTCTAGGGGAAATGATAAACTTTCAAAGACTGGCCATAATAAAGGAGTTTGTATAGCATCAAACTATGCTGCTACAGAACCGCTTGATGAAGTTAAAAGATGGTGCTCATTTCTAGGGGAAATGAAAACTTTCAAAGACTGGTCATAATAAAGGAGTTTGTATAGCATCAAACTATGCTGCTACAGAACCGCTTGATGAAGTTAAAAGATGGTGCTCATTTCTAGGGGAAATGATAAACTTTCAAAGACTGGCCATAATAAAGGAGTTTGTATAGCATCAAACTATGCTGCTACAGAACCACTTGATGAAGTTAAAAGATGGTGCTCATTTCTAGGGGAAATGATAAACTTTCAAAGACTTGCCATAATAAAGGAGTTTGTATAGCATCAAACTATGCTGCTACAGAACCGCTTGATGAAGTTAAAAGATGGTGCTCATTTCTAGGGGAAATGATAAACTTTCAAAGACTGGCCATAATAAAGGAGTTTGTATAGCATCAAACTATGCTGCTACAGAACCACTTGATGAAGTTAAAAGATGGTTTTCATTTCTAGGGGAAATGATAAACTTTCAAAGACTGGCCATAATAAAGGAGTTTGTATAGCATCAAACTATGCTGCTACAGAACCCCTTAATTAAGTTAAAAGATGGTGCTCATTTCTAGGGGAAATGATAAACTTTCAAAGACTGGCCATAATAAAGGAGTTTGTATAGCATCAAACTATGCTGCTACAGAACCGCTTGATGAAGTTAAAAGATGGTGCTCATTTCTAGGGGAAATGATAAACTTTCAAAGACTAGCCATAATAAAGGAGTATAATGGAGCATTTGGAGGGATAGTTAGTTACCATGATGTGTTAGTTACATTGTACCGCATAGACTTCAGAGTGAAACGGTACTATTTTAATATTATTTTCCTCATAATGCGCTGTCAATGGCAGTAATTTCATTGACAGTGTCAATGTGCACTGTCAATGCTTGGTTGTTATGTCGCTGCCGTTTAGAACAACTACAACTACCAAAAAACCTATGCCTCTGATTGTATAAGTGTGATGAACAAGTTTCTTTAGTTCCAGATAGATATTGCTTCGTTGCATTTCACAGAAAAGATACATAATCTAAATGCATGAAAAGATAACTGTGTTTTATGAACAGTTTTACAAATGCATTTATTTGAGCCTTTTATTCTCTTAATGACGTCTTTTTACATGTAAAAATTGCATTTATATATATATATATATATATATATATATATATATATATATATATATATATATATATATATGAAGTTAATATATTACTATTTTTGAGTAATTTTATCCACCGTTAAGTGCAATAATTTTACCTTGAGTGATGAGGCACCTTTCGGTCTTTGACCATTGTCGAATCACTCACATGGTGATTGTTCGACTCACACAGTCGAATGTTGAGTGATTCGACAATGGTCAAAGACCGAAAGGTGCCTCATCACTCAAGGTAAAATTATTGCACTTAACGGTGGATAAAATTACTCAAAAATAGTAATATATTAACTTCATAAAGTCAGTGCAACGGAAAAACAATGGATAATATTAAATATCAAGAATATATATATATATATATATATATATATATATATATATATATATGAAAGCATAAAAATGGAATATGTATTATTATCCCTTCGATGACCCTTTCCAGACCCAAGTTGCCCTGACATCATAAACTTATTGTATTTATAAACCTAGTATAATATGTAGAACATTTTTCTGTTCATCTTGATGTAAATAAACAGGAAATCACACATTTTTTTAGCCAAACATTCTTTGGTAGGTTAAACCAACCCTTGAAAGGGTTAATATTTATTTAATTCTATTACTAATAAATTAAACTAATTATAATATTAATTCAATTAATATGTTGAAGAAATAGTAAATATAAGAACACAAGTAATATAGCGTACAAAATACAAGAATCAGTACATTTAAGAATACAAAACGTCCTCGAGGTTATTACAAGTAACATAATCTACCTACGCATGCAGACACAGAAAGTATATATATTTAGAAATAGAATTTGAACATTATTTAAATATATTCTTCAAATAATATCTAAGTGAAAAGAAAACAGCTATTACCATCTACCTACCGTCATATTTGGCTTTGACGTTATAGTCTAACAATCCTGCCTTATGTTGATATAGAGACGAAGAAATTAAATTTAGTTGAAAAAAGTTACAACTATTCTTTGAGCTTAGCTTGTGAGGTTATGTTAAAACAAATAAAAGACATACACAAGACTCACAAATTATTCATTTATTTACTCAAACCCGTTTCACTGACAAAGTCATCATCATCAGTGAGTGTTGCTACTACAAACTCTAAGTTGTAAGTTGTAAGTTAGAGTTTGTAGTAGCAACACTCACTGATGATGATGACGACTTTGTCATTGAAACTCGTTTGAGTAAATAAATGATTAATTTGTGAGTCTTTTTGTATGTCTTTTATTTGTTTTGAAATAGGTTAATACACGAATTAAACAAGCCATTGTCGACAGATTTTAGTCTTCTAAGCTCAGACCATCTGAATTTATTGTTCTTTACTATTATTTTTCGAAAATATTTTATTTAAAAAAATTTTATTTGCAATGTTAATCTTAATAAAATAAGCATTATTGTGAAATATTTGTTGAATCCTTTGTTTCTACAAAATTCAAGGTAAACTAACAAAGATAGTAAAGCAAGGTATCCACGTATAACGCTCTGATACGCCTGTACATAACTCCATGTAAAGAGATATTTTCTCTTGTTTTGTTTGTATTTACAAGAGATATACTTTATTTGAAGGCAAACTCAGATAGCCTCGACAAAGTAATCTATCCTCTAACCTCAGGGGTTTAAATTTTAAAACCGCTGAAATTCGCTAAAATCACTCGCTCTTTCTCGTTTGTTAAACAAGGGATTCAATTTATACAAATGGAAGATTCTTTAACAAAGACCCTCAGGGAAATGTGCTCTTTACTCGAGATGAACAAGGATTCAAGCTTTTAACTGACGCATGAAGTATAATACTTTCTATCCCACTTCCGTGGTTATTACGATAAGAGTGTGGTTGCATTATGCTATCACGCTAGGCTTAATAAAGGTATTTCTGATCAGTACTTGTAGTCAATATTTTTGTAATATAAACAATTTTGCAATACTTCTCCTTCTCTTGTTAAACTCTTATTAAACACCAAATGTTTTATATTAAATGAAAGTTATTTACTCACTGCTACTACTGAGTCGATGCTGGGCTTAATTGTGAGGTTTTTTGTTTTGCATACTGTATCATTGGCAATGACATAAGGTATAGTTTAAATGTATGAAATGTGTGGACTAATTTGTCAACATCATGTATAGTAGTAGGCAGGTCATTATGCAGGTTTTGGTGGCTTGTAATAAAGTTATTTACTCACTGCTACTACTGAGTCGATGCTGAGCTTAATTATGAGGTTTTTGTTTTGCATACTGTATCATTGGCAATGACATAAGGTATAGTTTAAATGTATGAAATGTGAGGTCTAATTTGTCAACATCATGTATAGTAGTAGGCAGGTCATTATGCAGGTTTTGGTGGCTTGTAATAAAGTTATTTACTCACTGCTACTACTGAGTCTGTTTTGAGCATGTTATATTTATGCAATCTGTTTTGTGACATCATATAAGTAAACCTGTTACACCTATATTTTGTTATTCTACCAGTTATCTTAGAGCGTCTATGATGTGTCAGTCCAGAAGTAGGGGTCAGTGCACAATTAATCGATTTATGCCCATGATGGACCAGTCCATAAGTAATCGATTTATACCAATGATGGGTCAGTCCACAAGTAATAGTTTTATACCAATGATGGGTCAGTTCACAAGTAATCGCTTTATGCCAATGGTGGGCCAGTCAACAAGTCATCGTTTTATGCCAATGATGGGTCAGTCCTCAAGTAATCGCTTTATGCCAATGATGCGTCAGTCCTCAAGTAATCGCTTTATGCCAATGATGGGTCAGTCCTCAAGTAATCGCTTTATGCCAATGATGGGTCAGTCCTCAAATAATCGCTTTATGACAATGGTGGGCCAGTCAACAAGTAATCGTTTTATGCCAATGATGGGTCAGTCCTCAAGTAATCGCTTTATGCCAATGATGGGTCAGTCCTCAAGTAATCGTTTTATGCCAATGATGGGTCAGTCCTCAAGTAATCGCTTTATGCCAATGGTGGGCCAGTCAACAAGTAATCGTTTTATGCCAATGATGGGTCAGTCCTCAAGTAATCGCTTTATGCCAATGATGGGCCAGTCCTCAAGTAATCGTTTTTTACCAATGATGGGTCAGTCCACAAGTAATCGCTTTATGAAAAAGATGGGCCAGTCCTCAAGTAATCGTTTTATACCAATGATGGGTCAGTCCTCAAGTAATCGTTTTATACCAATGATGGGTCAGTCAACAAGTAATCGTTTTATACCAATGATGGGTCAGTCCTCAAGTAATCGCTTTATGCCAATGATGGGTCAGTCCTCAAGTAATCGCTTTATGCCAACGATGGGCCAGTCCTCAAGTAATCGTTTTATACCAATGATGGGTCAGTCCACAAGTAATCGCTTTATGCCAATGATGGGTCAGTCCTCAAGTAATCGTTTTATACCAATGATGGGTCAGTCCACAAGTAATCGTTTTATGCCAATGATGGGTCAGTCCTCAAGTAATCGCTTTATGCCAATGATGGGTCAGTCCACAAGTAATCGTTTTATGCCAATGATGGGTCAGTCCTCAAGTAATCGCTTTATGCCAATGATGCGTCAGTCCTCAAGTAATCGCTTTATGCCAATGATGGGTCAGTCCTCAAGTAATCGCTTTATGCCAATGATGGGTCAGTCCTCAAGTAATCGCTTTATGACAATGGTGGGCCAGTCAACAAGTAATCGTTTTATGCCAATGATGGGTCAGTCCTCAAGTAATCGCTTTATGCCAATGATGGGTCAGTCCTCAAGTAATCGTTTTATGCCAATGATGGGTCAGTCCTCAAGTAATCGCTTTATGCCAATGGTGGGCCAGTCAACAAGTAATCGTTTTATGCCAATGATGGGTCAGTCCTCAAGTAATCGCTTTATGCCAATGATGGGCCAGTCCTCAAGTAATTGCTTTATGCCAATGATGGGCCAGTCCTCAAGTAATCGTTTTATACCAATGATGGGTCAGTCCACAAGTAATCGCTTTATGCCAATGATGGGCCAGTCCTCAAGTAATCGTTTTATACCAATGATGGGTCAGTCCTCAAGTAATCGTTTTATACCAATGATGGGTCAGTCCTCAAGTAATCGCTTTATGCCAATGATGGGTCAGTCCTCAAGTAATCGCTTTATGCCAATGATGGGCCAGTCCTCAAGTAATCGTTTTATACCAATGATGGGTCAGTCCACAAGTAATCGCTTTATGCCAATGGAGGGCCAGTCCTCAAGTAATCGCTTTATGCCAATGGTGGGCCAGTCAACAAGTAATCGTTTTATGCCAATGATGGGTCAGTCCTCAAGTAATCGCTTTATGCCAATAATGGGTCAGTCCTCAAGTAATCGCTTTATGCCAATGATGGGCCAGTCCTCAAGTAATCGTTTTATACCAATGATGGGTCAGTCCACAAGTAATCGCTTTATGCCAATGATGGGCCAGTCCTCAAGTAATCGCTTTATGCCAATGATGGGTCAGTCCTCAAGTAATCGCTTTATGCCAATGATGGGCCAGTCCTCAAGTAATCGTTTTATACCAATGATGGGTCAGTCCACAAGTAATCGTTTTATGCCAATGATGGGTCAGTCCACAAGTAATAAATTTATATTAATGATGCGTCAATCTATAATTAAAGATATTGCACTAATGATGTGTCAGTTCAGAAGTAATGTATTGCTCAAATATTATGTTCCTCTATAGGTAAACGGATTTCGTTTTAAGACTATAATATTTTATCAACGAATGAATTGTAGTATTACAACACTTATTAATGCGTATGCATTAATAAAAAAACATTACATCAATTAAGCAGTAATTTATAAACAAGTGACTGTGGGAATTTTGTAAGTATCTAAAACTCTTAAAACATATCTACAATGCAAATTATAATATAACTAAACATATATATTTTCTATATACATTACTTTGAAAGTGGCAAGTTTTCCTAGTTTCTATTCGTAAAAAAAGTAGTTCTAAGTTTAAATGAACTGAGTTTAAATATCTTCTGAGATATGTTATATTATTAATAAATATTTTCTGCACTGTTCCATTTAAAATAACGTAAGATAAGAATGTAGGAAACAGATCTGGACATAGGCCTATCTTTCATGACAAAGTGGAAGTTCTCTAATGTCGCAGCACATCTGCAGCGCAGATAGCATCACGTAAGGAAAGTTTTCTCTTGTTTGTATTTACAACACGAAATATGCGTTATTTGACTGTAAGCTCGTCGAAACAATCCATCCTCCGTTGACCAAGGGAAATAACAAAATTCCCTAGCTGTCTCAATTTTAAAGCCGTCGCTTTTCGGTAAAATATTCAGCTGATTCTTCCTGGTAAAATAAATTATTAAATTTTAAGTAAACGTTCTCGTTTATTTACCAGAATGCCTACCTTTTCTTACTTCAAATGTTTACAGCATATCTTCTTAATATCTACTTTCCTTTACTCCCTTCCTTCCTTTACTGCCTCCATTCCTTTACTGCCTAGATTCTCTAACTAACTATCTTTATTACTGCCTTCCTTTTGTTATTGCCTTTCCTACATTCCCATTCTGCCTATCTTCTCCTACACTCTTACTTCCATTACTGCCTACCTTTCCTTATTTCTTATCTTCCTTTACTGCTTACCATCCCGTTCTGTCTGTCTTCCCATACAGTCTACCTTCCTTTACAGCCTACCTCTCCTTATTGCCTACCTTCCCTCACCGCTTATTTTTCATTACAGCCTTCTTTCTCATTCCCTTTCCTATATTTCCTTACTGCCTATCTTCCCTTACACCATATCTTTCCTTATTGCCTAACTTCCCACTCTGCCTATCTTCCCCTACACCTGCTGGGGGTTACCCCGATGAGCATCTCACCTCTGTTGAGGAAGTCAAAGACTGATTTAATCAGATAACAAATGGAACCGCGGAAATCTTGCGTATGAAACGATTGAAGATGAAAGGTGATGAAAGTGAAAAGTGACAAGGATCCAGCCTTGCAACTCACTGTTCCGCCCACTCGGGAATACCGCTTCCAGCTATGAAACCTCTACCCCCACGAATCCAACCTCAAACTCGTGACTCGTGTTCCGGGTGACTAGTGTCACTCCCTAGACGAGGTGCTTAGTGCCACGACCCATGGTATTAGTATGCAAGAGTCTGCGACCCTACTATAAGGCCTAGGCTGGACGAGACAAGATCCACAAATGACAGCGGTTCGATCGCTTTTCCAGTACTATTCAGCACCAGTAGAACTACCAGGTTTCCGTACCTCTATACCCTGCCTGGTTAGTTCGGTCCAGATAGTGCAATCAGATCTTTATCCACTTTCGGGTGGCCTTACCCAAAGACCGGACCCCCAGACTGGGTAACCTCCCCGTTAGACCTTGAAAGCTGTCTTCCCTTACAGCATACCTTTCCTTACTTCTATCCATGAAGACAGTAAAGGAATTACAGTCGTTCTTAAACTGACTTTGCCAAGTAGGAAAATACTAATTGATATTTAGTAGGCAGAAGTGTTAATATTAAAAAATATATATAAACCACAGTTAGTTGTAACGGTCTAGGGTGAATACGCGATGAATGCCGCGCCTTTGTAATTATATTTATATGCTTAAATTTACTGCAAACAATGAAGCTACTTATAACGGTTCAGCGTAAATGGGAGTTGTTAATTAAATCTTGCGTGTGTGTTATTATTTCCATTATTAAATTAGAAATGCATTATAAACTATCTCCTATTTAAAACAATGTATATTGTCGGGTGTGCATAGTTTACCAGTTACAGTGAGTGTTTTCATAATTCCTTCCCGTTCTATCGAGTAAGGCTGTAAATAAAAATATAATTATGAATTGCTTGTACGACCTACCAAGAACGGAATAAAGATTGGATAAGCGTAAGCTAGGCGTTGGTGTTTATCATCAGACACTTTGAAACAATTGCCCAGGTTGTGGGTTTTCTTATCTGAACAAAAACATGCATCAGATTGTTAACATCACGTTCTGGAAATAAAAGTGTCAAGGCGCGACGATGAGATCATACAGGCGGTGTATTAGCCGAGTGGGACGGGAGAATGCGTTGTTTGAAGCGTGTATTTATCATTCAGAACGCTACGTACGTGAACTAATGCCTAGCCTATATACGATTACATTAAGAACCTGTTCCTTGTAATGCGTATTTATGCTATGATATACATAAATAATCTGGGTAAAATCTTTTGCATATCTAATTTTATTTACTTTTTGCGCAATACCACTGTTTCGCGAAGGTATCTGAAAGATCTGCAAGGTAGATTGTTCCACCTCGTCCATGTTACTCCTACTTTCTGAACATTAATACGATTCTGCATTTAAAAAGAAAAAGTTTCGAAAAATCTGTCAAGGCAGCAACAAACTCTATAAATAAATATAAATGGCTATCTGAGAAACTTTAGGCTACACTATATTAAACTAATTAACTACAAACTTATAATTTAAGTACATTATGAAAAACCCATTGAGATACTGACGTCGTATCTAGTGTGATCGAAACGTTTTGTGTAAACGTTTCTCAAATTAACTTTAAATAATACCTTCAGCAAATTGTTCCTCAATGAACTTCATCGTAAAACAACTGTTACAAATATTTAAAATAAACAAGATGTTTAATAAAAGTAATTCTTATGGACGTACCAAATATAAAAAATAAGTAATATGTTGAGAAATTAAGATTTTATTAAACTATAACGAAACGCTAAAACTGTAACACTCTTAACTTGGTTTAGGAGTTTTCTCGTCTTGACCAGCCATTGTAGTACATTTTTCATTGCTGCACTTGCTTGCGTGTAAAATCTGTGAAGCAACAGGTATATGGTGAGTAAATTGCATATCTTTTAGATAGAACACAACCAAACTTATAGAGTAATTATAAAATACAATTACATAACTGAAATAGTAATAAAGAGGAAGACGCCAGCAAGAAGCAAGGGTGTTAACGTATAATTGTAGCGGAAGAAGGTAGATTTTTATAATAAAGATTTTTTTAAACCGATTTATCTGGTATTGGGAAGGAAATAAAACTGGCTGACGACTGTCTGAACACTGGAATTAATTAAGAAAAAACACGCCTTTCAAAATTCAGAATTAAATAGTACTAATCTGTTATTAATGCAGGTTTGTGAACTTAACCTTCCTATGGTCCTCGAAACCAAAAGTCAATTATTAGCCTACACATATACATCTACTAATAAATAAACATTTAGTAGCACTTATTTTTTGTCTAATTGTGGGCAGCCCTTCTTTCCGTAACAAGTTGAAGATGAAAACAATTAATATGAAGCGCTACTCTAAATAAACATGATTATAGAACATTAAATGTTTAGTAAGAAGAATTTATGCAAAGATGAGTTACTAATTTATAATAGATTTATCGACAAACATTTATAGTATGTGATCTAAACAAACGTAAAATAGGTAACATTTGTTAAAACAATAAATTTTAAGAATATGGCATTAAATATGATATGGAGACGAATTGTTGAAAAATTAGAAGTACTATATTAAAGATTCGAAAACGGCCGCAGCCTCGTGGGCTAATGATTGTGTTATTAACTGACTTTTAAATTTAAAGTATATTTTATAGTTAATAATAATTGACAGTGTGAAGAAAAGCTTCTTAAGCGCTTCTCCCCTAAATTTGACTTAAGTGCTTCTCCCTGAAATTTGACTTAAGCGCTTCTTACAGAAATTTGACTTAAGCGCTTCTGCCTGAAATTTGACTTGAGTACTTATCCCTTAAATTTGATTTGAGCGTTTCTCCCTGAAATTTGACTCAGGTGCTTATCCCTTAAATTTGACTTAAGCGCTTCTCCCTGGAATTTGACTTGAGCGCTTCTCCATGAAATTTGACTTCAGCGCTTCTCCCTGAAATTTGACTTGAGCGTTTCTCCCTGAAATTGGGCTTAAGTACTTATCCCTTAAATTTGACTTAAGCGCTTCTTCCTGAAATTTGCCTTAAGTACTTCTCCCTATTTAAGATTAAATTAAGATTATTTAAATTAAGATTAAATTATTAGTACAATTATTTTTTTGTATACAAAAGTTTTGATACTAAAAAATAGTTAATGTATGAGTCAATTCGGATTTATTTCAATTAAACAGAAACGTTTAGACAGCTAACTTGCTACCTTTTTCAGGTTTAGTAGAACAAATATTATTCCAAATAAAAGTGGCAATCCATGCTATTATAATAACAAGATGGAATAATAAAAGACGCAATAAAGAGAGGGAACGCCACTTCTATTTTGAAAAAATATATTTATTCTAATAAGCCTGAAGAATGTAGCAAATTATGTGTGTAAAAGTTGCTGTTTGAAATAAATTTTAATTAACTCATATACAAACCGTCGTTTTTCTTAATATTAATATTATCGTTGCTATCACTTTTAAATTGTTAATATAAATTTGTACATTATTTTACTGAAATTATTCTTGGTGATTACCTCAAAGTATTTAATCTGATAAGGAGAAGTTTAATTAATGTTTATGCTTACTTTTCTTTGTTATATCGAAAAGTGTTTATAGTTCATTATTTTGTTGATTTAGCTTTGGCGATTGGAAGGTGATGTTTGGATTGCAAACATTTATGTTCCATTGGATTTGTTCTTTAATGGTTGTGAGAAGTAATTGCTTTGCTGTTGGTATTGATGTTCACGTTGCGTGATGTTGATACAAGCCTTTTTATCGAATCGTTTTTCTAATGGATTCTTTAGTTCTTTTTTTAAAGAACTAAATTAAAATAGAATGGAAAATATATTTACGCAAAAAATTAAACTCTAAAAAATTATTCATGTAAAACTACGAAGATTTGTTATTCTAGTGTAATTGCAACGTAGACATGTAACGCAATTAATTGTGGTACAATTGTAAAACGCATCCACTTGGTCATAAAGATAAGGATATATTTATTTTTCTACAAGTAAATTTCGGCTGAAAGTTGTTTACAAGTAACTAATAAATGGCCAATGGAACCGAGACTGTTGGACTACTGACGTCATTGATGTAACCACCCATTCGTAAGAAGTCATTGCGATTTTTCTGACTCGTCGTTCACACTAGTGCCAGCAAAAAATCGTTATAATCATTAATATAATTGTTGATAGTTTTTTTAAAGTTTTTATGCTCCATTTTTAACATTATTAAGTTATAATGAGCGACAGACCTAAACATTTTAAAGTAGTTCGACTTTATTTTGGCGTAAATTCTGAATTCAGTTTAATATATGTCAGCTTTGTGAACAATACGGTTTCTCTATTGATTCATGATGTTTCTGTAAGTGTTAGTTAATTTGTACTTTCGGTTTTACATCAGACAGTGTTTTATAGTTACAGTGTTTTATAGTTATTAGGAAAATGATCTTTTATTGTTAACATCCTTCTTTTATACTAAACTAGGGGGCGTAGAAAGTTTTTAGGAATTGTATTAAAAATGCCTGCGTACGAGATGTGTTTATACTCCATTATATGTACAGTGGTTAGACTGGCGTGTATGTGCGTATTGACCAGCGTCCCTGGTTTATGTAGAATGTTTCGAGTTGATAGACTATTGACATTGAGGATATTCTCTGTGCTGAATAATAACTCCGGAGCACAGGTAATAGACTTAATTTATTATACAGTCTTTTTATCTATTTTATTGTAAAAACAATAAATTTAAAAAATTGTAGCCCTGTTTTATCAATTCACCATTTCCGTACGTATTTAGCTAAATTGTGTACGTTTTTTTAAAATTTGTATACAGTAAACTCCCGATTATCCGTGGGCGGATTAACCGGTTTGCGGATTATCCGGGGTCTGCCATTGTTTTACAAATATGCAATTTTTATTCCAATCAGATTCATGTGTTTCAATTTCCAAACGGTGAATTACGACGTAAATACATATAAGGCTTAATAGAAGTTAAGATGAAGGGAATAGATATGTTATTTGTACGTACTAATTTTTACATTGTAAGGGAAGCATCCCGACGCGGGCCAGCGAAATAAAAGGGGCGAGCAGACTACTGTATATAAGAGACAATGACAAAATGCTTGGACGCCCGAAAAACTAACGTGTATCATAAGATTGTAAACAAATGTCAGCTAATCTCGGCTATAAATAGTCTAGGACGTGACTTATGCATTATCCATGTCTGTCATATACATTACCGATTTTTATGGCTTTGTGACACACGTGACACAAGTAGACACTGTGCGACAAAATGGTTCTCAAGAAACTTAAAATAGTTAATGTATGAGTCAATTCGGATTTATTTCAATTAAACAGAAACGTTTAGACAGCTAACTTGCTACCTTTTTCAGGTTTAGTAGAACAAATATTATTCCAAATAAAAGTGGCAATCCATGCTATTATAATAACAAGATGGAATAATAAAAGACGCAATAAAGAGAGGGAACGCCACTTCTATTTTGAAAAAATATATTTATTCTAATAAGCCTGAAGAATGTAGCAAATTATGTGTGTAAAAGTTGCTGTTTGAAATAAATTTTAATTAACTCATATACAAACCGTCGTTTTTCTTAATATTAATATTATCGTTGCTATCACTTTTAAATTGTTAATATAAATTTGTACATTATTTTACTGAAATTATTCTTGGTGATTACCTCAAAGTATTTAATCTGATAAGGAGAAGTTTAATTAATGTTTATGCTTACTTTTCTTTGTTATATCGAAAAGTGTTTATAGTTCATTATTTTGTTGATTTAGCTTTGGCGATTGGAAGGTGATGTTTGGATTGCAAACATTTATGTTCCATTGGATTTGTTCTTTAATGGTTGTGAGAAGTAATTGCTTTGCTGTTGGTATTGATGTTCACGTTGCGTGATGTTGATACAAGCCTTTTTATCGAATCGTTTTTCTAATGGATTCTTTAGTTCTTTTTTTAAAGAACTAAATTAAAATAGAATGGAAAATATATTTACGCAAAAAATTAAACTCTAAAAAATTATTCATGTAAAACTACGAAGATTTGTTATTCTAGTGTAATTGCAACGTAGACATGTAACGCAATTAATTGTGGTACAATTGTAAAACGCATCCACTTGGTCATAAAGATAAGGATATATTTATTTTTCTACAAGTAAATTTCGGCTGAAAGTTGTTTACAAGTAACTAATAAATGGCCAATGGAACCGAGACTGTTGGACTACTGACGTCATTGATGTAACCACCCATTCGTAAGAAGTCATTGCGATTTTTCTGACTCGTCGTTCACACTAGTGCCAGCAAAAAATCGTTATAATCATTAATATAATTGTTGATAGTTTTTTTAAAGTTTTTATGCTCCATTTTTAACATTATTAAGTTATAATGAGCGACAGACCTAAACATTTTAAAGTAGTTCGACTTTATTTTGGCGTAAATTCTGAATTCAGTTTAATATATGTCAGCTTTGTGAACAATACGGTTTCTCTATTGATTCATGATGTTTCTGTAAGTGTTAGTTAATTTGTACTTTCGGTTTTACATCAGACAGTGTTTTATAGTTACAGTGTTTTATAGTTATTAGGAAAATGATCTTTTATTGTTAACATCCTTCTTTTATACTAAACTAGGGGGCGTAGAAAGTTTTTAGGAATTGTATTAAAAATGCCTGCGTACGAGATGTGTTTATACTCCATTATATGTACAGTGGTTAGACTGGCGTGTATGTGCGTATTGACCAGCGTCCCTGGTTTATGTAGAATGTTTCGAGTTGATAGACTATTGACATTGAGGATATTCTCTGTGCTGAATAATAACTCCGGAGCACAGGTAATAGACTTAATTTATTATACAGTCTTTTTATCTATTTTATTGTAAAAACAATAAATTTAAAAAATTGTAGCCCTGTTTTATCAATTCACCATTTCCGTACGTATTTAGCTAAATTGTGTACGTTTTTTTAAAATTTGTATACAGTAAACTCCCGATTATCCGTGGGCGGATTAACCGGTTTGCGGATTATCCGGGGTCTGCCATTGTTTTACAAATATGCAATTTTTATTCCAATCAGATTCATGTGTTTCAATTTCCAAACGGTGAATTACGACGTAAATACATATAAGGCTTAATAGAAGTTAAGATGAAGGGAATAGATATGTTATTTGTACGTACTAATTTTTACATTGTAAGGGAAGCATCCCGACGCGGGCCAGCGAAATAAAAGGGGCGAGCAGACTACTGTATATAAGAGACAATGACAAAATGCTTGGACGCCCGAAAAACTAACGTGTATCATAAGATTGTAAACAAATGTCAGCTAATCTCGGCTATAAATAGTCTAGGACGTGACTTATGCATTATCCATGTCTGTCATATACATTACCGATTTTTATGGCTTTGTGACACACGTGACACAAGTAGACACTGTGCGACAAAATGGTTCTCAAGAAACTTAGAATGCACATTAAAGCTAAAGTGAAAGTATTATGTGTAAAGGAAATTACATACGTACATACATACTTACTTTTGACATATACTTATGTACGTATTCTAAGTAGTTAGACATATAAATGTAATGTTATAATCCGTCAAATACATCGACATTTTAAATTATTTTCTGTATTTATTTTGTCCTCAGAAGATTATTGTGAATTGCATTAACCGGGATCATTATTTGTGTAACTTATGGTATAATAATCGATTATCGATAGTTTTGCGTATTCTTTGTTCATAGCGGATTATCCGGGGAATTCGTTATCCGGCGTTGCCGGGCAACCCTATTCCACGGATAATATGGAGTTTACTGTATTTGCTAGTTGAAACTATAGAGTTTGTATTTTGTATTTGATTTTGTTTTTCTATTTAAGCATGTATATATTTTTTTCATAAAGTCTTATTATCTAAAGATGATTGACAGTATGTATACATGTTGTATTCAACAGTAATATATAGGGTTCATCAAATTACAAAAAAAACAAATTTAAAAGAAACAAAGTTTTGATAACTTGATGTAGACAATGATAAAATATAGCGATTTTCAAAAAGACAATGCCGCAGGATTGTATTGCTTCTATTACACACTTCATGAGCAAGTAATGTAAAACTTTAATTTTATATTAATTATAGTGTGTTATTGTCATTTTAGCAGACCGTTTAGTTTAGTTAAGTACATTTTTACCAATCAACATCTTTGAAAACCTTTGGCTCACACACTTAATTACATAATATACAAATAAAAGCACCTTTGTTTCAACCCTCTGACTCTTGAACATTTCTGAGAAAATCTTACCGCAAGTAATTAATGTTAGTTATTATTGAACATCTAAAAAATATGTCAAACTGAAATAAAGCCTCGGGTAGCGTATGTATTAATTAAGTCAAGTAAAGAAATAATTGAACAGACACTAAGTAAATATCGAGTTTTCTAACTATGCATAAAGTGAAACTGCTTGTAATTATATGTAAAGGTGTGTCACTTCCACTTATGAAATGATAAACAAAGAAATACGAAGTGTTTCCCTTAAACACACAAAGAATCCTAATTAGTAAGTGTTAATATCAGTGAGTTATTTTAGAAGACTTCTTAAAACACGGAGACACAACACAATTGTAAAACAATTAATACAAATAATATCTGTAAAACATCACAATTTGGCACAACTGTAGACCATTTCAACAGTGACATTTATGGGTTAAAAAAATAATAAATTATAATCAATGAATTGTACAGGTACATTTCTTACCTTTATATTTAATTTATTATTCTACACATTACACTAACTTAAAAACATAAATTTTTCATTTAATTTTGTTTCAGATCAAGACAAGGACTGACACTAACACTCACTCATATATATAAATCCAACGGAAGAAATGGTAGAAGTGTCGAGAGAGAATTGAGTTAAAATTATTTACATCCATAATTATACAGAAAGTTTAACATAACAAGCTCAGCAGAATTCTTACATTTCCCAACAACGGCGCATCACAGATGAAAATGGTATTACACCAGTCTATTATAAATACTTTGGGGGGATAATATCTCACTCAGAAAGCAGTATGTTTTAAAACAGTCCTGAAAAGCAAATTATGATTACACTGCAGAATCATTAGTTGTGGTTAATTGCCCGTTGTCAAAATGTTTTTCAAAATATGACACATTAATTTCTTACTTTACAACGCGTCACGGCTGGCACGGAATTTCATTTGTTCGTCACGAGTCACGACCAGTTCATATTTGGAGAATCAAGCGTTTATAACAATCCTTCAAATCAGTTTATGACGGTTACGCAAGACAACCTGTGACATTAGGAGGATGCTTTGCAAAACAGCCTCAAAATGGCTTTGTGAGAAACGATTGGTAGTGATGTCATCATAGTATAATTTATATCTTTTGGTGCAATGGTGAGTTTAATAAAATTAGTTCTTTATTACCTTGTATAAGAAGGACAATACTTTTAATATGGATATTTTTAGGTTTTTTGATTGCTAGAAGTTTCATAGTTTTAAAATACATAATAAACATTTGATTTTAAAACATTCTGTATTTCCATATCATTTATGTATTTACTTTGAGGTATTTAAAAGTTTGTCCCTTGTTTATATTATTTCCAATACAAATAAAAATAACAGTTTTAGTCTGATTTTCTAATAACTATCATAGTTATTATTAGAAACATTAAAATCTGTAACTATGCGATTCCTATAAATAATCATTTAGCTTTTCTCTTTCAAAGGTCTGATAAGACAAATTTCCATGGCAAAATAAATAGCGTTTAAAAATTTATGTGCACATTCATTAAACATTTAGAATCCATTTTTGCAAAGCCTAACACTCGACAGGGCTGCCTTGTGGGCGAGGCGACCGCGACAGTGTGAATAGTGTATAGGTTAGGTAGGGTTGAAAATGCCTTGAAATTTAAAACTAGACATTTGTAAAATGTCTTGAAATAGAAAATTACAATTGTTAAGTCACGTCATGAGAAATGATAAGTAAGAATTCTTTCAGCTAATAGCTCAAGAAAAGATCATTAGAAAGAAAGGAGTCGGAAAAAGCAGATATTGATTGAAGGATCTAAGACGTTGGAAAAGGTAGAAGATCTAAAATTATGGGAACTTTTAAGGGAGTGAGCTTCTAGTTTTAAATTAGTCATTATGATCATCAAAATCCTGAAGCAGATGGCATTGGCAGCGGAAGAGAATAGAAATACTTTTCGTCTGCACGACCCAAACCTGTAACCATAAATAGTGCTTTGAATATTTTTATTTTAGTAGCACACTGTCTTATATGTTTCTTTTTTATCCTCAATGGTCATTATTTTCTTTCGTTTCGCCAATACCTTTTTAAATTGAATTTTACATTCCTCTCTCTTTTCTAGAAAGTTATTACTTGATGCTAGGTATAGTATTAAAGACAAGTCATTCCAGTCAAGCCACGCTTAATAACAATATTTCATTTACTTACATTTCTAAAATTATATCTTTTTTAGCGCCGGCGATGACAGCGATAAATTAAATGGAGCCTATTTAGCACATGATGGGTATAAACAGTGGGGTACCAAGAGGGGGGGAGCGTTACGCCCCAGGTTCCATGCGAGGTATAAGAAGGCCCCATAGGGTTGGATATTTTTTTATTAGAAAAAAATTAAGTAATTACCCCAATAACCAAAATTGATGAAGCATATCTGGATAAACCTGCACAAATTGCTATCAAATTTGAAGAAAATGCTGACCTATTACTCGTCAAAAAAATCTTTGTCGATAATTTTAAATTTTACAAAATACAATTACTTTCTTTTAGAATGTTTATTATCAAAAAACTACGGCCTACACGTGGCGTATGTATACACAAAAAGCGGTACTGAAATGTGCCACGTAATAATTGTCTAATAATAATTACTTGTATTTTTATAGGTGATTTTTTTTATTATGTGATATTAATAATAAGCCTCACTATATTTTCGTAGGTGAGTAATAGGTCCCTCTATATTTACCGCCCCAGGCCTCATTTATCAATCCATGCCACTGGGCATAAACCCAGGCTATGGGGGACTGTCCATATCGATGGAACTCGTTTCTGCTACGAAACCAACCTCAACCTTGGCTACTCAATCCAGGCTACTTATGTCACAACCTTGCCTATGCCAAAACTCGTAGCACCACTATGTACAAGATCAAGGAACTTTCTGAATGGCCTGGGACCAGACGATCTCCAGCGAGTAAATACGATTTCGTCCCAGGTAGAAACTACCGAAGTAGAACCTTCCGATCGGGCAGGTTTTCTGTACGAACCACTACGCTTCTGACTGGCTCTGTCTAGGACCTTTATTCTGGCAATTGGACCTTTATTCCCCCTCGGTTGGCTTTGCATGAGCCCCGGACCTACAGAATGGGGACTTGGATAAAAACAAGAAAATCTACGGTCAGCAGCCATCAATCTTCTTATTAGTCCTTCAGGGCAGCTGTCTAGACCAGTTATTATGCTAATGGTTATCTGTACTAGGATGGTTATCGACTGCTGAATAGACTCGGGGGAATGTCAACATAAAACGACTCTCTGCCCCAACGATCCAAACACAGGTTCTTGGCTGGACAACCTAGATGACTTCACCAGGGTCGAGGGGCTAGAGGGTGTCAGTGGATGACAGTTGAATCGTATAACTTTTGCGACTAAATTTAGTTGCAGAAAACGAAATAGTAGGTTATTTAAAATCTACAAGTAGCAGTCACGTATTAAAAACGGAAATCAGCGAAATATATACTACAGTGCGTAATCTGCCATCACTATATCCAGCATTGTTTTTGACAGCCTAGTCAGAAAAATTCCATTCTGGTGTTAACAAATTCTGCTGCAGTTGTGTATAAACAAACTGTATATATAAAATCCATAGATTGTTTGATCGGGGTTATTATGTTTAATAAATTTTCCACTAAGAGCCAAAGGGTAATTATGTTATTACAGTACAATATTGTTGTTATCATTGACATCTTTATTACGACAAATGGCTTCTGCACTCCCACATCTATGACTCAGAATCGCCTCAACACATTAAAAAGGTTGACCAGGCATTTCTCATAGCATGATAGCGGTTATCTTATCTTTTCAAATACATTTCCTTCAACAGTCTTTTATTTAAATGCATTCATATTTCATATTACGTTTTAACTACCCTTACCACCTTCATCATAAATTAACATGGTCATTCATAACCTGATCATAAGACCCGTTTTTTTGAAACCGTACAGAAATTGAGTGGTCACGACGCTATAGAAGTTGCAGAGTAAATTAATCAATGAAAACAATTTGGCTCAGAAACAAAAATCTCAGTTTCTTCATTTCTCAGTCCGTAAATTAATGGTGAAATTGAAACATAGTTGCACTAATATGGACGAAAAAGTTGTAAAATGTACGGTTAGAGAATTTTATAAACCAAGTCGTGAATATTTGGAACAGTGGGCTTCTTTTTTTACTAAAGATTTGGAGATATTTCGTTTAACAGATTTTAAAGATAGGCCATTGGATCTTTTGATTTTAATCCTACAGAGGCATTTCACGAATTTTCGCTAATTTCTTACTGTATCATGTCACTAAAAGTAATCGAATAAAATAATCTAAATATTTTAACAGAATACCGTTAGGTGGAAGTATTTAAACATTTACACACCATCAATCTAAAACATGAAAACATTTGTATTTTAATAGAATATATTTTATATCTACCTGGCCCAATTCACTTGTAGGAAGAGTATTTTCATTAGTAAAAAAATGTTGGACCTCTGTAGAAGCCCAGCGACAGGTTGTGATCCTTAGAGCAATGTTGAAAACTAAGGTAAATACATAAAAAAATAACAATTAATATCTAGTATTTCAAGAGTATTCTTAAATATTTAGGATTAAACAATATTATAAGATTCTTGAATAATACTGAAAATTATTCTTTCAATATTTAAACATTCAAAATATTTGTTCTTGTTTAAAATCATTGAGCAAGAAATCTCTGACAATTGTTTTTTTTAAATCATCGCCAACTCTATAGCTGAGAATCTATATTTCACAACGTTTATCGTTTATACTGTAGTTTAATACGTAAATATTTTCTAATCTGTGAAATAAAAAGAAGTTTATAAAAAAGTGTATATTTCTTATTTTAATCCTATTTAATGAAGGAAACTTATTTCGAAACTTATAGCATTTCGAATATAAAAATAAATAGTAAGGACAGTCATACAACAAATTTTAGCAATAAAAGTTGTATAGAGTTTTATTAATTCAGTAGTTTTAAACTAAATTACCTACGGCATTTAAAAGTTTCTTCGACTATTAAAATTTCTCATCAAGCTAGAAACAACAAATGGTATTAAATAAATGCAAAAATACACTTTTACTGTTCCCTAGACAACTGAAGGTTACTTATACTTCGGGGTTTTCAAATTTTCTGACATGTTTGTGATTGCAATATCTTATTCTTCATTGGAAATTGTCTAAAAACTGGAAGTTTCCATCTCAAGAGCGAGTCGTAACATTGCCAAAGTTTATTCATTGATCCTGTCAGCACAAAGGAGAAGACAGATTCATCTGTTAAAGTGGATGGATTCCTTCCCCTCCCGTTCCATTCGCTATCATATCGGCAATAAAGCGGCATAAAATGTCAAAACAACAAACCGGAGCAAAAGATCAACGAATATGTGCTTCTGCTGCCACCATCTAATGAGACAGTTTGTGCGCATGTCTGCAATCAGCTGATGGAATGACGGATGGAGCACGGATTTCGTTTGTTATTTGCAGTAAAGTATTTAAGGGAAAATGAGTCAATATTATCCTAACAAATTAATTATGAACACAACTATAAAACAAATTATTATACTGGAGGACTAAAAAATACACCATTTTATATTTTGTTCAGAAAATACATTACTGCTAGCGACACTTTAATAAGACCTGTAGAAGTTATATTATTAAACAAAAAATGACAATGTAATAGACTACACCTACAAAATGGCAGGTACTGAGTGTTTTCGGAAAAACGTAGCAATGGCTACGGATTGCTATACGATGCCATCTGCAGTCGACCCATGTCCGGCAAGTATATTCCGGATAATCCAACGTGCCCGATCGTAGAATGCCGGATTACAGAAGTTTTACTGTTCTTATATTCCAGTAGTATAATTTTTCTTGAGGAATGTGTACAGATATAAAAGGGCATGTAAATTCAAGCATAAATATAATACATAATGCATGCATATTTATAAGTAAATTAAGTGCGAATGTTTTCAGCTAAATTGAATTTATACCAGGCCTATTAATGTCGAAATAACAGAATATCTAATTTTCCCATAGTGTTTTTAAAACCCAGTTGCAATTATTTTGTAGTAGATTATTACAAGTTTTTAAATTCAATTATTTCAAACGCTCTGGAAATTTTAAAATTACTGCAAGTCAGAAACTTAAAGTATAACTTGCCTACCTTTTGTTGAAGTTTTATATCCTGTTTCTTTATTTAGTTTACTCACCCAAATTCATTTCTTTCAACGAATTACGAAACTTTAAATCCAGGAATATGTTAGAAGGAATATTAGGGGTATTTCCCCATAATTACACTACTTCTCACTTGGTAGAATGGAACTCACTGAAGTATATATGAAATCAGAAGTTTAAGTTGCTAGCTATAGCAAGAGAATTTTGACAGCTGATGTGTAGTGCCATAATTGAGATTTAGAGTGGTGGGAGGACCTCTGACTCAGTGTTTGTGGAGCCTCACTGCTATACATATCGGTCTGCCACAACCCCTGTGCCTAGATGTGAGGGAATGGTAGACTATCGCCTCACTACCACCTTCACTAGCCGGCGGATTCCTCCTGACTCATCTTGATCGTTGTAGAAGTAAATTACGATTTTTCGTTTATAGAAAAAAACATTTTTCACGTGATATGACATTTATGTGATTTATGGACATTATATATTATGTGTTTTTATTTTGATGACAGTTTTATATTCTCGTTGAAAACACTTCAAAATGTTGTAGTACCATCTAAACAAGAAGACATAAAATATGCAACAAAATTGTTTCAATAGTCACTGCCTGTTTTAGTTAGAACAAATGCAATTGTTATACTGTTAAAATGGTCTGAAGTAACTTGTAATTCATCAAAAATCTCTTCTCGTTGAACATTGTTTTGAAACTTTCGGTTGTAAACTATTTTTATATTCCATAAAATATAAAGTTTTTTAGTCAACTTTTTTGATCAATTTTTTCAAGTTGAGCCTGATTTTTTCAAAGTTCAGTTGGCTGAAGTGATTGTGATGGTGGTATAGACATTTTCAATAATGAGAACGCTGGTGCCACTTGTCTGAGATTATGAAGTTCCATCTACTGCGAGCTACTCCCTTCGCCCTAAGCCGGAGCTCTCAAATTGCATTCGGAATAATAAGCACGTCTTATTCCGCTCACAGACATATCTTAATCTTCATAGCTCAAGCTTGCTACGATGAACGCAGGCGTCAGATTGGAAGCGGTTCAAAATGATTCACGGCTCAATTAAATATCAGTTTCTATTGTGCGGCATATGTTATACCTGTAAATAATATATTTCGTTACCTAACCTTGTTGTATATCATTATACATAAATCTGTCGTCAGGGGATTCTTCGGGATAGAACAGGAAACTCTGTGTCAAGGGAAAATCTGTGTCTCGGGACACTCTTATCACCAGGTTATTTCTAGTTGCAGATATTAATGTATAGCCATAGGATTCACCTTGTAGTGTGTTGGACGCCTCAACAGTTCTTCTCACCATATCTAGCAGGCTGTGATTCACTAGAAAATACCTTATCTGGCAGACTGTGATTCACTAGAAGATCCTTATCTGGCAGGCTGTGATTCACTAGAAAATGCCTTATCTGTCAGGCTGTGATTCACTAGAAAGGCCCTTATGTGGTAAGCTGTGATTCACTAGAAAGGCCCATGTGATAGGTTGTGTTTTACAAGAAAGACCCTTATCTAGCAGGCTGTGATTCATTAGAAAATCCCTTATCTGCCAGGCAGCAATTCACTAGAAAGACCCTTATGGGGTAGGCTGTGATTCACTAGAAAGACCCTTACGTGGTGGGCTGTGATTCACTAGAAAAGCCCTTATCTGGCAGGCTATGATTCACTAGAAAATCCCTTATCTGCTATCTGCTAGGCTGTGATTCACTAGAAAGGCCCTTATGTGGTAGGCTGTGATTCACTAGAAAGGCCCTTATGTGATAGGTTGTTATTTACTAGAAAGACCCTTATCTGGCAGGCTGTGATTCACTAGAAAGGCCCTTATCTGGTAGAGTGTTTCTTCACTTTGAGTAGTTACATTAAATGCTCAATAACTTATTCACGTTTTACAAAAAGTACACACACAAACAACTCATATATAGGCCTAATTCTTATAAAGAAGTTATATAGTATATAATTAAAACTTTTTGTCTATGATTAATAAATCAGTAATAATGATCTTTAGACAATTTAAAATTTTAAAATTAACTAAGTAAATAATACAGTAATAATATTTTATAGTCATAGGAATTTCTAAATTGACGTATAATTTAGTTTTCTACACAATACCAGAAACGTTTTTGAAATAAATACTAAAATAATCAAATAAATAAATAAATAAAAAATTAATTTATAGAATCCAATTTTTTAATTAAAATTGCAATTAAATACAATTACTAAATGAGGAAGCAAAATTATAATGCATTACAAGTAATGTATATAATTTTGTGTAGAAAAATGAATAAACGTTTAGAAAATGTTTGATAATTTTATACTTTTTGGTTCAATATAAGAAATAGGAACAAAATAACCACCTTCGGTTTAATAAATGTACTACGAATTTATTAAATTTCATGGTAGAGATGACTACCATATAATCGAAATGTACACAAAGTAATTTTTAGTAAAACAAATATTTTTATATTTTAGCTAGTGGGTTTTTTTTACTTTGGTTTCCAATTGAAGAAAATTTGAAATATTTTGTGTATTGAACTGAATATATAAATTTATAGTACTATAAATATATAATAATGATAATTATAACATAATAATAATAATAATAATGTTATAAACATATTTTATAATATATATATATATATATATATATATATATATATATATATATATATATATCACTTTCACTTATGTACTTAAACAAGAATCTTAAATAAGATTCTTGTTTAAGTACATAAGTGAAAGTGATAAGGTATACAAGAAAACAGTGTTGCATAACTACAAATATATATATATATATATATATATATATATATATATTTAAGTAATTTATGAAAATTCCAATATATAATTTTTTATGAATTTTATTTGAAATATTAGGTTTTTTATAAAAATTATGTACTACAAACATTGGAACAGAAGAAATATGTAATTCCGTACAAATCTTCCTTTATGACTATTAGTAGATTTGAAATACTATTAATATTCTATACCTCACTATTCCGAAACAGACTTATAATAATGAGAAAATACTTGTAATATTTTTTATTATCGTGTAGAATTAAGGTCGACTTTTTTTAGAATCGAAGTACCGACAAAAATTAACCGAACATAGATGTACATATTTTTTATATAAATTTCAAAAAATTAACTTGAAATTGTAAATAAAATGGTATCAAACACACGCAAAAAGAGTTACGTTTTAGTTAATTGCCTTTTATTTATTTATTGTTTTATGTAGTAGCTTCGGTCACTGAAACAGCATTTCTCACACAGAGATAAAGCTACTAATTTAACAAACATTTCAATAAGAAATATTATTGTGCTATCAGACACTTGTAAATAAATTCTGTTATCTTTTGTTATGTTATTATGTACACAGATATTTCGAATAAAGTAAACACGATGTCATTTATAATATTTGTTTTTTAAACATAATTTTACGTTGATTGACAGTCCGTAAATCATGTCTTCTAATAGGCTATATAGCACAAAATTGATAGTCATAGCAAGAAATAATCTTTCGGGGATGTTCAGTAAGGATAAGGAAACCAGTCCTGACAGCGTATATCTGTATGATCGATATTGCTTTCGTTAGATACATTGGTAGATTATTTTTAAAGCATGAGTTTTTCTGTTTTCAAGGAAACAGTACAAACAATTTACACAGATTTCTCTAATCATCAGTATTTTGCAGGACATGTTTTAGGGTAATAAAAAACGTTTTAATAATTGTAAATACACGAAGCCTATAATAACAGTTTTATATTATGAATTATATTATATATATATTTATATTATATATTATTTTTATAGTTTATGTTTTTTTTTGCATTAACCGAATTATATAGTATGCCAGATGGAGTACTCAAAGCGATGCGACACAAAAGAGTTGACAGCTAGATTTAAAGTTAACCCTGGCAACCTGTTTAGAATCTTAGCGTAAACGTCTCGTTACCAAGCATGACTAAATACCTAAATCAAAATATTTCGTCATGTCTTTATAATTACTACTGTAGAACATAAAAATACATTTACAAATTCTCCAAAAAACTGTGCATTTTGAGTAAAAATTGTGGAACCGCAACATACGACTTAATCAGTGTTCTCAAAACCAATTTTAGCTTGATGATTGGATACGGCAGTAAAACTTTCATTGGAAATAATCTCGCAATAAATTAGAAACTGATCTTTATGCGAATGAACTTTAATAATAAATACACAAAAACCTCTTAACCACAATCTCTCTCTTTATTTTACCCTTATGTACATTTCAATTACCAAGTAACCATCCTTAGAAGGATAACATACAAAGACAGAATCCCTCTAAGGATAGTTACTTGGTAACTGAAATGTACATAAGGGTAAAGTAAAGAGAGTTTGTGGTTAAGAGGTTTTTGTGTATTTATTATTAAATTCAACCACAGAATATTCCTAATAAATAGTAAAAGAACTTTGTTTAATACCCCTAATCTGACCACAATCACTGCACTCGAAAGGGAGAAACGGGAGAATAGAAAGATCTCTATGAGTCGACAAGTCTGGGAAGGGCTCAAGTCACCCTGATAACTCCTCTTCACCTTCAACTTACTCCGATAACCAGGCGTCCATTTTTATCATAACTGTTGTAGGATGACTGTTTTCCAGAAGGCCTGACATTTCTCGAGTGGAGCTTAACCTATAGATTTACCTGATTTTTCCAGGGATTGACGTCTGTAAAGCTTATGTCTCGCCTTAGTCCTTGAAGACCGGCGAGAATGAACCTAGCAGAGCCATGCTTACAAAATGGCGTTGATATTGAGGACAAAAATAGTGTTAGTTCTACTCAATTTTCTTTCTTAAACGACGTATAGAATAATCTTCGAAGTAAGATCCAGCTATAAACTAATCTACAGAAAATAGTGAATTTGTGAAACTTTTTTGCTACAATGCAGATCATTTCCTGTCATTTAGTGGATGTACCGAGGTAACAAGACCAGTTCTACAAGCCGAAAACAATATCAGATGACCACGAACGTGGACGCTGTGAAGTATAAATTACGGGAATGACTGAGGTCAACTTTCCATTAATGGTTGTGGACTTTAGCAGGTGGGCAAAACAGTCAGCCAGATCCATAAACAGAGGAGTAAAGACTATCTGAAAAGCAACTGTGATGGGGGTCGTCTGTTAAATCTAACGTCACTGCCATTAGCCTGCCGAGAGACACTCGAACGTTTTCTTCAGTATAGGGTTACGACTATAATCAGTCACTTTACGTACTACTCGCTCCTTTAGCCTGTGCAGGTACCGAATAGGCACGTACAGTAACTGCATGGAACATTAAGTATGTAACAAAATTTATTGATCATTTTAAAATGATAAAAGTAGTGAGTCTAATTAATATAGTACTTACCAATGCTGACGGTTTCGTAACAATTCATTCCAAAAAAATCTTTTAAAGACAATATTTACATCATAAATAATTATGCTCATCCTAAATAACGACTTTATTGTGTATGATCACTAAACTCTTAATTAAGCAAGATTTTTAATGCCAGTTTGCTCAGACGTAGGTTATGGGTTGCGAATAAGTTTTCTTGGTAGGTTAATTTCCTTCAATTATTTTGCAACTAAAAATAATTTTTTTATTTATTATAAAATAGGAATTACTAATATGAATAACCACTGTTACAATATTTGTACAAATATTACAATATGAACTGTTTATAACTTACAAAGTAAAACTTTTAAAACATAATTGCTTAATTCAATAATATTAGTGATTTATTATTACCCAAAACTATTGTAAGCAATGCGTAAAATCTAAATTATGGCATTCAGTAACAATCCAGAGTCTAGTTGTAAAAGTATTTGACTTTTAAGCTACTCTTTAATTCTGCGAAAATAAAACTCCAGACTTCATTCCGTGGACTCATGACTCCCTCGGGATCGAGTCGTAACTCTAGTGTGAATAAAATGTGGACTGTAACATTTCTTTCTTATTACCTTTGAATTATAAGTCAGGAACGAATTTGTTACGTCATTATCACGTCTATAACATTTGTCAAGTTTTGTTTCATACCGTCCATGTACGTATTTCACTTCAAATGTCTTCACTTGAGAGGTGGAGTTGTTATTTTAAAGGAATTGAGTCTAGAAGGAGGGCCAATGTTGCCAGTTTGTGCCATTCATCTTGGTGTCCGTCCAATGTAGATTCTTTAGATCCGTCTTTAGCGCTTTTCTTTAGATGTCATTAAAAAGCACTAGATTAGTCTACATTGACTAATGTTGACCAAATTCTTCATTAGAATTACTACATTAAGAAAAATCAGAATGAAAGTCTTTTTCCCTCTGGTTTCTTTTTGTAAAATTTAATTTTTTTCCGATTTAAATATAAAACTGCCTCTGGATCTATGTATATAAATAAATTGTGTAAAAACATCTAAATTTAAGCTTTCGTTACATTTAATTTGACGTCTCAGTATTTATGGGTGTAGGTCCTAACGATTCCTTGTGACTTCCATGTCCTGTAGGTACGTGTCCTATTTATTTATAATTAATTAGGCCTATTTTCTAGAGTAAAGAAATGTTCGAAACCATTAGAGTAGATTTAATATTAAAAATGTAACTTTGAGTGGTAAAAATTCTCGAGTTAAAAATGGATATAAAACTCTTTAGTAAAAAAATTATTTGTTTATTTTACTTCCAACGTATGCCAGTCATTCAGAATATATTATATTTATTTCTGCGAGAGAAACAGCCCGTTCATATATTATTTACTTTGTGTAAAATCCGTTCTTACCTAACCTAACACAACCTAACCTAACTATAACCATAACCACAACCTAACCTAATAGTTAGTTTCAAGCGTGAATATCTTGTTATTATTGTGAATATTCGTTATCCACTCTGGCTCTAGCGCACAGATGTGTGCTTTAGTGACTCTTGTTGTGTGTGCTACTCTGGCTCTAGCGCACAGATGTGTGCTTTAGTGACTCTTGTTGTGCGTGATAAGTAGATTCGGTGAAGTGAACATGAAGATTCCGAGTCATGACTGGCAGGTCATGGGGAGGTTTTGTGAACAGAGAGTTTCTGCAACGGATTACTTCTGCCTCTTCTTAAAACCTTTTTGATATGAGTCTCCTCTGCAGCGTGACTTCTGAAATCAGCCAAGGCCAGCGAGACCAGAAGCCAGGGACACTTAAGTCGAATAAGCCTTTTAAACACTACAAAATCGTTCTATAAGCTGGTATGTATCACACAGTTCAAGAGACTAAACAAGATTTCCTGTAATGTAAAGGAATATGAATTTTCAGCAGAAAGATGAATATAATAAAGTTAAACCCATCAAACAAATTTTATTTAATGTAATACTGCACATTGTTTTGTTTTCATTGCTCACTGCCCATGCCTGTCCAATAAACCGACTTTGAAAAACGATAATTTTATTAAATTTATTATTCACGCGTTAATTTTACAAAGGCGATTGATTATTTGTATTTTAAAACAAAATAAGCTGCCATCACCTAAAATAAGTGCTTTGTCTTTGTCTGTCACTGAAGCGTGAAATCCCCTTTAGCAAAACAAAAGCGTGCATGGGCACCATAAAAAGGAGAAAGATTATTTAGAAAGCAGAGAGCTAAGTAGACTTTTCTTTTTTCATATAAATTTTACTGGACAGTAAAAATATATATAGGCTATTTGTGTAGCCTCTCGTGTTCAACATTTTCTCCTCTATCCTCAGGCTTTCACATGAATAAAAAGTAAGTGACAAAAATGATGAAAAATAATTTAAATCTATTATTAATATATCTCAAACATAATACGTCGTCTATAATCCTACTGAGTATATTGGGTTGGACTCAAAATACGTTGCTGTCTGTTTACATATGAAACCAGTGTAAACAAAAATTGTTTCAAAAGTAAACCTCGGGAAATAATTTTCAGTACATGCATGATTATGAATGTTAAAAACACATGGTTCCTCAAAATCGTGAAGTAAATGTTGCGTAATTTTGAAAATTAAAATTTAAATGACTTTAAATAGATAAAACCACAAATACACGTTTTTATTCAGTTCAATCGCAAAATATTCATCTCGAGAGAAACAATAACGTTTTTTGTTATTATTTCCTCCGAAGATGATTGCTTTGTCATCGAAATGTAAATAATGATTTAAATAAAAAAAATATTTAATTGTAAGAGGTTTTATTTATTCAAGTTATATGTTTTATTAACAAATAGTATTTATGCAAGGTGTCAATTGTGAGAACTGTCAAGAATGTTAACAATTTATGATATGATAATATCAGAATATGAGAAAATATTGTAAATATATAAATATAAAATTGTATTACACAAATTTTAAATACAGAAAGTAAAAAATATATTGTAAAGTTGTTTGAATAAAATAGTAGGGTGAAATTTAATTTATAAAATTTTACTTTTATTATTACTTGCAAAAAAACTAGATCATAAATACTAAATGACTTTAATCGAAAAAATACAAAAGTGACAACATTTGAATCTAGCCAAATAGATTCAGGGAATTGTTTTCATCCAGTAAACTGATCGCACAAATTAAAAGCCAAGTTATATAAATTAAAATTCTTCTGATCATAATTTATTATGGACAGAATTTTCAAATTATTATGCTTGTAAATGAACAAATAGGCTAATAAATGCATGGATCTCTTATCTGGAAATTGTTTAAACATAAGAGTTATGGAGATAAATTAAGTTGTCATAACAAAAACAAGTTTTGTGATAACACGTTTCTCTCTGTAAGTGTTATGTTCTTGTTTTGTCTCGCGTTATTGAGTATTCTCGACTGGAGTAAGTTTTTCGAACAACAAAGGAAATCTATTTCTGCTTAATACTCTACAGTTTTCGTTTAACCGGCACATTCGTAGTGTTGTTGCTTTATTTGCAAATATCACCTAAACGTGTTTGTAAATAAAGCGTAACGTTTCGTGAGCATCGTTACGGCATGACACACGAGTGGCGCCGACTTCAGATAAGGACAACTGGTTGTTACAACCGCTCGAGTTTGTTACGCTATAATCTTTTTACTTCTAGTCTTGCCGTCGCCGTAACGCACAGATACATAAAATCGCAAAATGAAACATATCCTGAACTCTTAAAAACAACACCCAAGAAATTTTCTTTCGATAAAAAGCGTAAAGACATAGTCTGCTCCACGAACAAATATTCGTTTTATTCCCAATTTCAGCTCCGATAAATGCCATTTCAGGTCCTGAGAGGAAACTAAAACTGAATTTATGAGAGTAAACAAGAAATGAAGAGAAATATATCTTCGAGTTAATTCATTTCGGAAACTGAGCTATGAATAATGGTCGCCATCTTTGCATGGTTGTGCCTGTAGCCGATGCGGATTCTCTCTGAGAAGACTGTTTCGTAAAAGGTTCATTCAGAGTTTCTTTAAACAAAGACACATTTTTCCACTTGTTTATTGCAGTATTGCCGATCTCACTCCTATTGAAAAGTCTTTCGTCTTTCAAATTCGATTGTTTTTTTTTTAAAATCTTATTGATTTTTTTGTCAGTTAATAATACCTTTCTTACTTATTGAATTAGTTTAAACAGGAAATAATTATTTTTATTATTTTAGAAATAACGGGCTTGAAATTATTTTATTATAATTAATTCTTTCACCCTATGGTTTAGAAGACGTTAATCTTAGTTTAGCAGACATGTTTAGGATCTTAGTTTAGGAGACAAGATTGTTTAGTTTAGGAGACATGTTTAGGATTTTAGTTTAGGAGACATGAATGTTTAGTTTAGGAGACATGTTTAGGATCTTAGTTTAGGAGACATGAATGTTTAGTTTAGGAGACATGTTTAGGATCTTAGTTTAGGAGACATGAATGTTTAGTTTAGGAGACATGTTTAGGATCTTAGTTTAGGAGACATGTTTAGGATCTTAGTTTAGGACACATAAATGTTTAGTTTAGGAGACATGTTTAGGATCTTAGTTTAGGAGACATGAATCAAACTCTTTAGCCTTTACTTGCGTATTCAAGGAAGGTAATGTGACGGCACTAAGACTAGACGCCATCTTTACCCTAGAACCACTCATGCTCAAAAGTGGGGTAGAAATGGGGGCTAGAAAACCACCAAGAAATTCTTTGAGACTACCGTTAATCGAGCTCAGGAACTTTTAGGCTAAGCTGTAAGTCCTTGACCAACTAAATTAATCGTTTTTTATTAGCTTTATACAATTTTTAAATTATTTTATTCAATTAAACTTTGTAAACATAAAACATTTTCTGTTTTTACTATATCGTTTTAACAAGGAGCTCAATGGAATAGTTTCTGAGTGATAATGATTGTCTTTCTTTCGAATTTTTTAATTTCTGTGAAACATTTATTCATACGTATTTTGATTCCATAATACTCGTTGTAAATATGTACTTTGTAGTCGCAGATTGATGACGTAAATTTCTCGCTAATGCATGTTAAAACACTCGATTGTGTATTGTGACAAGTTTAAGGTGGTAGTGATTTTGTAATTTCCAGAATTTGTCTATTCATTTTGTTTCTATTCGGCTAGCTCTCAGAATTAATTTCAGCAAATCGTAATTTGGCAACCGATTGTAAGTAAATACTCCAAATACAAACGGACGACAACTTGATAAAATTGTTCGATGTATTGTTTGCGGTTAATTTTTGTTACGAAAAAACACATGACTGACTGTGGGGTAATATATTATAAAAATGTGTTGGGAATTTGTTCTTTGATATTTTTCAGTTTACACTATATATTGTTCCCCTTTATAATCTATATATAAACAAAACTCAAAGGAGAGCTATACATAGTTTAGTTATTTCTCCTCAGAACCATTAAAAAGGCTCTACAACTCTACAAGTAACGTACCGTCGCAGGATAACGTCTTGAAGTCAAAGGCCTCCACAGATGTAATTAGCTGACAAAAATATCCGTTAACCCGATTACCTTTGGGTTCTCTTTCTTTACAATTTGTAACGAAACTAAAGGGGGCAGTTTTGCAATTGAATTATATTCTCGCTGAATTCTTCAGCACGGAAAATTCTTCTCATTCAATGCGTCCAATGGTAAGTTTTTCAGTGTTATCTCTGTACTGACTGACGTTTTATTCTTTATATAAATAAAAATAAGCGTTTTATTGTAATATTAAAACAATTGCACTTGCCATAAAGTTTGATAATTTGTCATAATTTTCTATGTCGTCTTTGAAGAAGAAACATTTTTTTCATTGAAAACCCTATCATATGTTAGTTTTTTAGGTTTTTATTAAGTGATAAAATTTAATAGCATTTGAATTCAATTCAACTATTTTTCCTGTTGTTATATTGATATCGGTTTAGTATAATTATAATGTTAATATTTTAGAAACTATTATTACTTTTATTTAAAAAAATGAAAGCTTGTATTTCATAATATATTTATTACTTATAATTTTAAGGAAAAAGACAAAACAAATAGTGTTTTACTTAGGGGATATATAAAGGCCATATTATAAATACATTAACTTTTCTTCTATCACAAACCCTCTGAAAGGATAGTCTGTCGGCATATCAGAGCTTGAGGGTTTATAAACCTAATATCCTGACAAGCTGGGGCCTTATCATCCCTTGCCCGTTTTTTCACCATCATCGCCTACAGCGATCATTAACGACTTTTTCAATAATAGCTTTGTCTTTCATTCACAACTAGCATTATTTCTAAGAACTATTATCTTTTCCATAGAACTATTTCTAAGAACTATTATCTTTTCCATAGATCTATTTCTAAGAACTATTATCTTTTCCATAGAAATATTTCTAAGAACTATTATCTTTTCCATAGATCTATTTCTAAGAACTATTATCTTTTCCATAGAACTATTTCTAAGAACTATTATTTTTCCCATAGAACTATTTCTAAGAACTATTATCTTTTCCATAGAACTATTTCTAAGAACTATTATCTTTTCCATAGATCTATTTCTAAGAACTATTATCTTTTCCATAGATCTATTTCTAAGAACTATTATCTTTTCCATAGAACTATTTCTAAGAACTATTATCTTTTCCATAGATCTATTTCTAAGAACTATTATCTTTTCCATAGAACTATTTCTTAGAACTATTTTCTTTTCCATAGAACTATTTCTAAGAACTATTTTTTTTCCATAGAACTATTTCTAAGAACTATTTTCTTTTCCATAGAACTATATCTAAGAACATTATTATTTATAAAATCTGAACTATTTAAAAAGAAATATACAAACTCCGTACGGATTAAATACTTCGGAAACTTTTATTCCTGTGTCTGTGAAGGTAGAATAATGTGTCGTGACTTTGTAAACTGATATTGTTACGATTTGGTAATTGTTAAATATTTTACTAGAATAGATACAAGTTCAAAAACTATGTTTTAATAACAGAAGGTAATTAGCTATGAGGAAATAAAAAAATCTAAAAAAGTTTGTTTTTTTTCTAAATTATCCAACGATTTTGATTAAAAAGTTTTCATAAAGATGGTTATCGAAAGAGGTTGATCAAGAAAAACGACGAGAAAATTATTTAATTTAACAAATGTAATAAATTTCTTTCACCTGAGTTGCAGCCATCCCAGAGAAACCCATCAACCCCTTGTCTTTACTGATTATCTCTAAGCCGAACGGTTCAAGAGCAGAGGGCAGCCATTGTCTGAAGTAAAATTGCTTCTTAATACTTAGCCTAATAACTGAATTAAAGGCAAATAGAATAATTGCTTTTATTTGGTAGAATGTACTATTATTGGACTTGGTTAGTTAATCAAAGTAAGTAGTTTTCCATCAGTTCACATGAAAATTACTTTAGTATTTCAAGAAAGCATTCAACTCAGGACGTTCAACTAGTCATCATGAGGAGGCTACTACTTGTTGATAGTGCCGCTTTATTTGGTACTTTCCCAAAGGCAGGCGGCACATCTGGCCCTCCTGGGATTTTCAAATACCAAATCTTGAGATTAAAGGTTCCGGACTTGGAACTTTAGTGAAAGTGTGCTATTGTAGTGTTTGTGTTCACACCTGGCATGACTCAGCCTAAATGGTAGAGGAAGACTACAGGCTTATCCTAAGAGTTTGGGTCTTCAAGGTACATTCAGTATATATACCAACTTAAAGATTGAAGGAGTTGTAATGTATAGTTAAAGCTCCAAGATTGAAAAAGCTATAACAGTAATTGAGGTTCCATCTATCCATGTGAGGTTGCAAGACTGAAGACGCTATAAGGTACAGTGTGGTTATATCTACCCATTTAAACTTAGAGGATTGAACGAGCTTTAAGGCTCTATCTACCCTTATAAGTTACAAGATTGAAGTAGCTATAACAATTTGTTCCCCAAAGATTTAAATGGGAGAAAAACAATAAGGTGGGTTTGCAGATTTATTTTGGTTAGCAAGTCTGAACTAGATCCATATTTTAGTTTGATTTAAAACAGTAGGACAGAAAGCGAAATCGGCAAGAAGAGGGGGGCCTCCGCCATCTGGGCGAATGGGAAATCCACATCATGCCGGTAAGGTGAGCCTTGTTGCCAATTCTACGTCAAACTTCAGTTCGTCGCTCAGTATCACAGCGTTCAAAGTGACAACACCGCATCCCTACCCCGCCACAGACTCGTTCCTATTCTGCCTTAAATCAAACTATAGGTCAGCAGAAAAATGAACAGTTGAGGTTAAGTTACGTTGTTGTTTAAAAATTTAATTGGTTTCATTTTTAAAAACTGGGATTACTTTTATTCTTTCTCATAAAAAAATAGGTTAAAGTAAATAAAAAACCCTACGTTACGTAACAAGAAAGAAAGTAAAACAAGTATATAATTAAAAAGGTATTTTACTAGTCAATGTTGAAAGAGATTTTAGATAGTCCTTAGTAGATTCGGTCAATCAGTGATTATTTGTTTATAGGACAAGTGGGACTGACAGAATATCCTTGTTCACAGCACAAAAGTCATCAGCTAGTCGCTCTCTTTCTTCTCTAACCATTTTCTCCGGATAATTGTGGATTTAGCAACAATGTTGGCATTCTAAGAAACTGGCAACTCCGTCCAGCCACTCTTCCCACCTTGTCCACCTTCAAATACCTTTCTAATTTAAATTTGGTAAAATTAAAACTGCACAATATAAAGTTGCGATCCCATTATTTTACTTCCACAACTAAATCAGAGTTGATTATTCGTGATTCTTCTGAAAATATATCTAATATCTAGAAGGGTTTTCAACGTTTTATACTTATGTAATAATTAATTACTATTTTATTTATTTTTATTAATAAACTTTACAATGACAATCCAAATCTTGATATTTGCTTGTCACCAAGACGATATTACGTTTAGATTAGCGGAAGTTGCAGAACTTTAGTACTTAATAGATCATAAGATAATTGTTAGATAATAGATTAGATAATTGTTTATATGTTACTGAAAGTATGAACAATGTAAAGTTTTATTGTGATCAGTTAAAATACTATTGTTGAACCGGTTTATTATCTACGACGTTTTACAAATTTGCTAGATTGTTCAAAAACAGAGAAAGTTTAGAATCTCGAATGTTTGTTTTACTGATCTTAAAAAAGTTATTTTAAAATTAAATTAAACTCCTTATAGAATATTAAAAAAAACGCACCAATATCCCTGTCACGTATATTAAAAAAAGTTAATATTATAGAGCAAACACTCGGCCGGGAAACGCTTCATTTTAATTCTGTCTCGTCGACGAAAAATACAAACCCCGACTTGATTTTGTGTGTGAATTCCCCGGGGAGGCGAGTCATAACTCATGTGAGCAAAACATCGCCTTAGGGACGCTACGTAATCCTTCGGGATAGCATTAAAGTTCTGTTCTGTGATTGTACTCAAGGAAACAAGTTTGCGTCCACCATTACAGTTCGTCTTGCAAACCAAAACTTAAAAGCAGCGTAATATTATACCCCAGACAGTAATGGGGAGTAGAGTCACTACTAATTTGTCTGAGACGGCGTGAACCACCAATAGAAACGCTCCTAACCTTATTATATAGACCGTCTGCATAAATAAGGAATTATGAATCATTAAAAAATAATTATACAATACAAAATTAATAATTCATAATTATTAGCTAGTTTCATACACGGGAAGTTTAATCTTTACTTTATTTATATAATATTGGGTAATGATCAGTACAAATAAAAAAAGAAAACAGCACCTTTCAGTAAAACGTATTTTGCATCAGTCAGCAACAATTCAAGATAACAAATGTTTACGAAGTCTTTATCCAATATTTATGTAAAAATTATATTGAAACACTAAAGGGACAATACAATATACTGAAAGTAGCAACTATAGTTTGCTATTTTATATCATAAACCGGAAGTAGTTATACATTGTATTGTGCTACAGGTCAACGTCATGATTACTTATTACAACACACAGTATGGCAGATGTATTTATTAATTATTATAATGGCATATGTATTCATATTAATGAATATTTTTGTAACTTTAACAATTACAACTTGTACTAATGAAAGATCATTTTCCACTTTTAGGAAATTAAAAACGTATTATAAAAACTCATATAGGCAGGATTTCTTAATAAAATTAGCCCTTATATCTACACCTCATAGATACAAGCATAGATGTCTTACTTAAAAAAGACATTATTGATTTATTTGCAGAGAAAAATTGAAGACTAATCTTGTTTTGTAAATTTGTGTACATAACACGAGTGTACAAATTTCTTATAAATGAAGCTACACTTTCTAATTTTATTTCGAGTTAAAAAAAATGTTGAGGGTTTTTAATGAGTTTTAAAAAATTCTGGCTACGGCACTGATTGAAATGTAGGATAACACAGTGTTAACTATTTTTCTATAAAAGTTACACAAAAGAGGGTTCGCAACAAAGTAAGCATCCACTCTACAAACGATGGGAAGTTTTTCATAGGGCGTCGACTGGTCGGCTTTAGAGGATGCTCGCCGTTATAAGGCTGGTAGCTTGTAATAAAGTAAATTTCGAGGGAGCTGAGGGAGCTTTGTGTTGAGAAGAGAATGTCATGAGAAAATTGCCTATTCTTCTTTACCATTAAATATAATACAAATATTATACAATTCGTTTACTCTTATTAAGGCCAAACAAGGAAAATCTTAATGAAAGAATTTGAGAATAGTTCAATGCATATATAAACCAGACTTTGTTCAATATATATGCATTGAAGTATACAAATCCAATCTAGCCAGACATGGAATAAATCAATATCATAACTTCCAAACAATATAAATATAGAAATAATTAAACAAATAATTTACCAAAAGGTATAAAAATGGACATGTGGTGAAATTTGGATATATATCAACCCAAATTTAGAGATAAAATAATAAAAGACATGGTCAAGACAAATGCGAAAAATATTTTTTAAGTAATAGACAATCTGCGTGATTACAATGGATACAAGCCAGCTAAACTACAGGATAAAAAACCGTTATTAGGAGTGAATAGATCCCCAGCGATGCTTGTCTTGAAATATCGCGTGGACAGCTGAAGAAAAAGATTCAATGAATAATTCCTCAAATATTCCTGGGAAAAGACTTGAATAATAGTACATATATAATACAAAGAAAGGTTTGCCACCTATTTTAGTAATATATATATATATATATATATATATATATATATATATATATATATACGGTAATTTGTATAGATAAAATATTGATTAAAATGCTTCAGAACGAGGGACTTGGTGACATTTAGCAAGTCTCACTCTGTAAAGTGAGGATGTAGATGCGTTGGGGATATTTGGATAATAACTGTCGTGAGACGTTTGACTTGACTCCGGATCAATATCTGGATGGATGTCAAGTGAAGGGGGATGCAAACAATGTTCGGCCCACTTCGTGAGATGAAATCTTTTCCCCTCCCTTCCTCTACTCGTCTCGCTACTCCATTGACATATGTAGACCTAAAGTACATCCTCGTGTTTTCATCAAATATCTACTTTCTGATAAATGCCGTATTATGCGACGCTTTGCTGCAAACAGAAATTGAAATTAAAATCGTGGAACGACGCTGGATGTCATGAGGTGCGAGTACAGAACGTTACAAAATTTAAAAAAGAAATATTTAATTAAAGTCGGTAGGGCTTTCATAAAGTTAAAGAAGAATGGCACTTTGATAACACAGCTTCTTTTGATGTTATGTAATAAAAATACAGAATAATATTATATAATACTATTTCAACTTAAGTGTAATAATAGCAATTTATATTTTAAAAGAGAAACCGTTTTTTAATTGTGTTTTTTTAATTGATATTTCATTCCAATATATTAAGAAAATTCAATATAGTATTAAAAACTTACGATTTTTAGAAATGGCAATTAAAATCAATACTTTTAAAATGCATTAAAATGCATTGTAAAAGTGGTGCATTTACCGCTTTGCATGGAGACATGGAAACGTGATAGTGGTTTTAACTTCTAATTGTGTGTAGATTCTCTTTCCGTAATGGGTTTTGCCTCATGTAAAGTAATTTATTGAACTTAACGGTTCTCGCACTAAATAATTTATCACCCTACCTACACGATATTGTTATTGTTTTATAGATTGATTGGCAAAGAATTTCTATTTTTTCATTTATGTAGTAAAATTTTAAACATCTTCATCTGAAAGTCCTGGATATAGTAATGTTACCTTCTATTTTACAAAATATATTATAAAAGAAATTAACCTCTAAGAGTAAAAAATTACGAAAATACTACAGAGAAAACTAAATACTCATAAAACTGATATAAATATAAACACACAAACACACACACACACACACACACACACACACACACACACACACACACACACACACACACACACACACACACACACACACACACACACACACACACAAACACACACACACACACGCGCGCACACACACGCACACACACACACACACACACACACACACACACACACACACACACACACACACAACTGAAACCATTCAACGTCAGTGTAACAATGTAATTTAGAACATTACATTCATCTGCTGTTGGCTCGTCCTCTTAAATTTGTCCTTCATACACCTCTTAGATAGAACCATTTGAGTATTAGTTTTAGAACTTTTTCTTTTTTGAGAAACTTTTATTTATTTGACTTCATTGTCAATGAAATCGATCTCATCTTCTTGCTTCAATCGTGTTCTACTAATTTATTGTTATTAAGTTAGTTATACCCCGAAGTTGTCACGTCTACATAAGGGAAAATATCTTTAAGTTGAAAGTAATAAAGTAAGTGAATTTAAGGGGGAATTAAGAGTGAGTAAGAGAAGTCAAAAGCAGAGACTGGTTTCCATTCGCAAGCAGTGCTAAATAAACAATGGCACGTACTCGGGGAGCTCACTCACGTTTTAAACAAATGCGTTTATTCTGCCACCTTCTATACACTGCTATGACTAAACAAACGTCATAGTTAAACTAAGAAATATTATATGATTGAATTCTGTTGAAAATATAATGTATTCTATAATCTTTACATATAACAATTAAACTCTCTCTCCCTATCCCTCTCTCTCCCCATCCCTCTCTCTCCTCATCTCTCTCTCTCCCCATCCCTCTCTCTCTCACATATGTACACACACACACACACACCTATATATAAACCAAATGTATAGTAATCCGTTTTTTAGTTGTTGCAATATAATATAGTATAAGAGGGTTGATTTATTGATAAAGATTTACAAAAGGTGTGTTTATAAAGTCTAATGTGTGTTGTAAAGTGAGGTTACTTTTGTTTTTTTCTCAATTTTTTAAATTATTATGGCATTAGCACTAGGTATTAATAATAATATTCTTTTTGAGGATTTTCTTCATCACCTCTAGTAGGTATTATTTTTCTCTACAAAGTCATTTACCCGTCAGAACCATTAATTAAACATATACAAGTGTATTATTGTATAATAAAGTATCGTTAATTATTAGTAGATTTGTTTGATACTAGCGCGTGTACCTGTTTATGCATAACATGAATTGTAAATATGCAATACTGGCAGAAAGCTTGAAAGTGATAATACATTTGAAATAATATATTATATGTGTAACTTCTATAGTCAAAAGATAGAGGGAGTTACCAAAGTAACAATCTTATATATAGCTTTATGTTTTTAAACCATATGTTTAGGCACTAAGCAATTTATGTTTAAAAATTATGGAAATACGTTTAATATTTTTCATTTAAAAATTTTTTCGAAATTAGAGTTAATTTTTAAAAATAAAGGATAATACTTTTGTAATAACCTACAAAATAAATAAGTTTCCATGGTAGAATCGAAGAAGCTTCAAGGAAGTAGAATGTTTAAAAATTCAAATGCCTTTTTAGCTAGGAAAAGATTTCTTCAGGGAACGTTGCTTGTTTTCTGTTTTGAGGTAATGAGTCAATTTTATCGAACGTCTCATGCACGAACGCTTAAATTAGATAGGAGATGTTGCTACGAAGCGATCAATGGAAGCTTGGCAATAACTCATAAACAAACTACTAGGTCTTGAAGCTGTAAACAATTCCCTCATAATATACGATCGCAAGAGAAGGAATACGTGTCATATCATGCCAGCAAAACTGCTGACGTACCACTAACGTACTGTACTCAGCAATCCAATATCGCTGCCTTGATGTCGGGGAGACGCTGAACATTAAACAAGCGGCACCAGGCGCTGAATCACCAGCAACGCCTCTGGCAACAGATACGCGTATGAATTCCATCATTTAATTTATTTTCTATTTTTCAGTTGATATGTAAATATCGTTCAGGACTTAAACGGGAATTTAGAATTTGAAATAAATTTTAATTTATTATATTAAATTAATTAAATTTTTTCGGTTAATAAACACCAAGTTCTAAGAAACTGCGCAAAAAACGAAAACACTCTGGTCGCCATCTTCTCTGTTCGTGAAATGTAAAATTACGTCTACTTTGGTCAACTTTGTTTAGGTTGTCATTGTGAGTAAAAGATACCCTTGGATTATTGCAAATAATTTTTTAAAATAATTTCTATATCAACTTTTTTATTAACGAATAATATTAAAATTAAGGTGTCGTTTTTACCTGTGAGTTCTAGCATATAATCCAAAATGTCTAGAATTTCTAAAAGGAAACTGGGGCGAGATCTCAGATGTTACAAAGAAATATTTATTTTCGACAAAGAATTATAAATATACTCAGCTGTAAACAGAAACATTAAAGGCTGCTACACGTGTTATACATTACCCATGTGAATTAATTTGTAAAATTTTATTTCTTGTATTGGAAACCAGCTTATTAACAGTAACGCTGATAAATATATTTAAAATTATTAATTTCATGAATTTAGATATAATTTTACATATAGAAGTAAAAGAAATATATCAATGGACTAATTTCATACCTGCCAAATTCTTTATCAATAATTTTTATGAAAATTGGTAAACAAATTTTTCCAAATGCTAAATGTAAGAACGATGATTTTTAAGATGAATGTTCCCCGTTTGCTTGAAGCGTAAACAACTTTGGCCGCGGACATACAGAAAGCAACTGGTGATCCCAACGCTACGTAAACGAGTTGCTATTAGAAATGTTGCTAGTCGGCTTACACGATTGTTCATATAAAGTTGGTAGTTTAGTTGTCAGTTATGTCGTAGTCAGAGGAAGATTGTCTATATTTTAAGAAAGAAACTACAAAAGCGTTACAAAAAAGACAGTTTAGTGTAGGCAATAGATAGTACTCATCTATTGGAAATTATTGTAAAATGTTGCCAGTTTTAACACATGCCTTGGTTATATATACCCTGTCTCAGGTTATGTTGAGGCAAGCCATGTAGAGGGGATTAGGTCCAGCCTGGGCAATAAACAGCCAAGGAAGCCCCGGCGAGTACATCCCAATAATGACACATCGCCGAGTACTCCACTTAAAAACCAGCTACGGTAAAACGATTTAGTCTAATAGAAATGAAATAGTGAAGGGAGAGAGAACGAGTAATATAATAAAATTAAAAAAGTCAATCCCTACTTAAATCAACAAAGAAAAATTTCATTTCAGTTCCGTTTTATTTTATAAATACAATTAATATAAATATGTATATACATATGTCAGAACAACAATATTAAGTAGCAAAACAAAAATCGAATTTCCTTGCAATTGTCCATTTTCCTTTCTATGTATGATGTTACCCTATTATTTTTGTTTGTTACTATTTATACGCTTTTTTTCGCTTGCATTGTGTTGTAGTTTCTTTCCTTTCGCATTGTTCGTTTGTGAACACGGTTCGATACCATTTATCCAGTTAGTTTATTTTATTTTTTTCATTAGCTTTTAATTCTAGAGGATTATTCATGATATTGTGTGGTAACCATGGCAACAATTCAAGGTTTGGACGGCAACCAGATGGGGCCAAAAGAAAAATTAATATACATCTTTGAGAAGTACATTTCTAGCAATGGGAAAGTTGGTTCAGTGCCAAAGCGCAGACTCCGAACATGAAGATACTCAGTTCGAATCCGGCCTAGGATTCCAATTTTTTATAATTTATTTATTGAATAAATATTTTCTTTAAAAACTATATCAACATCAATTGTCATTCACTATACGTTAAAAGAATAGAATTTGAACTTGATTGCATGAATAAAAACGTATTTTATTAAGAATTGAAAATGTGTACAAGATATATATATATATATATATATATATATATATATATATATATTCTTGATATTTAACGTTATCCATTGTTTTTCCGTTGCACTGACTTAATGGTGGATAAAATTACTTACAATAGTAATATATTAACTTCATATATATATATATATATATATATATATATATATATATATATATATATATATATATATATATATATATATCAGGAGAGTGTGAGTAAATAGTAGGAATTGAAAAAGAGAGAGAGAGAGAGAGACAGAGACAGGCAGACATACATACAGACAGACAGAGAGAGAGAGAGAGAGAAACAGAGACAGGTAGACATACAGACAGAGAAAGAGATAGAAAGGAAGGGCAATAACCAGATAATGTTTTGGGGGGCTGGTAGTAGTTATTATTTAGGTTATGACTTTAGAGTTCAAATTTAAACATGACCATGTATTATGTAACGCGTATATATTATTAGACAGACCAGCTAGTGCTCCAATTTTTTTTCTAGACCTTATAAAAATCATTAAAATTTTTATATTTGTTTCAAAATTTCCAGGGATTCTATCTCGTTGACTCCTTGTTGGACAAGGTTCTGGGTTCTGTGTATCCGTGTAGCAGTTATTAGAATTAATTGTTTAATATTTCAAGACTACTAACTGTCATTCAACACAACGTTTGATTCAAAGGAATTAATGAAGTCACTAATTATATTCTAACAGAGTTTTTCTCTGTTAATAACATGAACATTAAAAATTAAAAAAAAGGATCTCATGGGCTGTAAAAGTCATAAATACATTTATTGTTTCATTTGTAATTGCGCTATTAATGACTTTTAAAGGAATCCATAAATATATATTTAAAACCAAAACTTTTACAGCTCTAATCCTCTGCCGCCTGATGAAGCTGAATATGAACCACTCTGGACTAATGACTAAGGATGGCTCCAAAGAACTTGGTTTGAATAGGAGCAAAGGATTCCTTGATTATGAGCATCATTATGCTCCTCCACAACAATAGGGCGCAGTAGCGTTAGGAAGGATCGATTGTTCACTGCGTACGCCGTTTGTAAAAAGCTTTAATACAGCTGTCATTTTACGACCTCATTCTCTTGAATGGTTGTGTTTTATTTATTTTTTGTTTATGGTAAACATTTTGTCAAATTATTTAATTTTTTAAAAATATTCTAAGTTTAAGAGAGCGGTTTCTTCTTCGAGGAACTCTATTAGAACATGAATAGGTTTAGATATAGAATCTGGGAGTAAATCCTGTGAAAGATCAGAGGTTAGTAAGTAAACCGTAAATCAGACGTGATTCTCTTTTTATATCGAAAATAACAATAAAAAATTTTTTATACACAATCAATATTTTACAAACTTGTGGAATAAAACAACCTTAAAATGTATACGAAATTGGTTCAAATGTTTCTTCGATACAGTTATTCCAAGCAGCCCTAGAAAACATGATAGCCAGAATGATTCCAACTTCAGTCTGATAAAAAAACTCTAGCTGCCACACGTCAGCTGGCGCGCAACCTCGAAGGTCTAGCATGGGCGGGGGGAAGGGTAGAGGAAGCAAAAGATCGTTCAACAGACATTATAGTATGAGGTATACTATTTAAATTACAATAGTGCGAAAGGCCGCTATAAATATTATTTTATTTCATTTGTCATATTAATCAGTTCATTTACCTTAAGTTTTGAGAAAATTTACTAATGTCACTTTTGCAACGACAGCAACGCCTGCAATTTCTTAGCGATGGCTTTTGATGCAACACGCACTACAAAAACCAATGTTTTTTAATAGGGCTAGATTTTGGTTTCCGGTCATCCTCCAGGCTACGAGGGAACAGCTATACAATAAGAATCCTCACCATCACCGTTTACGAGTGATCCAATTACTCAGATCGTTCATACAAAACCTTAAACAGGGCTGTGTTACAACAGCGTATCGTCAGTCGTGTCATTGCCAATGTTGAACTTGGCGGCCTTCATTATAGTGTAATACCAATGGTTAGCCATTACTATGAGTGTTCAATAGCAGCTCAAATGACGTAATGGAATTAATTTGTCTTTAATTTCGAAATGCAATTTGGACTACGAAACTAATACACTCTCGTTAATACGTTTTTACTACAATTGGAAAAAAGAAACACTCAACCCTATTATTAATAATGATAAATTTGTTAACATAAAGAGATAAATACAATTTAGACTCTACCTGCTAATTACAAAATAAAAACAAACCCTTCTCTTTCTTAGACAACAAAGTTATCTAAAGTTCCATTGGATAAAGGGGAAAGTGCTTAAAAATTGTTTCGTTTCTCTTAAATATGTTTCTAGTTTAAGAACTGTTAATGTTAGCGATGATACCCTACGCCCCAAGGGCCATCATCCACGTCTTTACAAAGCTCTTAGCAGTAATTTGACTTTTCTTAAACACTTCTTCCCTAATACTTTAACGACTGTTCTGTCTTCCGTTTGAACATGAGTAAGTTTTACCTTTCTGAAAAATAAGCGTTAAGAAAAACGAGTATAGTGTTAAAACTTACTCTGTAATTTCTTCATTTCATCGGTTTACTGGATTCTCCCAGTACTGTGGCAATTGTTCCTACGTATATAATCCCGATACCTTCTTTGCATTGACTTCTCAAGAGTATTTTTTATTTACATACATTATAATATATGTACTGTATAACGTTTTCTCTATATTCAGGACTACAGAATATTTGCTCGAAATTTAAGATTACTAGTCTCAATTTGAATGCCAATAGCTAAATTTGAGTGGGTTCGAACTGTACCCAAAAGGGGTGCAAGTATAAGAAAAACTATAAAAAAATTTTAATAATAAAGGGGTTCTGGTTTATTTTTCCATCAATTATAAATATATTAATTTTGAATGAAAAAGTGCTGAACCTAAATTTTAAAAAAATGTGGTTTTGAAATTTTGATTTCTACTGTCAGAATGGATTTAAAGGCTAGAGAAACGGTTACTTGCAACAGCTAAAGAAATTTATATCCTTTGATTAGTTTACATCACACAGTAGTTTCCAACTTGCCACTTTACGATCACTTAACACTCCAGTTACACCATTTCAAACTTTACATAATTAATGTAAAGATTTAGTAGTTAATTACTATAAAGTTTCTTGCTCAACGTATCCATCAGTAGGTAGTGTTGTGAAATAACTGTATTGATAGATAAAATAAATATAAATTTATTATAAGTTAACTTCTGAATCAAGGTTTTGTTAGACTCTAATTCAAGAGTCTATTTTTATTTTTATAATTAAGTTAAAATAGAAATATTTTAAAATGTAGTTTTATTTAGAAGTCAAACACTCTAGTTTGAATCCATCTTAAAAAATAAACTTCTTAAATATGATTTATTTTTCAAATAAATATTATGAAAACACTTTTTTATAAATAAATAAATTATTTATAGGTAATGAAAAACTTGTTTGGAAAATAATTTTATATACTAGTACAGCTGACTTTCATGAAACATTATTCTAATTTCCAGGTATTGTCTTACGTAAAGACACATTTAAATTATTGTATTCCAATCACTTTAAAATATATTGACGATGATTAAATATCAAAACATTGTAGTTTATTCAAAATAAATAAGAAACAAAAAAATTAAAAATTTGTCATAATGTCCAAATGTTTTTGAAAATGTACAACTTCCATAGGTTGAAAGATTTATTTTTATAATAGTCTTTTTTTATATATGTACCTAGTCTTAACATTACAAAAATTACTACAGATTATTAAAAAACCAACGGTGTACTCTCTAAACGTCGTAATATTTTCAGTTAAGCTTATGGACATTTCAGTTACGATAATAGCATCATTTTTTATATGAAAATACCATCCTTATGTGAGGATGGTTGTTCTGCTTGTAAATATAATATAATTAATAAGAGTATGTGAGGTTAAATACTGTTCTTATATATTTATTATTATATAAACACCTTTAATGTACAAGGGTCTTACTACTCATTTAAATAGAAAAACTCTGCTAATAATCTATAATATTTCTAAATGATTTATGTATTCATGAACCATGAGAATCTATCATAATTTGTTTCAGGAATTTTTGTTGAAACATAATTTTAAAATCTCTTTCTAAGCATACAAAAGCGTTTTGTAAAATAAAAGTTGACATTTTACTTTTTTTTATGGAACGAAAAAATGTATAATTTTAATAACTAATTAAATAAATATTTGCAAAACTTTATTTCATATTATTTAACCATCGAAAAGGTAGTGCTTACAGTGGCTGTTTGTGGTGAAAGCTATAGTAGACGGTAGATATCTTTGCTATTCCCATATACGTGGCTTAATGTGTAGACTCCTCTATACAGTACGGTACTTCAAGTATTCAACCCTTCAAAATTTAAAAAAATATAGAAACATCTAATATGACCCTAACCCAAAAAGCCCAGGAGTTCGGTTGTGGTTCGAGTTGACAACAAATACTTTTCGAACGATAGTCCACATTTAACGTCAACAGTGCGTGCTGAAATATGGATTTTTATATATTTTTAAAAATACCTGTGATCGTAAGTCAATCTATTTATATTGTTCTACGCTCCAAAATTCTTTCATCTTGAAATTAACTTGCAGTTTGGATTAAATTTTAAAACGTAATACTAAAATCTAGTTAACTACACTAATTTACAAATTAACCACTAAGTTGGATGTCATTTACCACATAGACACAACGTTTGCTGGAAGGTATTCAGTTTCAGTTTCTTTCCCAAATTTATCAGAAATGTAAAAAGAAAATCGCTAAAGATCTAACACATGATTAGGTATATAATGATGATATACGAATATATATTTTTTTACAAATTTACTTGTTTAATTTGCATAATTTGTGGATGTTGCTTATAAGAAAGAGTAAGTGTTATAAGTAATGAAGTCACGGAAACATGACGTAATGATTACAGGATTCAAAGTAAGGTAAATAAAGACTTTTCTCCGTAGTAAGATTTTTCATAATGCTATTCTTATTCAAATTTTTAGTTTACACATAGCTACTGACTTTACTAAATGTAATAATTTATATTCAGCAATTATTTTTCATTAAATTTATGAAAAATTTCCTTATTCACAATGAGACATGAGTTAACTTTGAACTTAGTACATACAATTTGTGTTGTTGAGCTGATGCATCACTTGCATCTACCTGTCTTTACTACCAAATCTGGTATGCGGTTTAAACCATCAAAGGGCACATCAGGAATTGGAAGTATAGATACATTTCTTTTGTATTTAAAGATAAATATTTAATACCTCCTTGCACCACGAACTACCGTCGGTATTGTAATATATTTTTCCTATTTATTACTAATTTTCCTGTATTGTGCGTAATATTTTATTTTAAGATTTACCTAAGTATGGTTATCGAGAGTTGTACGTGGGTCAGAACTGCTTTCCCATAATTAAAGACCTACGCAAGCATTCAGTGTTTTTGTATATGTGCCAACTATAGCCTTCTGATAGTATAGATATTTACAACACTGCACTCTAAACGGATTTCCATATTTGTTAAATTCCTTCTTTTAGCTCACATTCTCTTAGTTATCTTGTACAAATTTTCAACCGTTAGTCTCTAATAAAATACGTTTTTATTCACCCAATCTAGTTCAAATAAATTTTTGTAAACCTATAGCAGATGACAATTGCTGTTAATACAGTTTTTCACATTTTTAATAATTAATTTAAATTTTTAAAAATTGCCATCCCGTGGTCAGATTCAAACTGTGGAACAACGTGCTTGAAATCCATCACTTTTGGCACTGACATAACTTTATCATAGTCAGAAATCAATTATTTATGAATAAACAAAATTTTTGATTAAAAGAACAAACGTCCTTGCAATTGTGGAGCATTACAAGAGGTGGATAGAATAAAAGGTTATAGACCATCAGCTTCATAATTAGAAACGAAAAAAAAAGAATTTATTCGCTATAAATAGTAACAAATAAAAGTAATAGCCTAACACCATAGGATCTATATTGTACAAAGAGGAAAATGGAAAATTCCAAGGAAATTCGCTTTCTATTTTGCCACTTAGTTTTGTGATTCTGTGATATGTATATACATATTAACAATTAATCGTAATTATAAAATAAAAAGTTGATCTTTGTTGATCTCAGTGGGAACTACCTTTAAAAAAATGTTTTTTCTATATTAGTTGTTAATGTGTAGAATTACTTGTACGTAGTTACGTCGATGGAGGTCCTGAGCTATTCAATATTAAATCGAAAGATATAATTACATGTGTATTTAAATGCATTTATATTAGATTACTGTTAGAAATATCACAATATGAGCTACAGTAAAGTTTTTAGTAGTGAAGATTGTTTCAGAAGAAGTAGATGGAGAATGGAAAACACTAAAATTCTTTAAAAGTAAAAGAAATTGTTTTTAAAGTGTAGAAAAAGAATACAGCACAAAACAGATTTTACAGACACAAATCGAATAGAAAGAAGAAGTTGAAAAAGGGATAAAAGAAAAAGAAGAGTAATAAAGTATTTTGTAGGAGGTGAATGAATGCGGGTGGCATTTTTATTTCAATGCAAAAGATCTTTACATTAACAGGATTAATGACGGCATAAATGCTGCTGGTACAACTAGTGGTGGCCATGCAATTACAACATCCAGTAAACACGTGAAATCATTAAACAAACTAATAATAACACTAAAACCCCACTATAAAAGGTTCTCTCTCGACAAGGCTTTTATTGTTGGGATTTCATAAAAAAGCTGTACAAAATGTCGTCACAGATTTTTGTCCTCGACTCAAGTTGTTTAATAAACTAGCAAAGAAAGGTAGTTTTATTGGTAGGAAATTTCAAACATTATTTTACAATTGCAATAAAAAATCATGTTAGCAATGTTAAAACTCTCTCAGGCAGTAGAATCGTATATATTATCCGCATAAACCGACGTTTTTAGATCCGCAGCTAACGAGCTGTAAATATGTGCGAGTCTTGTTAGGAAAGCTTTATCTCGGTTTGGTTAGGAATAATAGGGCTACTAATACGATATTTTTTCTTGTCTCTTCTCAGTTTATTTACGTTACTAAAAACGTTATTTTCCAATATAGCGTTACAATTTTCTTAAATTGGTTGAAACAAGATTTCAGTTTTATATTAGTGCTAATGAGAATTTGTTCTCTTGTAGAAATTACATCAAGTGCAGCAAAAAAAAAAAAAAAACAATTACATTTTTATTATTACGAAAATAAACAAGTTTTATTCAATAATGTATTCTCATATTTAACTTCAATCACTATAATAAGAAGTATAATAACTCTTATAGTATAAATCTCTCTCTCTCTCTCTCTCTCTCTCCCCCCCTCACACCCACAACCCATGCTCTTGCAAGTCCGTGCACGTGCGTGTAGAAGCGCGGATACGCACAGATAAAATTGTTTTAAATACAGTGTTTTCAAATAAATATAATATTAGGAATATTCACTTCTAATCAAAATAGGTAATGAAATTATTAACAAATGGAATAAGTAGCCATTTTTCGGAGTTTTTAAAGAAATCTTAGTTTTTTACAATTTTCTTCTTTTTTCATGTGTTATTTACATTTACAATCACTTTCTCTTTGTTTATAGATTTATGTATCAAAGTTATGACACCACCACCTCTGCCATTTGCTCGTGAATTGTTAAAAATATTAAAATTCTTGAAACGAGGGTGCCGCTTTTCGTCTACAGGCAACCATGCCTCTTGAACACATATAACCTTAGCATTACTCAAATCCAATTCTTGTTTCAACTCTTCTATTTTATTCATCAAGGAGCGGGCATTCCAGTGCAAAAATTTCTGAGATTGATATTTAATGTGTGAATTATGCAGGTCTTTTGTTTTTCTCTCACGTTCATTAAAGTTTGTACCCAATGATATATGTTGTTTCATCTTCTCATCTTTTGACTTTTTCTTCATTTGGATATGCATTTCTACTGCCTGCTTTCTGCTATGACACCATAATTCGATTCTTTTGTTTTTTCCCACTCCTCGATTTCTCATAATAATATTTCTATCTATTCCATATAATTCTCTTACACATTCAATGTGCTCGTCCTTGATATTCCAGATGTTTACTTTAAGACGATCAGGATGATTATTTCTTTGCTTATTATAACAGAAAGCAGTCCCCACCCGGAGATCCGATTGGGGGACTAATACTCCGGAATGTTTTACTCTCTGATTCATTCTGCCATATTTGTGTATGTATTAGGGGGCTGCAGTGGTCTTATGCAGCTTCTGTGGACACCTCTTAGTTCACTTGGGTTTGCTTAAGCTAATGGAATTCCAAGTTTAAGCCCCCTCACCGCGTCAAGGTGAGTGTCCACGAGGGGATAACTAAATTGTTAAAAAACTTAGAACAGAAAAATATTGTATTTCAATGGATCCCCAGTCATTGTGGTGTTCCTGGGAATGAGGAAGCTGACAGATCTGCCAAGGCGTCTTGCAACTTGTTTCCATCTCCTGAAAATTGTTACTCCTTAACTAATTGCAAAGAGGCAGTTGATAAAGAATCTCACATCTGTTGGAGAAAGAAATGGAGAGAATGCAATACTGGGCGCGAATATTATTCATTACAAAAACAACCTAATGATCCAAAGATCTTCAAGTCATTATCACGTTCAGTGGCATCTTTTGCGGCACGAGCTCGTATGGGACACATTGTCACCAATACATATTTGAAAAGGTTTCATATTACTAACGACTCTATCTGTGGAGTGTGCAAGCAAGAAGAGGAAACATTAGAGCACATACTTTTGAAGTGTCCTGTAACAGCAGCAACAAGGAGTCCTTTGATAAAGCAACTAGGACGGGAATGTACCCTGGACAGAATCTTGAAAGAAAGTTGTTTCTGGCCATTGGCAGAGTGTGTGTATAGGAGACATCGAGCCATCGAGGCCAACCTTGGAAGCTCGTAATAAGAAGTAAGAAGTAAGTTCTCTTTGTTTATCCCCAAATTATAGATGAAATATAAAAATTGTGGAGAGTAATTTTCTGTTTTATAACACCTAATATTGTATTTTAATATATCAAAGGTTAGCAAAAAAGTTACGTCAGAAAAACTAAAAAATTAAAGAAGAAGTATTAAAAGTAGTATAAAAGTAGTAAAAGAAGTATAAAAGTATTTATATCCAAAGAAACTGGAAGAAGATTATATAGAAATTTGGATATAATAGCAATAATTGGTGGAAAATATTTTAGTAGAATAGTTTCATAAAAAAATTGAGCCTTCAATATTAATGAAAACCAATATAAAATTCGCTCAATTCTCATACGACGCGCGCACTCTTACACGGACGTTTTTCTTGCTATTAGGGTGTGTAGCAAACTCAAGATACTTCCGGAGATCTTTCTTCAAATACTCTCTGAATGAATTCCTTTTTTTTATTTGTCTTGTTTGGTCCTTCCTCAGGCCTTTGTTTATTTGGTTTTCTAATTTCGTTTATGTTTTCCTTCTCAATTTACTTGGTCCTTATTTAAGACTTCATTTCACTGTCGTGTTCATTGAAGGTTTTTTGTAAACATCTACAACTTCATTAGTTCAATTGTAGGTTTTTACACACTCACACACACACACACACACATACACACACACACACACACACACACACATATATATATATA